>JAOTIZ010000008.1:14554633-14565010 GCA_027123425.1 Erythroxylum panamense | reverse complement strand
CATACCTTTTCTCTTCCTTTACACATGACTAAGTCACCTCAATTTCTCGTTTAATGTCAAATTAAAATTCATAAATCTGAGAAAAGTTCGGGGTCCAACAAATATTGTCGGTTTAAATTTTACATTTAGGTTGTTTCAAGTTTCAACTTTCAAGTTCAGCTTTCAATTTTGATAATCAACATTAACAAGGCAATGGTGCATAATGCATATCATTCATCCAAAAACTTATCATAAATATAAACTTAAACTAATCTTTATAACCAATACATCATTCACTGTGAATTCGACTGCATTTCCATTTCCAAATGACAATACTGTTATCATTCAACATTTCCATTTCCAACCCACGTAGATACATCGTTCACCGTGAGTGACTCACTCATTTAATTCAACATTTCAACTCCATTTCCATTTCCATTTCCAAATGACAATATCCAACCACAATACTAGTTATATGCAAATTACAATTCACAAAACCAATTCCAACTTCCAAAAAATTCACAAATCCAACATCCAATCCAACATAATAAATAATGCAACTAAGATTTAAGCAAGAAAATTTTGGAAAACTAAAAAAACACACCCAAAAAAATTCACTAGCTTCGGGTTAGGTCTTCAGGTCAGGTGAGGATTGATGGGTCAGAGTCTTCGAGTCACACAGACCGACGACTGCGAGGCTACGACCATCTCTTCTCCTTCAACGTTCAGTGGCGATGACGGTGGCATCTTTGGGGGACGAAAAGGGAGGAGTTGAGGGAGAATCTCTATCCTTTGATGTTGGCGTGGATTGGGGAGAATGAGGAAAGCAACAGAAATTTTGAACCAGTCACCAGTTTTGTCAGAGATGAAGACGAGAAAGAGAGAGAGAGAATGGTGGCAGTGGTGAGTGAAGAAGTGAGATCAGTGAGAGTGAGAGAAAAAAAGTTCGACAGAG
Organism: Erythroxylum panamense; assembly: GCA_027123425.1. Taxonomy (NCBI): domain Eukaryota; kingdom Viridiplantae; phylum Streptophyta; class Magnoliopsida; order Malpighiales; family Erythroxylaceae; genus Erythroxylum; species Erythroxylum panamense. The sequence continues at coordinate 14,564,076 of JAOTIZ010000008.1, read as the reverse complement.
ACAGAGATGGTGGAGATTGGAGGCAAAGATGAGGGTGGGGGTCATTTAGAAGACGACTGAGAGAGGAAGGAGACGGTGGAGACAAACGACGTGGTCATTTAGATAGAGAGAAATAAACAGAGGAAGGAGAAGGCACTTATGCACCTTATTTGAGAATAAGTCGGAGACTCTAAATTTTTAAGTAATTTTAAATTTTAAATATTTTATAGAAATAAATTGTTTATCGATATATAGGAGCAAAGCGGAAGAAACATAAGTAATAGGGGAAATCAAGAGATGGAATCATTTTTTGGTACAAAGTCGATTGTACAGATTGCATGTGGGATGGTAAAGTAAAATTTTATTTACTTAAAATTAAACGTATTTTTTCTTTTAAAAAATCAATTCTAATTAATCATTAATTTTCTTTGTCTTTTCTTTTTGTTTAGAAAGATAAAGATTCCAATGAGTGGCCTGACGTTGTTAAAGTTTGGGACGTATCGCAACAAAAGCATAATGGGACTTCAGTTGGAAGAATAGCCAGGAAATTTTACCTTGTAGACTTTTAGCTTAAATTAGTACGTAGTAGTTTGGGATAATTGTAATAAATATAATTATCTTGGATATTAAATTTTCCAATTTTATATCTTGGAAATTAGAATTTTGTACATTTTGGTGATTTTTATATATACTAATAATTTTTATTAGCTTGTGTGAAAATATTTTTTGTAAGAACAAATTTTCATTTTTATGACAAAATAATGTTGACACTTTTTCCTTAAAATATTGGTGACCAAGAAGTAATATACATTAATAAAAAAGCACGAGTGACAAATATTTTGTCACTATTTTCAATTATTTTAGTGGCGATGATGTTGTCACAATAAAAGAAGTATTATTATGTCTTTATTCGTCCCTACTTTATATTATTTATGTCAACAAATTTGTCATAAATATGTAAAGTTACTATGACCATATAATTTTGTCATACATTTCATAGTTTTTAATGTCAGTACTTTTGCCATAAAAGTGATGCATAATTGTGACCATTTTTCTAAATTAGTCACTATTTCATTAGTAATGGAGGTATTTGTGGTGACGACTATAAAAATTGGACACTATTAATAGTAGCGACTAATATTACTACTTTTAGTGACAACTTTTGTTTTCACTAAAAATACAATTTCTTGTAATAAGAAGAGTTTGGATGAAAACACAACATAAAATGAAGATTTGGAACACAAAAGGGATGCCTTGTCGTGCAATAGGCCATGTACTTCTCTCTGGCTATGCAGATTCACAATTTCTGGGTGTTTTGGCTATGCACGATCTAATGCATGATTGTGCATTAACTTGTGCATCTCCCTAGAACCCTAAAATTTAATATAAAAAGGTGTTTTTGTTCTCAAATGAAGGGAGTAGACTTTTGGAGAGAATTTTAGACAAAGAGAATGTCCAAAGGGGACAATATTGATCTAGGAACTTAGAAATATGAAGAAATCATCGAAAGATACAACTTAACACAAGATCAAACCTCTACCTTGCAAGAACATTCAACATAAGAGAAAGGGAAATTTAGAATTATAAACTCTTTGTTTGCTATTCGTTTTTCTTCCAGTTTATGTTTGATTTCATTTTCTATTATGTGTAGCTAAACTTCTTTAGTGCGTAGGTTAGATGAAACCTAGTTAGTGTTATACTATGTTTGATTATTTTATTTAATACAATTGTTTTCATTGAACTATTACGATTCGATTACGTGTTTAATATATGTTCTAATACGCCCAGGAATATTACGTCATAATCTAATTTCATACGTAGAGATGGAGAAATCCTAGGTTTGAATCAATCTACCATAATTGCAAGAAGTTAATTGCAACCTTAGAGATAGGATGATATAAATCTTTCATATTAGGGTCAAACCTAATAGAGAGATTCACAAATCAGTAAAGCAATCCTATAAACTTTTACCTAAGTAATTTGGTTAAAGACCTTAGGATTAGTTGTTAGTAGACTCAAGGTTAACTATTAGCATACCATAGGAATCTCTACAGTCCAATAAATCAATAAATCAAATTCATAATAAAAAATCAATCAATTAAGGATTTTTAAGGGGATTCGAAAACTAGATATTAATTGTCAATATTGATAGCTTTCTAAGTGATTCTATGTTCAAAGTTGTTGCCTATTTCATTTTGATTGTTTAAGTTTTATTTCCTTTATTAAAATTCATAATCGATCTGTAGGCTAGATAATAAGAAAAAGGTAATTACTAGTAATCACTGTCTTCGTGGGATTAAGCCGTACTTGCCAATGCTAGCTACAGCGACATGATGCACTTATGGTTATTACAATATCGACTAACTTAGAAAAAGGCAATCAGCATGTTATGGCTTGTATATTATATCAAAGCGAGGATATTGATGCTTATGTCAGTCAATGCTAAAAGTATGATTGTTATTTGAAGAGTTATTAGTATGTTGAAGAAGCCATCAGTGGTTCAAAATTTTGACTAAAGACTAAAAATATGCAACCGATATTACCTCCATTGATCAAGAAGATGTATGGAAGGCCTAAAAAGACTAAAAAGAAGTGATAAGATTGAAGAACCTTAAATTCTGAGCAACTTGAGCAAGGTTGGAATAGTAATTAGATGTCATCGTTGTTGTTAAATTGGTTATAATATAAGAGGATGCAAAAATAAAGGTCAAGCTTTGAAGAAAACTAAAATTATTAAGGTAATTGTTACTTTTTTATTTGTCATTATTTCAAATATGGATTAAATGTCAATTTTTTCATCACAAAGTGTACATATATGTAAAATATAGCAAAAAAGAGGATGACCATCAAAAAATTAAGTCCTTTCATTCAATATTAGTAGCTATCTAGTTTAAAGACCTATATAATCAATATTTACAGGCTCAAATATTGCATCCTCTATCTTAATGGGGGAAAAGAGAGTGGTTAGCTAATATTCACATTAAATCTTGCGTACAAGACTCTTACCCCAATTTATAGAAGATGTCTGATATAATTGTTTACAATAACAAACCTTCAAATCATTTATCAATACTAAATACCTACAAGACACCTTTAATTTGAATATTGATTAAAACTTTGTATAATAATGGCATCGTTAAAACTATAATTGAAATTCTTGCTTTTGTATTAATGCAATGATAAAAATGTTGATCAATTTTAGGCTTTGTATTAGATATCTATAACTTTATCTTCTCGTTACAATTAGTGCAATCGATATAAGAAATCTGAAATATACATATAAATCATGAAATAAATTAAAATAAAATACAATCATTATATCACATATAATAATAATAAATATTAATATTGTTTTGTCATTGAACATAATGCTTTCTTTTGACAAAATTAAGAAAATATCCTTTCAGCTTCTACTAAATTAACAAAAGAATAATAAATAATATTCTTGATTCCAGTAATGAAACCTTTACACCCTTTTCATGACAAGTATATACTAGGTGCATAAACAACAAAAATTAAATATAGTTTATTTTCACCCATATTTGTTTTAGTCTTGTTACAATATCATCAAACGAAAATATTAATACAAGATTTCACATACGTATAATATATTATACCACTTGCATATTTCTTGATGCAACTAGGGAATGCTGCAATAGAGTGTACATAAAGCCAAAGGACAATGAAAGAAATTGATTATATAGATGGCCACTAGTTCTAATGCATATGTAGAAATCAAGCCATGGTGTGCATCATGCTTTAATCACAAAGCTGATCACTTTTGCAATAAAGACAAACTATAAAGTAAATGAAGAAAATAGCTAGTTGATCTCTCCAACACACTAAATGTCAAATGTGTCCATCTTTGTTGACCAACCTGAGTAAATCATTCTTCCTTAACCAACCACAACAATATAGCAACAAACTACAAAATACACAAATTCAAGCTCCGGGATTGATTAGATTCAATTTTCAAGATTAACCCAACTTAGGAAAGTAAAAGAAGCAGAACGTTGACAAAATATATCAAAAAGTCGAAGCTAGAGAAAGTTATAAAGAAATCAATGCAATCTCATCAAGAAAAGAAGGAATCTTATAAGATTTAGGGTCACAAAATATTGACAGAACGTTAAAGAAAGTTAAAGCTTGCTCAAATATGTATGTTCAATTGCAAATCTAGAAACTAATTGAGAGTTTGATGAGAGACAACAAGAATGACATCATTGGAGAAGAGAGACAAGAAGAAAATTTTGAATGATTTCATCGAACAATAGGCAGACGAGAGGCTGTTCTGAGTATGACAGACGTTTTGGGAAAATAGGGGCAGATGAGAAGAGAAATTTAGTTTATGGTTTTTCTTAATTTTTTTTTCTTAAATATTATTAAATTTAATGTTAGCAATATCTTAAGTGGACTACCTTGACACTTTACATCTCACTTGTAATTCAAGTCATGTTTGATCCATTAACAAAGAGATTAACGTTAGGCTATTTTTGTAAAAAATTAAAATGTTGAGTATTTTATTGTCACTTTTTAAACTACGAGTTATAGTTGCAAAATTATGAAAAGTTTAGAATTTTTTAGTAATTAACTTTTTTAAATAGTATGGTCCTTTTTATACATTGATAAACATTAGAGTTTAATTTAAATTTTAGTATAAATGTTAGGAACTAAAGCGTATCCTCAACTTATGAAAAATTAATGACAAAGTTTGCCTTTCTTATAAGAATTAACAATAATTAAAAAAATGACATCTAATAACGAATCTTAAATTTTAAGGTGACAAAACCTTAGATTGGACTAGATATAATTGATTTTGAAGATTTAATTAAGAAGATCAGTTTTCACAAAATATGAAATAGTATGAAACTTAATAGAAGAAATAAATAATTATAATTGACTGAACAGAGAAAAGAATAGAATGAAGAAAAAAGAATAATATTTTCATAACCTAATTTCTTAATTGTTATTCACATTAGTAAACAGAATCGCTAATGATAATTCATTTTCAAGAAATCAATATTGCATAAAATTAAAAAAATTTATAACTGTGGTTTTTATTATCTCTAAGTTTTGATAGTTGAAGATTAATTCTTTTCGTACAAAATTTCACAACTGTTCTTACCAATAAGAAAAATAGGTACGTTCGAATTAGACTTTGCTAAATTTACATAGGAAGGTGTTATCCATTATATCATTCAATGTCATTTAATTAGAAGATTTCATGAGTTCATTCCCCTCACTAATGCTATATATTTCATTTTTCAACAGGATAGAAGTTAAATATGCAAGAAACTCTAGTAATGGAGTGAATGATTGAAGAAGAGAATGAGGAATTGGTTGCTCTACCTTGTATATATTGAATGTTGTACATGGTTTATATATATGTGGTTAGGTTTATCTCTCTCTATATCAAATTGTGAATCATTACTCGACAAAAAAATAAGGCTATACAAATAAAGGTGTACTGTGTTTGTTGCTATTTTATTTTCACGTGTTGTTCCTTTATGCTCTGTCTTTGCTTTGCCTTTTCTCTGTTGAGCATTTGTTCCATGTGCAATGGTCTTTGGATCTGAGGCCTATTAGGTTATATATTCTAACACCCCCTCCTCAAGTTGATGGCTCATCAATGAGACCCAACTTGGAAATGTTGTTCAAAAAATTTAATGCAGTGAGAGACGTTTTGAAGCTGTCAACAATTAGATATTGCAATGGTAAGTGATTTGTTTGTATGAATCCATCCTTAACAGCATTTCTAAGTAACAGTCAATCTCCACGTGTTTTGTCCTTTCGTGAAAGACCAGATTTTCGGATATATGTATGGCCGTCATATTATCGCAATAAAATGGGATAGGTAGTTTTGTTTTTATCTGCAGATCTTACAGGACATACGAAATTCACCGTAACTCGCATAGAGTACTTGCCATGCTACCATATTCAGCTTTAGAGGATGAGTAACTGACCGTGTTTTGTTTCTTGGTCTTCTATGATATCGGGGCTTGTCTATAGAATATGCAATAGCAATGACTTGTGAAAATAAGCACAACCAGCCCAATCATAAGCGAAATAAGCCTTAAGTTCTGGATTTTTCTATACAAGGTAAAATAGTTTTTTCTTGATTGACCCGTTTAAGTATCATAACACATGTACCATGGCGTTCCAATTGGGTTGTCTTAGTGCTGTGTTGAATTGACTTAGTCGTTGGACAACGTAAGTGATATCCGGTCGTATAAAATTCAGGTATAATAGTTGTCTGACAATTCTCATGTATTTTTCAGGATTTGGCAATAAAGCTCCATCATTGATTGATAACTTGGTGCCTTGTGGAATGGGCACAGCTGCTATCTTTAAGTCACCAAATCCGGCATCTCAGATGATGTCACTGATGTACTTTGATTGGGACAAAAACACCCCTCCATCAAACGTTGCAATTTCGACTCCGACGAAAAATTTTGCACTACTCAAGTCTTTGATTGTAAATTTTTCGTGTAGATGCAGTTTAAACAAATTGATGATATCTTCATCTGGTCCGACCAATAGCAAGTCACCTATATAAAATACCATTGAGATAAAGGAATCATTGTTACCTCTTGTAAACAAGTAGTTGTTTGATTCGGATTGTATGAAACCGATATCCTTGAGCATTAAGGTTAGCTCTTTGTTCCATTGGCACCGGGCTTGTTTTAGATCGTACAAGGATTTGTGGAGTTTGCAAGCTTTCCCTTTTGGTGCTCGATATCCCTATAGAGGTTTAATGTATATATCTTCCTTTATGGGCCCATAAAGGTATGTATTATTGATGTCGTAATGTTCAACTAACCAATTTTGTGCGGCAACCATGGCTAATAGTGTCTGAATCTTTGTCACTTTTGCTACCGGAGAAAAAACCTCCAAATAATCAACACCAGCACGTTGATTAAATCCTTTTGTGACGACCCAGGCTTTTCTTCTATCTGTTGTCCCATCAAGATTTCTTTTTATCTTATAGATCCATTCGGTTTCAAGTGTCTTCTTTCCTCGTGGAAGATCAACGATGGACAATGTTGAATTCTCTTCCAGCGCATCTAACTCGCAAATCATGTTGAAGTTGGGTGAGTTGTTGAATTTGGTGAGGTTGAGTTGCTCTTGTCACTAGTGATGGTGGCAGCAAATTGGTGTTGGGGTCTTGAGTTATGTCAAGTAGGTTTAGGTTTATCGGGTCCTGTTTTGTTTGTGTTAATGGGTTTGGTGAGTTTAATGGTCTTTCTTATAGGTCAGTATTGTTTCTATTGGTCATTTGGTTTTGTATATCAGAAATGGGTTCTTAGTGGGAGTCTGGGTTGGTCTTGTGTATCGGTATTTTTGTCTTGTATGGGTATATTTCTTCATGAAAAAACACATCTCTGGAGACAAGTACCTTGTTTGTTTGCAGGTCAAATAATTTGTATACTTTTCAGCTAGACACGTATCCTAAAAACAAGCACTTGTGGGCTCTAGCTTCTAATTTTTCTTTGAATGGCTTATTGTTTGTTGCATAACATAGACATTTGCATGTCCTTAACATATCGTAATGGGTGGTTTGTTGTATAGTTTTTCTTATGGTGTTTTCCAACCTATAATTTCTGATGGTAGGCGGTTTATAATAAATATGGACGTTAGGATGGCTTCCCCCAAAAAACTTGTCGATAAATTGGCTTGAAACATTAAGGCCCTTGTGATTTGAAGCAACTGCTTGTGTTTACATTCCACAATACTGTTTTGTTACAGTGTATATGGACAAGTTCATTGATGTTGTATGCCTTTGCTTTGGAAAAAATTGGAATTCTTATTTATGAACTCGGTACCGTTGTCTGTACAGACACCTAGGATGGGTAATGAAAATTGGTTTTGGATCATTTGTATAAAAAACCTTAAGTAACTTGTGAACTTGGTTCTTACTACTTGTTAAGTAAGTCCACATTACACGAGCATACTCGTCTATAATGGTGAGAAAAAAAATTGACCCATCTATGTTTGGGGTCTTGTATGATCCCCACAAGTCTAAATGTAAAAGCTCGAATGGATTTTTTGTCATAATTTCATGTTTTGGGGAGGAATTTCGTTGTTGCTTAGCTAATGGGAAATGTTAGGATATATTGTATATATCTTTTATTTAGTTTTGGCAGTTTAATTGGACATATATGATATAACTTATGGAGTTTATCATCTTGGAAATATTGGAATTATCTTACGACTGGATATGTTGAAAATTACTGTTGGATTTGCAGATTTGGTAGATTGATGAAATTAAAAGGATAAGGTTGTTGCATGTTTGAATTAAAGTGGAGCTCTTATTATATGAGGGATTTGTCCATATCTTCAATCTATGGTAGAAGTTAATCTTTTTGGAGTATATGCGGTATTGAGTTAATGTGGGGGTGACAAAAGTGAGCTGATGTGAGGTATTAGTGTTGCAAATGTTTCTTTGAATTAACCAATTTAAAGTTAAGATCATATAGTTGCTGGGACATAAGGCATAGAGTTTATGTGAGAAAGTGCAACGTTGGAGTGGGTATGCATTAATTGTCCATTGGGAAACGCAGTATGTAAGGGTGCGGCAACCGAAGACCATTGTGCATGTATGTGATAATTGGAAAAAGGTTCAGTGGTTTTAATTGATATAGTGCATAACGTTACTTAAATTTTATATAAAAGGAGGTGTGGGTGTTTATGTGTCTATGAATAAAATATACTGCTTGCGACACACATGTGAAGATCTACTGAATAACGTCTTGTGTAATAGCTACGATGAGGTAGCTTGCTTGAGTTTTTTTTAGATAAACAGCAGTGTAGTGGATGTGCGTTAATCACCTATTTTGGAAAACACACTGCGTTAATTGATCTTTCTTCTGTTATTGTCATCATTGGTGGTGAGAGGCAGTGCCGTTGTTCCTATCTGAGATAGCACCTACCAGAATTTGGTATAGTGTTGATCTCCAACCTGATTTTATGTTGATGATTAATCCATCTTGTTGCTACACTTTTTGTTGCGACGACTTCCAGATTTATTTAAGTGAAGCGGAACTCATCATAAAGTTGTTCTTTTCTATCTCAAGTATATTTAGTTTTCGTTCTTTATTATTTTAATCACTTGAGTTATTTATTCATTGTTCTTTCTTTAAAAGATTGATTGGGATAATTCTCTGTTGAGGTTAATACGAGACGGTTGTACTATTGGATGTGAAAATATTTTAGGAGAAGTGAGGTTGAGGGATAGTGTCAAGGGTTGAGTGGTGTCGGCTCAGTAAAGCCTTGAGTAAAACTATTGTACTTTGGTTAAAGTGATTAAGCTAGGTGAGGGCCCTGCAGACGTAGGCAAGGTGTGCCAAACTACATTACAGTAAAACCTCTATAAATGAATATTGTTGAGACCAGAAAAATTATTATCTTATACGGAGTTATTAATTTATCGATAAATGAATATTTTATTAATTTATCGATAAATT
>JAOTIZ010000008.1:14531062-14544008 GCA_027123425.1 Erythroxylum panamense | reverse complement strand
TAATGTACAAAATAAAAATTATTCTATAAATTAATAAATATTAATTTATTGATAAATTAATAAAATATTTATTTATCAATAAATTTATAATTCTGTATAAAATAATAATTTTTTTGATCCCATCAATATCCATTTATAGAAGTGTTACTGTAATAGTTAATCTTCCTAATCTTTTGCATTTTTGCTCCCACGTCATCGACAATTTCCGCAACACTATTGAAATCTGAAGCAGGTGCAGCATGTCGACCAATCAAAACATCTTTCGGAATTCGATATTGCAGGACCAGACGAAGGTTTGATTGGTCAAAATGGCAGCTTTAGCCTCACCCGCACCCACGTGCACTTTCTACTCCCTGGACCCCATCTATCAACAGCTGTCCGACTGATTCGTTTTATCCTAAAAAGTGAAATCTCCAGAGATAGGGCCCACTAACTAAGAGAGGATATGTGACTATGTGAGCCGTGAGGCAGGCCCTCAATATCACCTGCCCCTCAGCTCCCTCCACGGTCAGTCTGCACATGCACGCATATTAAGATATCGATTTTCATTTAGAGAGTTAGGATGACTTTGAAGCGACGTCCTGCTCGTGACCGTTGCCACTTTTGGTCTCACCACACTTACTGGGGCCAGACTCCGGAGGGGAGGGGACCGACCAGACCATCTCTTCCTTCTGGGTCTCATTCCAAGTTAGTCGTCGTATTTTGAACGGCTTTGATGCTGAAAATAGATAACTTGGAAAAAGCAGAACTAGCCTGCAATTGTTGCAGTGAAGCACAACAAATTGGGTAGTGAATAACAACAGATCGCTTGTTCAAATTCAATTGGGACGGAGCAGAGTAGGGAATGGTTTGGGTTCAAAAGGCTGGGCCGTTGGGCTTTTTCCTGAGCCGCACCCGATAAATTTCACAGATTCGTTGAAATTTCTTAGAAAAGAAAAGGCAGATAACGGGAAGAAAAGAAACCAAGAACATTCAAAGCACTGCGTTTGTGAATACATCATACAATCATCAACGTTTAGCGTGATTTTAGGAAAATAACAGCATACCTTGATTAAAGAGAGCTTATTCAAGCCTTTTAATAAATTACTCCAAAAAGAAAAGAAAAAAGACATCTAACGTGTGGTCCTTCAATTAATTAAATTGCTCTTGCTAATAGATTTGTTTATTTTGAGTTACTAATATCTGATAAAATATTACTCCAAGATCAAGATTGATTCCAACATTATTCAACTAATATATATATATATAGCTAATAAAATAAGTCACGTAACTGTATATTATTTTGTTCATTGAAACGTTAAAAGCCGACTACTTGGCGACATGCAGATGCAGTAGATATAAATTATGTCTTTCGATGGAGTCCTAGGATACGATGGCTTGATGGTTTTACGGAAGGCCACGTAAGACATTGATTTCAACAAGAATTCCCCGTCCTAAGTTAGTGTTATCTAGCTATACCAACTTAATTAGAAAGCTAAAAGCAATTGTTGATAATGGGACGGATTTGATGTAACCTCTGTCCGCTTAACCTCTCATACTTGTCTTTTGTCTCCAAGATTATTGATTGGATTCTATGTTCTTAGACACGAGAAGAAAAGATAGCAATCACCCACTAAACACATTGTTATCTATTTTGGTTACAATTGATTTCCTCTTTTACAAGAAAAAAAAATAAAGAAGGAGGAGAAAACAAGGTTAGGCTAGCAACTACTAGAGGGAATATGTAGCAGATTTCCTTTTTTAAGATGAACAAGGAAAACCAAACTGAAAAGCCCTTTATGGCATGTATAGCTTTGGCATCCCACATTAGCAAAAAGTCTCATTCTTGCTCTCAAAACTAATTTTATAGGCAAAAAAGGTAGGGACTTTTTACTTACAAATTTAAGACTTAGGAAAAAGAACAGAAAGAAAATAATGGTGAGTCCATAAAAGTTTCTCATCCAAGGAGCAGGAGGGACACTGCTAAAAGTGAGGACAAAAGTTGTAGGGTTGATTTGCACATGTAGATGAAAGAGCAACGTTTAGTTGATAGCACATGCACACCTCATCAGCAAATATCCAAGGCAGACTCACTGCCCGCAATTATTCACATTATCATGCTTCTTACATATAACTACTTTAGACCCTGTCTTTTCCAGTCACCGTTAGACATTAAAAAAAAGCCACCACCACCAGCAGACAAAACAAATGGGGAGAAAAAGATAATGAAAGGGACTGAGCCATTTTTGCTTGAAAGCCTGACGAGAGGAAGAGATACCGTGAAAGGTTTTAATGAATGGACAGTATAAAGAAAAGGTTGATTAGAAACTCCGTTAATATCAAAATGCATGACTGAAATTAGACTGATGAACGTTTTTCAATCACATAAGGCAGCTATCCCTTTTCACTTTGTCTCCTCTCAAGTCTCAACCTTCATGGATATCAAAGCCTTTTTCTTGAGCTTTTGATAGAAAATTAACATTTGAAACTCAGAAACTGAAATACATGCAAGAATGTTTATTCTAAAACATAAGAAAAGAAAAATGTAACATGGAATTGGAAAAAAAAATCTCCAAATATAAAATAGGATATATATTTATTCAAGTTTGTGTGCATTTCAGTGACTATAAAACAATGTTGAGTCGTCTACGGATACTTGTGTGACACGGGAAGGGCAATCTGGTTAGGTGGTTGTTCCTGACACAAGTGTTATTGAACAATGAGAAATCCAATTATAAGCTAAAAGCGGTGACATTAGATGATTGAATGTTGAAGCGAAGATGAATACTTGCCCACAAGTTTCAAGTGGTCCAGACCTGCAAAGTAAAATTTAACTAATATTACCAGAGTAATGAGACAGACGGATTGGTAGAAGTCATATAGTTACAAAACGAAGACAACAAATTAAGGGTTTGCTATGGTCAGCTTGGCTGGAATATATAGTTTCGAAAGGCTGGCATTGTTGTGATGGAGCTGCCTTGATCGTAATGGGTTTTGGAGCCTACCCTAGCCATCTACCTCTCTAAGTGCAACATCTTGTCTACCTAGTACCAACGTCATGTGCACTGCACCTTAACCTACCCAAGCAGTTTCTATGAAGGATAAGCAAGCACGTAACCTTAGTCAGTCAGATATTTGTTTCCCTGCTCCATACTAAATTATCTCCATGAAGCGACTTATATATATGTGCTCAGAGCTCTACTCCTATGAGTGCTCCTGCTCCATTTTATGCAAGAGAATCAACAAGAAAATTTCAAGCAGTGCACCAAATTACTCTCCAAGTTTCTGGTAATACTTCTAACTTTAATTTATAAAACCAAACAAGTTCCATAAAGATTCATTTGCATCTGTAACAAGGACAGTAACAAACTTTAGTCATTGGCTGCAACTATAAATACTAAGTACTAACATAAAAAAAGACATAACAATAATTGGTTTCCGATCACAATTACACGCTATTGTTCCAATAAGACTATTTAATGCCACCTTTTGGGAGTGTATAATTAAGTGTTGTTATTACTTTGTCTTGAAATTGTGGTGGATCTTAATGACGACCTGATCCGATAAGTTCGTGGTGCAATCTGAATTGAAAAAAATGGAAATTTGTATTAGAAGCGAAGGACTTGGACTGCCCGGAGCCCAACACTGATTTCGAGGAGGGTGCGAGGGTGCGAGGGTGCGAGGGGACGAAGCCCTCCTCAGTATGGATCTATTTTCTGTAAGGGAAATAAAATCCTGGTTGTAAAAGGGATCAACTTGCATCATTTTTTCTTTATAGTAAAAATACCCTCTCTGCTCTTGCCTAAAAATGTAAGCTTCATTGGCCGAATCTCGTTAAATCTTTGTGTTATTCTTTTCTTACTTTCGCTATTTTGATTGTGTGATTGTTTGTGTGAAATTTAAGAAGTGTGTTATAGGTTTATTTAACATATATTTAAAAAGACAATGGTTGTGCATTTACCACCATTTTAGTAAAATGATTCAAGGAAATACATACCCGTAACCCAAAAAAAAAAAAAAGACAGCAAGTTGTCACGAGTTAGTAAAATGTCGTAAGATTTTTGGAATTGGAAGGACTGTTCTCTTTTAATCAAAGATCTCCAAGTGGCTACAGTGTATTGAGTTTTCAACTAAGCCTGAGTGAAAGGAATTTGGGAAGCATTAACTGTGATGGTAGAGTGATTCACTCTCACCCACTCAAATCATGACCTTTTGTCCACACATAGGCTGTCTTTTCAAAGCAACATCAAAATTTTCTTTTCCTTATCTTTTTCATTTCTTGGTTTCATTGATCTCTGTCTATATAATAACAAAGTCATTAATATAGGGCATAGATATAGATAAGTGGGAATTGATAAGTTGTGGCAGCCAGGCAAAAGCATCAGCGGGAAACAAGGGCATGAATTTCTAGAGAAGAAAATGAGTACAAGTGCGGAATATGAGAAATCAGACATGTAATAAATGTTGGTACTTGAACTAATTAAAGATCAACAATAAGGTACGTAGTTGAATTGTCCAATCCAATATATTGAAGCTTTGTGCATATTACAAGCTTATAACCAAAGTACCACGGATAAGGATAAACTAAAACATCTCTTATATAGTCATCGTATTTATTTAGTGTACAAGGTCTATGACTATGACTATGACTATGTGGTAAAGTAATTTTATCAATTACTTCAAAATTTATCTTCTGTATTAATCTTTTCTAAATCTAATTTATGAAAAAGAATATGATTATTTAAATAAAATTTATTATCTTAGGCGGTTCGATTTAATTTTTAATACTGCAATGCCCAATAATATATAAATTGTGTCATTTAACCAAATATTGCTACATTATAAGTCTACCTATCTAATTAAATTCTACCTTTTTCCGTGTGCATCGAAGATCTTTCGGTACAATCCACGTGTACCGTCCACACACACATTGGTATCCACATCCTTCTGATTTCAGATATAGTGAACTTTCTGAAGTGGAATCTTTCTCTGTTACTGTAATTAGGTGCGTGCCAAAACACCTTTTAAAGTAAATACCGAAAAAGTAACAAGACATTTTTTTAATGAAAATTATAAGTTTTCTTGTGTGCAGTAAATTCTACACACCAGTCACGTAATCTAAATTAAACCACCTGATTTCATTAGAACACAGAATTCTAATACAAATAAAAGATTATATTTTAACATCTTTTTCATTCCGATGATAATAAATATGTCACTTACATCTCACAATAAGTACATGAACATTTCATGCATCGACTATAATATGGTAATTACACTAACATCAATTTCCATATTTAATTATTAAATATTTTTCACAAAACCCGATGATTCATTTATATAAATCGAATATAATATGGTAATTACACTAACATCAATTTCCATCTTTATTTATTAAGTATTTTTCACAAAATGTGATATAATTCATTCATATAAATTGTCAAAATAATAAGATCTATACTTTGTGAAAAGTACAACACTTATACAAAATGCCTAACAACAACAACAACAAAGATCTTCGTTTTACATTTGTCGAGGGAAGATATCAATTGTACGCAACTTCTTTTTACATTTTATAAAAATGTTGTTTGTGTTACTCGAACCTAAATCACAAAGGAGTAATTTACTATAATAGTAAATATGAATCTTTTATTTGTTTCAAAATAACTAATTTATAAATATAATAAATTATAGTTTCAAAAGTATTGACTTACATAAGTGGCTCTGGTAGCAATTTTCTTTATATAATTAAGAAAAGTCATTTTGTAAATAATTATAATTTATAATATTCAGGGTGAATATATTTAACAAAATTATTAGATAATAAGTCTTATTTAAAGAAAGAAGAATATCTATATTTTAAAACGATATACATATCCTAGGTTTCTTTTTTGCAAAATTAATATTTTAACTGTAACTTAAAACTTCATCACAAATAAGAATTTTTATTTATCTAGTAAAAGCAAGGCATCCACATAAAAGTTAGGAGTTCGTAGTTCTTACCTAAAGCCTACATATAGTAAAGGCCTGTTATGGAAACCTTAGGGTTTGAATTTAATTGAGTGGTATGGAGACTTTTGCCTCTCGGGATTTACTTTTAAATTTTAGGTTTTTGGGTAAAGATAGGGTGCCTACTACTAGTATTACATTTTAGATAGACCAGCAACATCTGGGAATTATGATAAGAGAGCAACCCAATTCCTAAACCCCTAAGTCACATCTCTGGATTAACGGGCTTAAAAGTGTGAAAAGATTACCATCAGTCCCTACCATACTTTGCTGTTGGCAAAAACTATTCAGCTCCTTCTCTATCCATCCACCTATACCAGCTTTGCCCTATACGTACTGAAGAGAGAAAAAATGTGTTTGATAAAATAATAGATCAGAGCACATTTCTTATTGTCCCTCTTGCTCTTATATTGTTCTGTGGATATCCATGTCTCTTCCAAATATTTATTGTACGATCCTAGCAGAGAAGTGAACCCACCCTGGGAAAAGATTTTAAAAAAATGGGTAGTGATAGTGAAGCTCTTTCACAGGTGTCCAAGACAAACAGTTTTCTCTGAAACAGATCATCGATCTCCGAGAAAAACCAGTGACGCCTAAAGTAACAAATGTTCTCCTCCACAAATTGTGTCAATCTTTGTCTACATCCTTCTTCTTCTTCTCGTCAGTACGATCCTCCTGAAATTATTGACCACGAAACTAATGGCTTGTTAGTTTACCATCACCATCACAACCCACTTATCGCAGCTCCTTGGTTACCTACTAATCCTTCAATAGCTGAGCCCCAGTCTTTCCTGGACATGGGAGCTAACTCAAATCATGCCATCAACTCTAAGCAGGATTTTGGTTTACTTATAGACCGTTATCAGCTTGATCATCCTGATTTCCTTCCTCTGAAAAGGCCTGCAAAGAAAGATAGGCACAGTAAAATCAACACTGCTCAAGGCTTGAGAGATCGGAGGGTGAGATTGTCCATAGGAATTGCCCGGAAGTTTTTCGATCTCCAGGACATGCTAGGGTTTGAAAAAGCAAGTGAAACCCTAGATTGGTTACTCACCAAATCAAGAAAAGCCATAAAGGAGCTAGCCCAGGATGGAACTTCCATGTGTGAGGTTGTGTCTGAAGCTGATGATGACCTAGAAGAGACAGTTTCAAAGACTCAGCCTTTGGTTGCTGTTTCTAATGAGAAGAAGACGAAGAAGTTGCAAAAATCTACGATGGATCCTCTGGTCAAAGAGTCTAGGGCAAAGGCAAGAGCAAGAGCAAGGGAAAGGACTAGAGTGAAGATGTTCACTAGAAGCGTCCGTGAGTCCTCAGACAAATGTCCGGACGCCAGTCCTCATATGGCGAACCAATATCAAGGTTGTGGGAAATCAGGTTCTACCGATGATCATCAGAAACTGGCCTGTTCTGTGAAGAATGCGGTTCATGAAGCTGATGAACACCTTACCTCTAACTCACTTTACCATCAAGTACGGACGAAAGAGGACGTTGTTGAGGGGTCAATCATGATGAAGAGGAAGTTGAAGGCATCTACAATCATGGGTTACCAAAAAAACCTTGAACTAACAAAAGAAGTTATTAGCTGCAGCAAAACCAGCGACCACCACGGCAGCAACTACTGCCTGCCCAGCCTGCCACCAAATTGGGACATAAGCAATGCACTAACTCGTTCTAGCTTAGTTGCTATCACAAATATGAATCTATCTACAGGTAGGATCTCTTAAGCACCATCCTTGCTTCTGAGTTCATCGACACTTAACATTAAATTCTGTCTCAATTTGCAGGATTACAAATCTACGGCAAACTCTGGGACGCTGATCAATCCAATCAATATCAACAAAAGTAAATAGCATGAATAAGCAGTAAAATGCAAGGGGGTAGTTCTTTTGTTGTATGTTTGATGTTGCAGATCAAATTTAGGATAGTTTTCTGCTCTCTTTCCTATCAATCGAGTTAACTGTCTCCGGTCTACGTATGTTATTAAGCTAATTGCTAGTCAATTTCTTTCCCTGCAACAAGAGGTTATTAATTGATTTCAAAAGAGATAAGGTTGATTTTTCAGACATTAATTAAATAGGGGAACCACAAGATCTTGTCAAATGAATTGGTTAAGCTAGATATTCAACAAGTGCTATACTTTTGTCTAGTTAATAATAACTACTCTACGTTAGGCATTCAGGAAAGCATTAGCGGAACAAAACTATATCCGTAAAATATCAGTTTGTTAAAATTTAAGTCCACTCTTAGGATTATTAGTAGCAGTCTAACTTCCAAATGGCAGAATCTAAGTGATGCCAAGGTTCAGGTTTGTCGAATTGATTCCAACTGATGTTGCCAAGATTGTGTCATGATTCAATAACAATATCTGTAATTGTAGACTTGGACAAATATTGCATAAATTCATCCAAACATAATTAACTCCTACATAAGGTGCTAGGGGACTGAATGCAAGGGGTTTTTCATGTGAAGCCTTGGAGCGTATTCTATATTAATTTACCACCTATACATAGAGTTGATACAAAGCTTTAAGAAGAGAAATGGATCGATCTCAGGAATTACCTCTATCATCAATATTTGACCATTCAATCGCTTGCGTGTATACATACGAATGTGATATCTATCCATCCTCTTCATTCTTCTCTATCAATGTAATGCATATATGCATATACTATTGTCTCACTTGTGCTTTAAGTCCACACAAGAAAATAGCCAGTCATCGTCAAAACACTCAATTGCATATATAATACTTAATTGTTAAAAATGCAACTGCTAAACTCTTGATCAAAGTTACCAACCTACAACACAGAACTTTTGTACTCTCACCAACTGCCAGTTCTTGTGCGTTTTAATTGATACTAGCTCAGTGGAGTAAGGCGCTTCTTTGAACCCCAATTTAAATCAGAAGCCTTGTGCAGTAGTTAATACATTTTTGTTGTCTGTATCATCTCAAAAGTCCTTAAGGTACAACCATTACTAAATCTAATATTACTAATTAAACAGCAGAGGTCACAACCGGATCTTAACATGGTCGACTAGGCACATCAGTGAAAGGATATATATCAGACCTGTGGTTGGAAAAGACATTGTCTTTAACGTAACAGGGCTCTGGGTTTCTTTCTTCTAATTTGTGTTTTGAGGTTAATAAGAACACAAAACTGGTGTATTACTGCAGAGTGACAATGTTAGTCCTTTTGTAGAGAGAAAAGCAACCATGAAAGTGGCACAACAGGCGATAACATGATGGCTTACTAATTATCATTTACATATTTGTTTTATTTGATTAAGAGTTGTTTCCTTCTAGATCAATAACGGAAAAATAAAAATTCTACCTATAAATGTAATTATATTCTTTAATATGAAATGTGTTTTGTACTCTATTTATAAATTATGATGCCAAGCCTTAGTGGCTTTAAAATCAGTTACTAACTTAACTACTGATATCAAGCTCAATTAAACTCCTTTGTCTTGTGACACTTTAAGTCACAATCCGAGGGAGTTGGCATTGGTATGAGATTCCTGATTAATTTCTTACTGTAACATTAGACCTACCGTGTGTCTCGGTTAATTAATCTATGGAATGATTTTAAAGGCAGGTTTAATACCTTGACTACTTATTAGGTGACGTTTGGTTTGAGCATAGGGTTGGATATGGATATGAGTATAATAGTATAAAGGAATGGAAATGGGTATGAAAAATAAAAAATGATGTTTGGTTTGTCACTTGAGTTTCTGTATTAATACCAATAATGTTGTTTGGTTTGTTGTATTAATGGGAATGAAAGATAATATAATACCATTTTTTCATTTCATATTTTCATATCATATTTATTATTATTATTACAAAATTAATAATAATAATAATAATAAGATAATTATTTTCGTATAATAAAATTAATAATAAGAGAATGAAAATTCACATTGGAAATGGAGAGGACACGTAGTTTTGATTTGATAATTGGTCCCCTCTTAATCCTCTATTTACAAAAAGTGAAATTTCATCCTTTGTAGTTAGAATTTCAAGCTCTTATCTTCCAACCTACTTACCAAACCACTTTTTGAAGGATAAAACTATATGAAAATCCACAAGTAAAGGAGAATTCTCCAATTCCTTATGTTTAGGAGTTATTAGACCCCATCTTCTTTATGTTCCTTGGTATAACATTGTTTGGAAAGGATGATTGATACCCAAAGCATCCTTCACCACATGGTTAGCTGCCAGAGGTAGATTGAAAATAAAATACATGCTCAAGATTTGAACTAATCAAGTTTGCTACCTTTATAATTTGGTTCTTGAGACAACCTCTCATCTTTTCTTTCAATGTGGCTACTCTTTTACCATTTGGGCTAGAATATTTCATTACTTAAACTTCGATTGTCGCTATAATAATTGGAATGAAATCCTAATTTGGGCTAATAATCAATACAAAATAATAGGGAAAGATTAGATATGGTTAAGCCTTTGTCTCAATTGCATTGTATACTCCATTTGGAAGGAAAGAAACTCAAAAATTTTTAGGAATTTTAAATCTGACAAATATGTTCTTACCCGTAGAGTGAGTTGTTGGATAAGAAAAATTATAGTAAATTATAACCTTGCATAAAAATTGAGCTCTTCTCTCAAAAGCATATGGAATCTAGATTAAATAGTTGTTGTCTTTAATTAGTCTCATTTCTTAACATGTAATGCTAATTTTGTTACATCTTTAGTACCTTTTGTCTCTTTAACAACTTTGCATTGTAGTCAGTTTTTAGCTGTCATTTAGGGCTTGTGAATGAAATTATTTCTTCCTTAAAAAATTGAAATTCAAATGATAAAGAAAGATTAAGGTGACATTTGGAGAAAGTAAGAGAAGGCTATCCTTGCTCTACATCATCTAGTATTAGATTATCGAAACAAATTTGGGGTTGGCCAAAATAAAAACCTATTCAACCATTATATAGTTCATTGTATAAACAAGCTTCTTCTCCTTACAGTACTGGTTAACAAAACTTTAGTTACACATTTCCATGTTTAAAGAGAAGCTTAATTGTGATTATGGTCTCACTTTCTAATGTGACGTTTTTCATATTAAAAAATATTGAAATATTAAGTTCTTGTATTCGGAATTAATCTAATTGTAAAGGTAGCTTTATCAGCACTTTCTTTCCCTTTAAGATATTATGTATCTTGACTGAACTTGATGCATACTTGAGAGTTTCATCATTTAGACACTGCAATCTTGCATTGGTTTTAGTGGTTTAATCAACTCTGGGAAAATAAAAAATTAATAATTAATTAAAAAATTGCTTATTACTAATTTGTCTAATGCCATCTATTTATGATGTACTTTGCTAAGAATATTAGTTTCCTTCTCCTCTTATTTAATCCTTTTGGTTTCCCCTCTGCCTGGTTTACAGTTCAATTTGAAATATGTCTCCTTTTAAATTTATCTTGCCAATTTTTTCGACAATATACTAGCAAAGCCATTAAGTTCGCACCTGAACTTATTTTATTCCTGTCAGGATCTACTAACTTCCATTTTTCTAATTGCAAACTCCATCTTCTAGTTTAGAATTGTTATGTCAGACTAGAACTAAGGACGGACTTCCTGGGCTTGGCTTTTGAGTATGTAGATGAACTTCTCAATTAAAGCCTTAATCTCACCAGTTACCAACCCTACAGAAGAGTGAAAAAGACTCCTTCCAAACAATGCTATATATGGGGAGACAGTTTCGTCTTAATAGTTCATACTATTACGTATAATGTATGCAATAATAGCTAGATGTACAGAAGTTCTCACCAATAAGTATATGTTTATTAATCTAAACCATGTGAAATTATCAAGTGAATAGCAGATTTATATTGTTCACAAATGTATTGGAGTTGGAGAGCGTTTTCCAAAAAGGAGAAATGAACTCATGATACTTGCATCAGCAGGTGGAATGTATTCCGAAGAAAAACATCTTGGTTGTAAGATACGCCAAAACAGACAGGGCTATGAATTACGATATCCAGAAGAAAAATGAATCCCTAATCTATAGGGATATACGTTCGTAAATTGATTAATTATTTCTTCAGCTAAAATGCAGAAGCAGTCGCATCATTGCTTATCTCTCCCTCTGACATGCACACACATTACAACCCTCTTTCCTATATGTGCGTCTGTTCTCAGTTTCCCTTCCTCTAAAAAACATTCATGCAGTACCAGTGCACAGTTGTAGTAATTTGACACAAGAAGAGTTGTATGCAACTAAAAGTTAAAAAGAGTTCGACCAAAGAAAAGGAGTACTGAAACTGACCGCGAAATCGAAACATTCCACATGCGATATTGGGACCTCCTGAGAACAGAAAGACAGCAGCTCATGTGTTTGCCATAGCTCTCACAGTTCCACAGTGAAATTCGCCGAGAGTTCTAGTTGCTGTGCCTTTGAATCGATGGAAGAAACCTTCGCTTTTCCTTTCCTCTTTCGCATACTCATTATTTACACAGTAGAAAAAGGAGTCAATTAGTTACATTGGTAACTGTAACTGTAAGATAAAGAAGTCCTAGCACGTAGAGGGAATGATAACATAGTTGCTGCAGGAAAGACAACACATACTTCAGCTAAGAATGTACGTGTGAGTGTAAAAGGTTAAAGGGTCTTGCTTGATTTATTAGAAGACTCGAGAATGGAGTAGTTTTACTTTTGGCAGATTGAGCCCTCAAGCCTTCAATTTAGCTCAGTACATACTACATAGCTAAAGTACTTAATGGTACACTTGTTAATATTTAAATATAGATACACTCCTTAGAAGATAAACCTGCAGGCACCTTTGAGGCGTCAGGAACTGGAAGCGAATTAAATAACTAAATCTATGCATTGCTTGCTTGCTTGCAGGAGATACAGAACGTACGTAGTGAGACAACGAGGGATGGACCAAATGGTCCAACTTCCTCACTTAAGGCTCTCCCTTAACAAGGAGGTCTTGAGTTCGAGT
>JAOTIZ010000008.1:14495078-14520384 GCA_027123425.1 Erythroxylum panamense | reverse complement strand
CTACCTGTAAACAATTATAGATCAATTCCATTAAATTCAGATAACAATTTCAACACCTTAACCATAATTATGTCCAAAATATGTGCAATTAAATTGACTTATCACAGAGAAGAGTAGCACTATAGTAGAGAAGATGAGAGAAAATGTTAAAAAGTGCATTTAGGGAAATTAGGGATGAACATCCTACTGGATTCCATATGTCAACTTTAATATCTATATGGCATGGGGTCCATAAAAAATTAAAAAATCTGGGTTGAAAAATTTTAAGGAGCAATTTGATTTTTGTCAAGGTAGGGATTTTTTAAAAACATTAAAAAAATATTAGGGTGTAATTTGAACTCTTTGAAATTTTTGGGTTTAAATTAAACTTCTAAAAAAATCTTAAGGTCCATTTTTACACTTTTACCTAAAACTATGCTAAAGGAAGGTACTGAGGTAATAAACTTTAAGCTTTATCGATATATGGGGGTTGATAAGAGTGTAATAGAAGACTTAACTAAAGATATACTAAAATAGGGAGTTATCCAAAAGAGTGTTAGTTTTTCTTCATCATCTGTAGTTTTTAGTGAAAAAGAAAGAAAACTCTTGGAGAATATTTGTTTATTACAAGGCCTTGACTAGGTGCACCATGAAAGACAAATTCCTAATTACATTAATAGAAGAGTTGTTAGATTAGTTGAGAGATTTAGGGTTCTTCTCTAAACTGGATTTAAGGGCTAGTTGTCATTAACCATATATGTTTTATATAGAAGTTCAAAAGAGTGCCATTAAGACTTATGAAGGTCATTATCAATATTTGGATATACTTTGTAGTCTAAGTGATGCTTCTTTTACCTTTTAAAGCTTGATTAATTCAATTTTTACATCCTATCGAGTGAAGTTTTTTTTATTGTTTTTATATGACATTTGGTTTATTATTCTTCCTTGAGTATAATATCACTACTCCTTTCTAATAGTGGTAACGAGTAAGAATAATTTGTTTTTTGAATCCTAAACTCAATCTACGGTCCGATCAGGTTTGAGAGACTTAACCTAATCCCTTATACAATTGAGCTTTGGGCTACTTAGACTAAGCTGAAATCTAATTAGACTTTAATTGGAATAAAATCCTATGAATTAGTTTAAGTTTTGTTCAAGTTTAAGTTTTATTTGATCATGTTAGGCCCAAAAGTCCAACTCTTTTAGAAAAATATTAAATGGTCTAAAACTCATTTAAGTTTGATTAAGCCTAGAAGCTTAACCCTTTTAAAACTATAAAATATTTCAAAGCCCAAGTGGGGAAAATAAAACACAAAAGTGCAGCCATTTGAAAGATAAGATCGAAGACTTCTGGCCAGGCTAGATTAGGGTGGGTTAGGCCCAAACCATTTTGCATCCTTGCTCCTTTCTAGCAACTTTAGTTGTCTAAATTGTTTGGTTTTGATTTTGAAATTCAATATAAAGAAGGAATGAAGAGCACAACAGTTGATAGATTGTCAAAAGTCAACAATGGATAATTATATACATTGATGGGTTCTTAAATTCATAGTTTTTATTACAATAAATTAGAAAAACGTAAGAGAAAAATCATGTATTTATTCCATGTCACTATTGTGGGAAGTCATTCATGGTAATTAGGAACTTATATGTGGCTTTAAATGTATTTTTACTAAAGAAAGATGCAAGGACATATCAGGCAATTCATTCAAAGATGTGATGTCTTCTAGAGGAATAAATATAAGATAGTAGCAAGCCTTGGGAAGCTACAACCACTCTATATTCCTTAACAAGTATGGTCTTATGTGAATATGGAGTTTTAGTTTAGGTTTACCTAAATATAAATAGTGTGTGGTGGTTTTGATATTAATGGATATGCTAATTAAATATGATCATTTTATTCCTTCATGAAATCCTTATTCAACATCTAAAATGACTAACTTATTCTTTAATTATGTTTCAAAGTTTTTAAAAAAAGCCAACGAAAATTGTTAGTGATAGAGAAATAGTATTTCTAAGTAGTTTTGGTAGGTAAGTAAGGTTGCTTACTGTTTAGAGCTACCTGAGAGTTTCAAAATTCACAATACTTTTCATGTTCATCAATATAAGAAACATTTCACTTATGCATTTAAGATCTAAGCTGACCTTCAGGCAGTAATTCCATTTATTTTAAAACAACTAATGGCCATACATGAGAGCTGCATGGTTAGGTATCAGAATAACTATCCAATATAAAGGGAAAATATTCATTATTCGTTAACCGTCCAAAAATTCATTATATTCATTATACAAAAACTATAATAGACATTGAACATATTCAATAGTAATATGATAGGCACATATAACAATGGATCATACTCAAAAGAAGACATATGGATAATGGAATGAAAGCTAGTATTATGTCATCATTCCGCGAGAGGTAACCTAGTACTTAAATGCGAAGGAATATCTTTTGATATACCTTGAATATAAATCCCAATGATATAGTTCAAGACTTATGTCTGGCTAGCAGTTTCAAAATGATACATAATGGATAGATGAAGTCATATGCCATGTAATAAAAAATGATCCTACCGTAACTAATTGATAAAGTGGGAAAATGATTGCTCACAATCATTGTTGACATGCCATGGAATTTGAAAACATAGACAAGAAAAATATAAGGAACCTTAGAGGTAGAATAGGGATAAGTCAAAAGAATGAAATGAGTATATTTGTTCAAGTAATTGATGTAGATAATATTATTAAATAACTCATAAATTTACATAACCCTTCAATAAAATCTAGATTAATATTCCTCCAAACCAGTGTAGGAAATGGTAAGGTTTGTAATAATCCTAGTGTTCATATTTATTATATTAACATATGCCTTATGCATGTATAAATTTGCTCTTATAATTTTATATCTTTAACTAGGAAAATTACATTTGAAGCTTTTTAAAAGTTTTCATAAACCAAAATGGTCCTAAAAACAAAAGCATGAAATAAAAAATAGTTTAGACAACTAATTTTGTTGAAATAGCATTATTATCTTTTGATTTAGGAAATAACATAAATTATTATAATCCATCTGAATCATAAATTGAAGACCAGTTGAGTAATAAAACCAACCAAAGCTAAAAATTCTTGCTTATAACTTAAAAGTTGCACATACCAAGCAAATAACACCTGGTTGATATAGTAATTGGATGCCTATCTTGCATAAGTGTAGCATATGTCTCCTTTCCAGTTGCATCAACTTTAATGACAAATTCTTTGAACAAATCTAATAATACTAGCATCGAAGATGAAGATAGAGCATCCTTTAATGCTTGGAAAGTTGTTATGACATATTCACTCCATGTAGAAACACATTTTCCTTAGCAAAACTGCTAGCGGTCCACTAATCTAGCTATATAATCCCAAGAACCTTTCCAATTGACAACTGGTTCTTAGTACACGCCAATCATATTGAACCTTTATTTTATTTGGATCCTTAGACACTCCTTGTATATTAATAAGCCCTAAATTCCACTTGAGCCACAAAGGAACATTTAGAGAGCTTGACACATAAGTTATGCATCTTTAAGATGCAAAACATTTGTTATAAATGACTTGAATGTTGTGTAAAGAACTTGCAATAAACTAAAATATCATTAAAATACTATTACAAACATCATTTAATGTGATAATGAAGTTCATCAAGACTTAAAAGGTAGGTGGAGTGTTTTTTGTAAGCAAAATAATGAAATAGGACCCAAAAATAAAATTGTAATAACTTATCTCAGAATGCAAAGCGTCGTGAAAATCATTGCCCTAAGTTGAAAATTTCCTTTCTACGGTGCAGCAGGACAATGAGATCTGCTCCCAGGGTTAACATCTTCTCTACCAACTTCGATGCACTCTAAAGGGTAGAGTAGGATCTGCCTTCGAGAATTAATAAAAACATACAAAGGCATAATAGAAAAGACAAGAATATATGTGCGTAAAGTTTATGTTTTGGAAGGAAATGTGTACCTTATATAGGGAAAATGAGCAGATGCGTGATAGCAAGAGAGGACTAAAAGAGCATAAGTGTGAGTCATATATGTAGCAGAAAAAATTCATAAGTTGGCAATGAAATAAAGACATATGTAAGCAAAAGGGAACGTCAATAATGTTATTGGTCATAACTACGGTAATAATATGATGAACATTGCATAATAATGTTAGTAACTGAAAAGAAAAAAATGTATGTGTTAACCAAGTTTTCTAAAAATGTCACCAATAATCCCTCATTTGGTACAAAACCTGAGAAACAAACTGTAGCAATTTAGGAGAAAAATAGGCAAACAACCAGGAGAACTAAGTCTTAAACCTGGTGTCCAAGAAAACCAAAGATAGAACCTGCTAGAGAAATAAATAGCCTTAAAATGGCATGGTCCCATGATTGCTCTAGAGTGATAGCCCATAGGAGAGTGGCTAACCCCCCACAATCACATAGGTCTATCAAGTGTATACTGCTCAGATCACCCAAACTTGGGCTATGGAACTCATTAAGTATTAAACAATCCAGCCTCATCAAACTCAGTAAAATCATGTTAGGGACACAATTCAACAACTGAATATATCTTAGTATTATTCCACAAACAAAGTATAAGTAAGTAGTTGCCATATAATTTCGTTTAACCTATTAAACTTGGTTTTCTAAGACCCATCACGAGGTTACTACACAATTAGACTCAACCTCATCCCTTTAGCATGTTCTAAAACTAGTTTCCTACTTAAAGTTTTTGTAAACAGATCTGTTAAGTTTCTCTCAGACTTGATATAGTATAGAGAGATTACACCATGTCTAATTAAAGTACAAACAATTGTATGTCTCAATATAATATGTCTACTTTTATCATTATATGTCTTATTCTTGGGAACATAAATAGAAACCTGCAAATCACATTGAAGGAACATAGAAGGAATTGGTTTTTACCAATGTGGATATCTACTAAGAGATTCCTTAGCCACTCAACTTCCTGCCCTGCCAGCTCCAAAGCCATAAACTCAGCCTCCATTATTGATCTTGCAATACATGTTTGCTTGGATGATCTCTAAGACATAGTAGCTTCTGCCAAGGTAAAAATATAATCACTGGTAAAGTATATATCATCACTCTTCGTAACCCAGTTAGCATCAGAATACCTCTCCAATACAAGAGGTTGACCACCAAAAGATAATCCATAAAGCATGGTATCTTTTGCATATCTCAACAAACGAATCAATGCATTTTAATGCTCTTGACTAGTATTGTGACTATACCTACTAAGTCTACTCACACAGTATGGAATATCAGGACAAGAATATTTTATTAAGAACATTACACTACCAATCAGAGTAACCAAACTTCTTCAAAATTTTCTCAACATAATGAGTTTGATTAAAGTAAAACCAGAGTCATTCCCAAAATAAAGTGCACAGATCCAAGATCTTTTGTATCAAAGGAAGACTTTAGCAAAATTTTGGTAGTATCAATGATAGATAAGTTAGTATCAAAAATAAGCATATCATCTATACAAAGAATTATGATCACACAACCATTGACATCTGATTTCACATGAATGCAAGAATCAGAATCACAACGATTGAAGCCATGTTTGAAAATCTCACTTTCAAATTTTTTATGCTACTGTTTGGGAGCTTGTTTAAGTCCATACAACTACTTAAACAATTTACACACCATTAGCTCCTGACCAGGCACTTTAAATCCCTCGGGATAGACCATATAAATTTCCTCAGAAAGTCACCATTCAAGTAAGGTGCCTTAAAATCTATTTGTTGCACATGAAGCTTAAATATTGAGGCAATAACAAATAACATCCTTATAGATGCAATTTTAGTAATAGGAGAGTAAGTATAAAAAAAGTCCAATCTTTCCTTTTGTTTAAAACCTTTAATCACAAGTCTTGCCTTAAACTTCTCAATGGTTCATTCAAGTCTCAATTTCTTTTTGAAAATCTACTTACACTCTAGCTCTTTTGCTTCTTTTTAGTTCAATAATTTTCTCTTCTTCTATGTCATCATTGGTAGAAGAACTAGCGACAGATTCTCTAGGATCTTGCATACTCACTTTTGTAGGATATATATATATATCCTCAGAGAATACTACATCTTATGACTCCATAATTGGTCCATAAGTGTTATATCCCTCTTCCATAACTATAAATCTACAGACAATACTATTAGAGGCATATCCCATAAAAATTGAATCAATGATCTTAGGACCAATTTTCTTCCTCTTATTCTCAGGTAGAGCAACCTTAGCAAGACACCCTCACACTTTCAAAAACGCAAATTGGGTGGATAATCTTTCCAAATTTTATAAGGGGTTCGATCTAATTTCTTATGGAGGACTTTATTTAGAACATAACAAGCTGAGAGAATAGCTTTCCCTCCACATAAAATCAAGTAAACTCGAGAAAATTAAATTGCATTCATCATATCCTTAAGTGTTCAATTTTTCCTCTCAAGTAAATCAGTACTATACTCACCACCTTGACCAGATCTTAATCTCTTAATTTTCCTTTCCAGTTGGGTTTTAACCTAATCTTTGTATTTCATAAACACTTCCTTTGCATCATTTCTATTTTTCAATAAGTAAACCTTAGTAAATCGATAACAATCATCCAAAAAAGTAATATAATATCTCATTCCTCCTTTACTCACACATGTTTTAAAATCACCCAAATTTTTGTGTACCAAATCTAACAATTGTGACGGTCACTGACTTAAAAGGTTTCTTAGAGTGCTTAGCCTCAACACAAATTTGACATTTTTTCATTTCATTGGTGATTTGGTTAGGTGACAAATTTAGGCTTTACATTCTCTTAATTGACCTCACATTTACATGCCCAAGTCTAGAGTGTCATAGGTCTAAAGACTTAAGAATATATGCAGAAGAAGTAGATGCATTCATTTTCAAAATCAAGTACAAACAAGCCCCCATTATAAAATCCTTTACTAATAAAGTTCCCATTCTTAGTTAAAACTAGCTTATTAGAATCAAAGGTAAGTTTAACACCAACTTTGTCAAGTAATACACTAGAAATCAAGTTTCTGCATACATCAAGCACAAATAAAACATTTTCTAAAGCCAAAACTTTTCTAGAAGTGAGTTTAAGAGTGACCTTCCCATCTCCTTGAATATGAACTTTGCTGGAGTTGCCTATGTACATAAATTCCCCATCTACAACATCATTTAACTCATTGAATAGGTACTTGTTGGTACAGATGTGTTGTGTAGCTCCTGTGTCAACGATCCATTCGACCAAATTTCAAGCAAGGTTGACTTCGAACACCACAACAGTAATGATCTCCTCGTCATCACCACTAGCAATTTCGACCACATTAACTTAAAGCTTACCAAAATTCTTCTTGTTTATCTTATTGGTACCCCTTTTGGTTTCCTTTTCTAAACAGGCGTGGTTTATGTACTTGGCCCTTCGTCTCATGGTTGATTCTAGCTCGGCAAAAAGCAACATGATGGTCTAGCTTGTGGCACCACCAACAATCACTATCAATCCTTTTGCGCTTGAACTGACCATGCTTGTTTTTGTTGAGAGACCTATTATGTCCACCATTCTTATTGGAGTTACCCACATTTTTTTGTTCAATGACGTTAGTCTTAACAGTAGGTGAGTGATTTGGCCTTGTCCTGTATGCAGTTGGCATCCTTAATCTTTATATGCTCTATCAACTCTTGTAGCTTCATGTTTTTCTTCTTATGAATCCGGAATCAATAGCAAGAACAAACGATATTCAAACTAATGCAGCAGAAAGAACATAACAATATTCCAATTTATACTGAAATAAGCATGCAACGACACAATATTCTAACTTATATTGAAATTTATACACAGTAGCAAAAATGTAAAATTTTCTGAAAAAAATAGCAGGAACGCAATTATTTCCGACTTAGATTGTTAGCAAAGTAATGAAATAACACCTCAAAATAAAATTAGAACAACTTATCTTAGAATGCAAGGCGTTGTGAAAACCACTACTTTAAGTCAAAAATTCCACCTCTATAGTACATCAGGACAACAGGATCTGAGCCTAGGGTTAACACCTTCTCTACCAACTTTGGTGCACTCCAAAGGGTAGAGTAGGATCTATATCGAAGAATTAATAAAAACAGACAAAGGCAAAATAGAAAAGACAAGAATATATATGCATAAAGGTGTTTGTCTGTGGAAGGAGATGTGTGCCTTATATCGGGAAAATGAGTAGATGCGTGATAGGGGGAGAGGAGTAAAAGAGCATAAGTGTGAGTGATATATATAGCAGAAAGGATTCACACGTTGAGAATGGAATAAAGTCATATTAAAGCAAGAGGAAACGTTAATAACGTTATCGGTAATAACTACGATAATAACAACGGTAATAACAAGTTAAACGTTGCATAATAACATTAATAACTGAAAAGACAAAAAAGGTATGCATTAACCAAGTTTTGGAATAACGGCACCAACATTTTTTATACCAAAAGGCATCATTAAGGATTTGTAATGCCCTCCATATATCTTGAAAGTCATCTTATAAATGTCCTTTCTAATATGGCGATATCGTATTTGGATATCAAGTTTTGAAAAATGTCATACCATGTAATTCCTTAAAATAATTCCTCCAATGTAATGGAAAATACATCCTTCATGGTATGATGGTTGAGGGCTCTATAATTGACATAAAACTACTATAACCCATCTCTCTTATTGATCAGGATCAATAGGGCTGGAAAAGGGATCACATAGCACCTAATTATGCCTTGGTTAAGCATTATTTCATCTACCAACTCTTAAATAGCTTCCTTTTGGACTCCATTATAGCAACAAGGTCTCATGTTTATGAGTTATGTTTCCTCCTTTAAAAGAATTCGAAGATCATGAAACTTGGTTTTTTGATGACCCTCTATCTTTTTCAAAAACTTCAATATTTTCCTCTAGTAATTTTTATAACCTCTTTCTCAACCAAAGAAGATTTTGCCAAATCTGTCATCATTAACTGAAAAGAGCATCGTGAGCTGCCTTACTTCACACCAAAATCTTCTTCTTGAGTAAATCAAGAATTGACATATAACAACCTTGGCCACTATGACTCTATCGACTCTCCTTTCTGAAATTAAATTGAAGTACTTGTTTTCTTCAGTTACCATCTGACCTTCCATTCTAATCTTATGCTTCCTTTCCCATAATTTCAAACTATGTCAGTAAGGAATAATAACCACTGCACCCTTAACACCCTATACTCCAAACAATGTTAATGTTCAAAGCATCTATACAAAACCCATGATCATTCATTTTGCAGGTAAAGTTTTCACACAATTGATGGCAAGAAATCTGTAACTCTCTTCCCCTAAAAAATATTTACAGGTTTAATCTCCATTAATTAACATTACCCCGTATTCATAAAATTATAGGTACTGCCCCATCAATCAATATATCCAACGAGTCTTTAAATACAACTTCTCCAAATCTCTATTGCACTGCACTCAAAATCTCTTATCATTACCAGCTGCTTGTTTTTGTCTCTTATTTTATTAACTATATTTCAATCTCCCGTACCATTCTATCTCCTCGTTCTTTCTGTTCTTTGTTTTGATCTTCAAATCCAGCTACTTCCCTAAATTGAATCATATCAAAGAAACTGACGCTCAAGGGTTCTCGACAATAGTATCCGGGCAAGTGTTCAGTTGACTGACTGGCCAATGCAAGCAGAGGAATGACAGCGGTGAACTTGGATTTTACTTATTTTGGGATTGAATCATGTATCTACAATGCCCTTTTGGGGCCATAGAATTCTTTTCAAACTCCTGAAATGGAAGAGCAGATTGCATCATGACAGAATCGTTTTCCATCATGTATGCATTTGGTTTAACTTGGCTGGAATGCTGCATTAACTTTTTGAATTAAGTCCTTATTCTGTGATCAATTATTGATTAGGCTTTTCAAGAAACAGATTGGTCTGGTCCTTTTTGGTATCGACTAAGTTTTAGTTTCAACCAATGATTGAATAGGAATTCAGTAGGTTTCTAAAGTTTGCGAGATTTTTCGCCTAAATTATTCAAGTGATGCTGCAGTTCTTAGAAATATCCTACGTTTTTGTTAGTGTAACAAACACTCATGCCCCAACGTTTTTATCTTCATTTTCCTGTGTAAATATGCACTCCTTCTATGATTAAAGGTTCCATTTCGGTGTAAGTGAAACATGTGTCCGAAATTTTTAGCTCAGATTCACAGGAAAAGTTCATGTTCCATATGAAGAATAGAAAATCCAAGCAAATTTGCAGGTTTTATAATGCGAGGACAAGAATTTGAATTCTACCACTGCCTTCCACATAGCACTTGCGGATTCAAAGAAAGTCCACTCCGCCTCAACCACCCAGCTAAAACTCTACCAGGTTATTCATCTTTTGGCCATCCAGTATTCATACAACCTTAGTTAAATCCCTTTTTCAGTGATATATTAATGTTTTAATGATAATAACCCCTATGATTCGCAATCAATAACAATACAACTCTTAGGCATGAGCAATCAAGGGAGTTTACATATTGTGACTACTCTACAGGGTTTCTAGTGATGTCACCAACTTTGCCATTCAGAGGTGCAACTGTTGCAAGAGTCACGAAACCGCCCAGAATTATAATCAAGATGCCCAATGAGTTCACCAGTAAAGCTTCTGTTGAATAACGTGATATTACTTGGTTGGTCTGAAGGAAGGTGGCCTTTTCTAGGATACCAGTAGTAGCAGTAGCAATAGCCAACGAATAAATGTAAATCCCAAAAAACACATGCCAGGGAAGCAAGCTGGCTCTGGCACTCTTTGAGCCACCCGGATACCAAAAGGTCACAAATCCAGCAGCCCACTGAAAAATGGGAATCACAGTGAGAATGTTGTTATCCGAAATAGGGCAACGGTAATTGATAAAAGATGGAAAACACTTTAAACCTGGATGCCAAACAGGAAAAGGCACGCTAGACCCAACCATGAATGTAGGCTATAAAAGTTGTCAATGCCCTTCTCATTGTGGAATTTCAAAGCAGCCCATACACCAATCAAGCTTAAACAGAAAGCAAGAAGTTGCAGAATAAGATGAACTAGTTTCTTAAAGCTTTTTGTCCCTGGAACTGTCTTGTAGGCAATCATGGCTGCAAATGTCAAAAAGGTAAATGAACAACCCAATATTAACAGCAGGCGATCATTTATGACTTAGCTCAAATGACAAGATGAGATAAATTTGTGGTAATAGCTAAGCAAACTTAATGAACACATTAATTAGTTGCTCAACCATCATAAGCATGTAGCAACTGTTCATCAATTCATCATGCATACATTTCAAAATTTGAATCCCATTAGCAACAAAACTTAAGTAAATACATCAACAAGAAAAAGGCCGCAGACTAAGCACTATAGAAATAATTGTTGGACAGCTGTGAGCATACAGATTAGCAATGTCCATGCCCTTGTATCAATTCTAAAAGATGAAGACTTGTAAACATATAATAAGATTATCTAAAACTACTAGAAGAAACATATTCCAGATTCAGTTCTTGACATTAATGTAGAGCACCACCCTAAAGGAATCAACAGCATATAGGTACGTAGAATTGATCCACAATTAGGTAAAATTTGCTTCAATTACCAAAAATCAGAATAGCTGTAGAAACTAACAGCGGGAATGCAGATCATACAGTAAATCGGGTAATCAGCCATATGATTGGTACATGTCATGCATCACAAATTTCAGATCTCGATAGCAGTGCAGTGATCAATAAAGCATCCTTTTACACACCGAGGATAGAGACTTCTCGCAAAAGTACAAAATTGAGAAGAATATATATATAAAAATTCCATATTTTCTTGTATAGTCACATAGAAATCGCAATCACGCCAATGTAATAACTAGCAAATCAGTGAAAGTTGTAAGCGTTGCAAGCAAATGAATCCTATGTTATTAGGAAAACTTTAAACTTTCCTTGTAATTCATCATCTGCTTACGCTTCTCATAGGACAACACCGAGAACATTGAGAAACATCATATCATAGTCCAAGTCACTAGTTGGACAACAATGCTCTTTCTATCATAAAGGAAACGAAATAAATAATAGGATTCAACGCCAAAATGCATGCCTGTACGTCTTCAAGTAACTATAATGCCCAAGGGCAGATTTAGGATTGCCTTACCTTCACCGTTCGTCAGTATAAATCCAATCACCATTAGAACAGGATGTACCTACAACAGAGAAATGCAGCATCAACCACACCAAAAGTCAACACATATCGAAACCCAAAATATTTCCATGATAAGACAAAACCCCTATCAAAAGATAAACAGCGAAAGGACAGGATATATGAGAAATCACATTAAAGATGAGATCTTTATTATCGGAAACAAGAGCCAGTCCTCCTCTGTAATGCACGGTCCACGTCAGCATCAAAGCCGCCACAATCACTCCCAGTAGCCTCACCACTCTGAATATCGGAAACTTAATCGCCGGAACCGCCATTTGCATGAACTATAGCGATAGAAGAGAAAATGGGTTGCCAAATTTATGGAAGTTTTGAAAGGGTTTTGGAGAATCGTAATTGGGGTTTTACTTTTTGGGGATCGAATGCTTTTCTTTTCTTGTTAGATTGAATCAGAATTAAGAAAGTTAAACCGTGAATGCTTTCATCGGATCGCCACGTCAGCAGAACAGTCCACGTGTGAGCCTCCAATCCCAGTTTCCCACTGTTTTGGTTCCTCCATGGCCTTTTCACAAAAAGCCTACTTCTTTTCATTACCACCGTTGTAAGGAGATAAAGTCATTTTTGGTAAAATGAATTATAGTAAGAAAACTTATTTATAAATTTTAATATAACTATCACATGACATGATTCTCCTCCAATATAAGATGCCAATCTTTAGTCTTAGGATTTACATAGAAATAGAAATAGAATAAAGCAATGTTGCATGTTTCATGTTTTTGAGCAGAGCTACACGAAAGGAAGTCTAGTTTCTTTTCTTGTGAGACAACTTGTTTCAGATTCTATCTTCAAACCTTACATGAAAACTAAGAAATCAGGTTCTAGCAAAATCAAATATCCAGATGTAAATTATAAAAATATTCAATTTTATATTATTAGATAAAATATTTAAAATTTTAATTTATTGTAAAAATAATTTGTTGGTAAATTCCTAATTTGTCATCATATTATTAAATTAAAAATTCAAAAAATAAAAAATTTGGTTAATAATAAAATAACCAAAAAAATTATGATTATCTAAAAGCTTCGAGATAAACTCAAAGGGAACTAAATCCTTGTTAATAACACTAGAATTATACAAAAGAGACTAAGGGCCTCTAATCAGGAGTCAACAAGGCTTCCAACTCATGACTTAACATCCCCTCGGGGAATGATTTGGTCATCCTAGAAGCTTAGAACTCCTGATTCCTACCTAACCCCCTAATAACGATGTGGAAGATTGTTATATTTGGAAGATCCATTCAAAAGGCTTATTCTCCAATAAAGTTTGTAAGGATACTATTCTATAAACCAGGCTGGTATGGAATAAACACCACAAACCAAGCACTTTTTTTCTCCGTGGTTAGCTGCTAAAAGTAGACTCAACACTATGGACAGGTTAATCAAATGTACAGTTGTTATTCAAGCTATAGACATGCCCGGTAGAAGTCAAAAGTATTACAATGACATGACAAGCTCAACCTTGACTCACATTCTAAAGACCAACAAATACTACGTCAGTAAGCTTCAGTCTTATCATCCCAGAATTTCAACCTGTTATAACTCTTATGCAGCTGTATTAAGCAAAATTCTATCACTTACAAAACCTAGCACTGTACAGTTGACTCTTTGTTGATACTGTACATTTCGCTAGTCATATGAACTGCCAACTTAGCTATACAATGGCAGAAACTCAAATGCAGCCATGCGATTCTACATACTTCTTCAGATCCCTACAAATTAAAACATGAATACTTCAATCAGAAACTGATTTGAACATATCTATTTAACCCCAGAAAATGGGAAGATAGAAATGGAGAGGTATAACTCACTGGCATCGCGGTAGGCTGCATTTTGTTTGCCTACAATTTCTTGAATGTAACTTCAATGCATACCACACCTTCTGACAGTATGGACAACCCCCAGAACCTCGAATTGTGCACTTACTTGCATGGTAGAACAATTTTTTTATAAGAAAGCAGTTTGCATAAGAGCAGCAGTTGCCATTAGTTGTTCGACATTGAGAGGCATGTTGCAGGAGTAAAAGCAGTTTCTTTTGCTGTGCCACAGAAAACAGAAGTGTCAACCTGAAATAATCTAACCATGATAACAAACCAAAAAAAAGGGAATTATAATGCCATTTTTTTAACAATTTTACAACTGCCAGCACCAAAAGCTTTTGAGATTAAATTAATGCCACATAACTTGGATCCTAAGTCCATTAAACTTAATTACTAGCATATAGCAGCATAAAATCTTAGGAAAGTAGTATATCTGGTATTTAAACAATGGTTACACGTTAGAATGTCAGAAGGAAGATTTGCACACCTGAGGCCTTTTTAGCTGCAAACATTTACTCTCAGTTTCGTAATCAGAGGTTGAGGAGGGATCAATCGACTTATTACGACTCAAAGAATCAATCTTGCTGTGAAAGCATGACTCAGAAGCCCCTCCTCCATTCTTGGTATCACAATCTTTATGAAAAAGTTTGCAAGTTGTCCTGGGTGTTTCTGCCCTTGAATTGTGGAGATGATGCAAGATCATCATTGATGAGTGCTTTGCTCGGCGAAGTGTGTCAAATTGATAATGATTCTTCTGACAGAAATCCAGGAAACTATGTCTGATTTCAAATAATGGATTTTCCAAAACAATATCTTGATCCTCTGTATCAGATGCAACATCATCCATCATAATCTGGAAGAAAGAAAGAATTTGAAATGAACACCGTCAAAGCCATAAGTGGTGGTAAATATTTTAACGTCAAAGTAATTCTGACCTCTTATATAATATATATCACACAAAAGTATATGTACATGGGACATTCAGTTAGGACTAGACCTTAGACAGCAAATGCATTTCCTTGCCATTTAAACTGTGCATGTCACCACCATTGAGGCCGCGGCATCTGAATACAGAAGAGTTTTGCATAGGAAAATGCAACAAAAGAATAGTTACATTACTACTTTACCAAGATGAAAATAATAGTTTTCCAAAATGTAATACGTGAAAGTGCTTTTACAAATATCTTACCTATCACATAGATGAAACTTTTTGCATTGACTGCAATCCCACCGCCTTCCAGATAATATCACTTCATGGCAGTAGCTACAAACATATTGTAAATGGACAACAATAAAGTCATCCTTAACTGAAGAGAGAACCTGACCCACCTGAAAAGCAGAACAACATTAACACAACAATGACAGAAAATGGACTAAGCTCATAGCTTTGAATCCTAATCATCTTTCAATTCTTCCATACACAGTCAACAGTATTATAACCCTAATCTGTTGAAACCTATCTGAATCTTTCCCCACATCATATGAAAATCAAAGAGGAGCAATTCTTTTAGCTCCTGCGTCACATCTAAATGCTTTCTGGCAGTTGTAAGAAAAAGATTTAACTTCTCAAATACTCTCTCTGGTAAACATTAACTAAAAAGGACATAAATTGTTTAGTTTTATCACAAACAAAAATTTCTTCAGTCAATTACAGGTGGAGTTAAACAAATTAAAATATCTCAAACAAAAATTTGCATGAAAAGCTAAAGAGAAAAAGGTGACAAGCTCAGGGGTGATACTTTCTGCATCACCAAAATATCTTTAGTTTCATAAGCAGATGAGTTTGTATGCCCCATGGCTTTGAGAGATCTTTTGGTTAAGACGTTCTTCACTTCATGACCTGAATTTTTGCCACTTTGCTGCTCAATTTGTTTTATGACATTCTCAGCAACAGTTAGCCAATAATCCCCATCAAAATATGGTAAACGAGATGCAGTTATCTTGGAAGAAAACTGCCTGGTAGGAACGAAGAAGTGGTCATATAAATTGGTAAAGTCAACAACAATAGCTTCGTTGGTAGCCTTCCTTAGCATTGAGTGGTACCTGCATAAGTGAACCAGTTACTGCTCAGGTTAGTAGTGGAAGCAGAGGATCATTAATTGCGAAAGGGTAACAGTAGTTATGGGGTTGAGACTGACAAAAAATGTAGAGCCACCATGAGCACTTCAATGTTAAACCAACTTCTACAAACAAACAACAACCAAGCACACAAACGAATGACACCACATAGCTCGTTTGCAGGGCAGATTTGGGTGGAGGCACAGGTAGAGCACTAGAAACCACTCATTTGCTTAATGAAACACATCATTTACAATTGAAGACAGGTGTGTGCACAACAGGGGTATATACAAGAGCAGACTGAGAGAGAGAGAGAGAGAGAGACCATTTTCGCAGCTTATCAGGCTTGGGCGTCTTTTGAGTCTCTGGATGGCAATACAAGATATAGTCTTCACCCTTTAGAGGGGGGCAGGCCCACAAATGACAGGTTACAAAACCTCGTCTCTTGCAGTACTCAAGGTATCCAATCTGTTAATAGAAACAAAAGGAAATGAAGAAACGTGTTACCAGCAATATTAGCTATACGTGGCAAGAGAGATTTTTTAGAAAATAACAAGTCCTATACCAATATTTCATGGTAAACAAATGTACGGAGAGCTTCTCCGGCTACAGTTCTTGTTTCAGGCCTAAAATACTTGACTGAATCAAGATAGGATATATAGACACAACGTTGATTTGGAGGACTGCATTCTGAGCCAAACTCTTGAACATACATGCTGAAAAGACATACATCTACTCCTTCAATCTTCTGGAACAAAAGAATCACCTGACACAATGTTGCCAAAACCAAGTAAGTTGGCAATGGTATGAAAGGAAACTAAATTGCAAAAACACAATAATATCTCAAGATCCTAGTGCACTAGGTATGAACATTGGCATTCCCTTCAGTTATGAAGAATTATATGAACAAAAGTTCAATTCCTTTCACCATGTCAAAGAAGTTTAATGTGTATGTACTAAATTGTTGGTCAACAATTTTATTTCCAGTAGTCAAAAAGAACTTCCAACATGCCAGGAAGGAATTATCCAAGAAGCAAATTCTACACACTAACAGTTAAAAGTTTCACCTTTGATCTGTATGGAAATTCAGCAGGGTAGTTCTCACCACGAAAGATATTTAGAAACTGCTGCTTCACTTGCAACTGCTTTTTAACAGACAATACCACTCTGACAACAAGATCTTCTGCACTTGGAATCTAGCAATCAGGGAACATTACATATTAATTATAAAAAAATATCATAGAGGAATAACAGAAACTCTCATAACAAGAAATTCAATGCATACAAAAGGTAGTCACGACAGAAAATCTTAATGCACAAGGAAAGTCTCCTCTTAAACTTCTAGATACAGAAGATCCATGTTCCAAGTACCCAATCGACTTGTAGGAATTTCAAGAAACCGGATACACAACTATTGGGTTTAATCTTCAAAAGTTGCAAATTATGGCTTTGCAGCTCAGAAGCATCCAAAGCATTATAAAAGAAACTTTGACATAGGTAAGAGAGAATAATCTATTTGATTTTTCCTGAATTTTTTTTAATCTGAGGAAAGTTAAAAGGACTCAGAATCAACAAATATGAGGTGTATAAAAATGACTGAAAGTGCAGCATCATCAAAGAGTTGGCATCTAACCTCATCAATGTCCTTTCCAGCCTCTTTTGCTCTTTCTTCTCTTTCTTGCTGAATACGCCTAAAGAGCCTATGCTCAATGTAGTCACTAAGAAGAGTCTTTGGCATATCTTTTGCCCCGAAAGTGGCTTCCTTTGATAATGGCATGTACTTCTTGCTTTGCATCTCTTCTAAGCAGCATTTGGGACATATATAATCGGCTTTCCCTCCTGTGTCTTTTTTGTCATTAAAAAGGGCACATATTTGGTGTTGCCAATGTTTACATTTATCACATTGAACCCACTGCAATAGCACATAAGTCTCAGAAAGAATATCTTTATAACTTTCAAGATTCAGAATTTAAAAAATTGTTGAGAAACATACCGATTCTTCTAATTCGTCATCATTTTTCCTTTTATCCAGCTTAGCCTTTGGAATAGAAATCCCACAAAATGTAACATTCCCACCTCGAGACACCTTGTAGCATGCATTGCAAAAATAATGTCTTGTGTCATTGTCCCCTGTTGCGCTGTAATAAATAACACCATGTTTTATTCGAGCAGTGCAAGATGAACAGTACAATGGGGCTGGAGCAAGTAAAATCCTATCCATTGCACACAGGTTACATCTGTTCTCATTGATGGTATGCACTGTCTCACTGTCCTTTCCTTCCTTTGATACTCCCTAAAAGTAAATGTACAACATATTAGTACTCAATTGACAACAAACAATTACTCGGACTAATCAATCAGACTGAGGACCTCACCTGATCAACAAATTGCTGAAGACTTGATATATGCACCCTAATTTGCCATGCTGTGAAGAACTCTATCAATGACACACCTCTTATCCTAGACTGTGCCTTCACTTCTTGTTCTGTTGTAGATGTATTTAATTTATTTTTAACATTTGGTTTGGCTAGGTGACAGCTAGATGTAACTTCCAACAAGTTTTCCTTACAAGTATCATTAATCTCTGTAAACTCCTGTGAACCATGCAAAGAGACCTGGGCTTCCAATCTAGGAAGAGTATCAGTAACATTGTAGCTGATCTCATCAACAACAGTTGCATGATCTGCTATGGGATTTGTTGACAATCTACTGTTCCCTTCTGTAAACTCAGAGTTGATGGACACAGGAGATTCAGGTAACTGCTGCAACGGAGGAATTATTTCACCCAACAAAGACAAAATTAAGTTTGATGATGAGTAGAAAGACTCTTTCATCTTCTTCTCTACATTCATCTTCAGACGTTTTGGAGGAGGTGGCATGTTGTCAGAATCACAAGAGCTAATTTCCAATAGTGTTGTTGTAGGCAACATATTTCCTGAACAGTAAGTGGTCCAACCTGAATTTGAAGCTCTGAGATCCCGCTGCAGACCATTTTCCACTCTGCTAATATTCTGGCCAAGTTTAATGGCAGTACCTTGTTTTCGAACAGGAGCACAAATAGAGCAATTGGTCGTCCGACAGCTATCAAAATGTGATAGAAGCAAGTTGAAATATTTACACATGCAACTGCAATTCTTACAAGCTGTTGAATGCAAATGGTTAACAAAAGAAACTCGAAAATCTCCTGAAGGGGCAACCCTAGTCTTCTGATTGACATAAGCAAGTAAAATATGATGTTCCATAAACAGTAGATTACTTGAATTTGACAGTCCAGCAGCAACATTTGAAACAAATGCTGACTCAGGGTCTTTGGAAGTAATATGATCCCTGTTTAATTGAACTGAAGGCAGCAGAGAAGGCAAGAGATCTCTGGCAATTGGACCACATATTTCTCTCTGTTTAGTTAAATAATTGGGTCCGAAACCCTTTGATGGTTTAAAACACACATCATCTGGTTGATGTGGCAATTGCCGGTTTTGCTCTGATGTCTCTGAATCATACTGAAATGCGCCTCCAAGAGGTGAATCCATCATGCTGATATCCAAGCTAGGTAAATTACTGAACATTTCTGAAAACTTCTGTCGTACAAGTTCTTGGTTGTTCAGACTTGAATTAGGACATTCTTGCCTTTCCCCCCGTGTAGACGGTAAAGTCATGCCCTGAGCTTTCTGCTTATTGCCAATACCTGTAAATTTCACCACCATTAGCTATCCTGACAAAATAATGAAATAACAACCTGGGATGAGAATATTTTATACATAAAATAAGAACAAACATGAATAAGATCAATGAAAGACATTTTTAACATATGTGCCAACCTAGGTGTCAGTAACTGTCTACATCAGTGCATGTCACTGGACTGCATGCAATTACAAGCTTACAAAGTTCAAGCAGCATGCATTTTTTTATCATAGTTATGAAGATAA
This sequence comes from Erythroxylum panamense, assembly GCA_027123425.1. Lineage (NCBI taxonomy): Eukaryota > Viridiplantae > Streptophyta > Magnoliopsida > Malpighiales > Erythroxylaceae > Erythroxylum > Erythroxylum panamense. The sequence goes on along the minus strand of JAOTIZ010000008.1, from coordinate 14,500,351 downwards.
GTTATTGCATATTCCAATATATTTCTACTTGATACAATAACAATAGATGCCTCTGATCATTTGAAACAGATACATGAAAAAGTTATAACATGTTTCGAAAAATGATAAGTGATTGAAATAAAGGAGCATAAGATTCTGAAGAAAGTAGTATTCTGGAACTGTTGAGCATTAGGATTTAGGAGCGAACAGTCTTCTAACTAAATGAGAAGAGAAAATAATGAAACAATCATTCATAAAATCCAAGATATAGAATAATTTACCATAAAAAAGTTGAAAACTTTGGAATGAATATTAAACAGGAAAAAAAAAGGAAAATTCAGTTAATGTACTCAATAAATATACCACAAACATACCATAAACATAACGTTGCTCTTTTACATCATCTCTGAATGATGCCTCAAAACTATATGGTTGGCCTTCTTGAGAAAAGGCCAATTCATTTGTAATAGAGTCATGACATTCATTCCTAGAAAAGCCATCCATATTCGAATTTGTAGTAATGGAGGAAATATTATCAGGAGAGAGAACAATTTCAACACTTGCAGGTGAAGCAATGTCCTTTCTTGCAACTCCTGGTTCACAACAAATACCAAATAAGATACTGCTATAATACAAAAACAGAAAGTATTCATAGTATTGCAAGTCCAATTATAAGAATTAAATGGCACACCTTTGATCAAGTTAAATTGGTCATTATTATCAAGCATTGATGACTTGTAGTCATAAAATGGAGGGTTCGGCCCACGTATGGACTTCAGTGTAGGCATTCTCATATGCAAAGGAATGGAGGAGCTAGAAGATTGTTCACTGTTGTTTATATCAGCTACTTTTTGCTGCATAAAAGTTTGCAACCGATACCTCAAAATCTCTCGGTTCATGTGGTCCTCCTAGCAACATGTTTAGAAGATCATGTACAACATGGTTAATGGAATTCAAGAAAAAAGAAGCATAAATTATTGACAGTTCATGGTTAGATGAACTGATCAATAACAGTTTTCCCCTTTCTCAAGCAAGAAAAACAGGTATACCAACAACAGGCAAAGGTTATAAGTCACCAGATAAACAACATTTAGATTCAATAATGATTTAATGGAAACCAAAATATCTTAAAGTTGAATGCATATAAAAACGGCAGAAAAACAACATATCAATGTTACTTGATGAAATAATGAGGCAAGCATAAATCAATTTCAGAAGTGTTATACATCTCCACAATTTTTTTTGGAAGACTTTACTTCACTAAGATAGCATACCAGTGAAGTAGCTTCCATAAATAGTTGGTTCTCCAACAGATCAACAAGATCAAATGCTGACTGCTGCCATTCATAATTCACCCACAGTTCTAAAATTTGAACACTGCATAGACATTGAAATTGCCTGTGTTATGATGTGTAACAGATTGGGATAATTGTTACAAACTCCTGAAACTTGTAATCTCTAGTCTTCCTATAGAAAACACTGATCAGGTTTTCAGAGCACACATTCTCTTTCTAACCAGAACACGGAAGGAACTGATTTTGGGGTCCTTATGCCAGTCACTTAGCATATTTAGGTTATTAATAGGAAAATAATGTAGAACATTTCTTTCTAACTGAGATGGATTTCAAAATCTTGAGACAACTCTGCTCAGCGTCTGCCATACATCTACCCTAACATGCACCAATTTGCAAACAACAAAGTAGGTTTCAGCAAGATTTACTGTAACTGTGAAGACCAATCATCAGCAGAAAAAGGAACAGCAAGCCTTACATGGAAAACAAACCACCAGACATAAATTAAAATGTATGTATAAATCAAACTCCACATGCAAAGAGAATGTTGACATTAATTCCAAACGTAATCACCACCTAACGGCACTTGATTAAATAATGTCTTCAAAAAAAATTTTTTGCCTATTGATACTCGGAGAGACGACAAGGGTAGAGACCCCGATATGGCATTGTACCCTTAGCTTAGCCAGTTAGTATCCAACCTTCTGCAGACCTTTAAACAGTTGAGCTTACATGATTTCAGGCAAGTTGCTAAGAGAGTCTCAAAATGTACTTCTTATCTCCAATATCTCTGCATGTTTTTCATATGGAACTCCCCAAACAGTGAACTATAATCACGACAATAAGATTGAATCTTTCTCCCGTTGATAACGTTCCCTAAGATTTAGAGTTCCGTACTTTGTCCGTACAATAACGATTCTTCTGTATCAAAACCCTTGGCAAAACGACACCGTCTAGCCCGGAATCCCAAAACCCTAACACATGACAAATCCCAACAACAGAAGGGAAAGAAACAAAGAAAAGAACGAAAACCCCACAAGATAAATTTTTTAAAAAATCCAATCAACAATCAAAAATTGCGTAACCTACAATGCGGTTCGAATTCCCATTTCCCCTTTTTTGTTTTTTGTTGACTTAGGGTTTATCGAATTCATCCACAAACAGGTTGCAACGACAATATCAATCCAAGAACAAAGAACATAATAAATAATCCAATAAAATATTAGGGTTTAAGGGAAGGACCTGCGTCACCGTCAGAGAATTGGCCGCATTGTTTAATTCGGTTTCGTTTCCTTCTTTAATAATGATCATAATTACAAACGTGCTTCTTTCTCTCTCAACGAACGGTGGGAGTACAGGCACACAACACAGAGAAGATTTTCTTCCTATTTATTTATAGATACATAAAATTAGTATATTTATAAAAACAAAATTAAATTTATTAGAAACATACTTTGTTTTATTACTGTTTATGGTTTTTCTATGGTTAATAATTTTCCTATTGTATTCATTATCCAGACAAACCCGAAAATAGTATTTATTACCTTGAGTTCTTATTTAGTAGAACTTAAAATTAAGAAAAGTATATTATTTTAAAATATAAAGCATATTAGTCTTTGTTGATTAAAATCAAAGGGCATGTACCTCAACAACCACATAATTAAATTAAATTAACTAACTAAACCATCCACGATGAACATCAACTATTCTGTGGTTTCATGCTTACTTAAAAACCTTCTCATATGTTATAACTCACTATGTTTATAAATCTTTTAAGATTTGTAATTTTTGTTATGTATTTAAATATAACATGAAAAGTTGTAAATGCATCACTATTTTTCAAGTTTTTTTTGAAAAAATTAAGGGATAATATACTTAAATGTATCCGAACTTTTAGGATTTTTTTAATTTAATGCAAAAATTTAAGAATTTTTAATTTAGTCACTATTCTTTTAAAATTTGTATAGGTCAAGTCAAAAGGTTATTTTTTTATGAAGTGACATATTTACTAATTGCCCATCGGGCAGTCTCATCAACAAAAATTAATATTTTGAACTGAATTGTTAAAGTTTTAAAAGATTAGTTACTCAATTAAAAAAGTAATTTAAGATTAATTATCCAGGTGATGAACTTCTATTAAAATCATCAATTATAAATTGAATTTTACTATGTGATAGAATTTTTATGAAATATAAATTTAATAAACTCAATTAATTGCTAGCCTTTTAATTCTCTTAAGAAAATGATATTTGTACTTCTTCTAAAAATTTGAAAATATCATTAGAAATATTTATTTAAAGCAACCTTAAAATCACCTTTTATAAGTGATGACTGCTAATAAACAAAGAATGCAATCTACTATTCTACGCTAGAACTATTTTTTTATAGATATCAAAACTTGTACTCTTTTGGGATCATAATTTCATTAATCTTAAATATTTTTACTATTTTATAGTTGAATCTTAAAGTTTTAAAAAGTTTCAATTGAGTTCACAATATTATATAACTCAATGGAATTAGTCTTGAATGTTACATTCTATTAAGTACTATGTGTATAAATTAGATAGCATATGGCCATTTCTTCTTACTTAGAGCCAATACGGCTTCTAGTCAACCACACAAGTAAGTCATTATCGTTATGGGTTTTACTCTAAAATTGTTGTGTGTTTATGTTGTAATGCAATTTTTATGTGTGTTTTGTTTATTTATTTTTTAACTAAATGCATGACTGGGATGGTTATGTTACAATACATTATGAGACAAATTAAGTTTTGATGGATATGCATGCTATAACGGGAATGGGATGATCAGATGGGGTAAAAACTAAAAAGTAGACTTTTCTCATTTATGAAAAGCATAAATTGATAAAGCCAAGTACAATCAGTCAGTGACATGCAAAAATTAGGAGTCTTCTTTTTTTAATTTCAATTTTGATTTTTAAAATTTAAAAAGGGTGTATTTGATTCAGTTAGGAGTGTTGGCGCTGACTTCCTTCCTACTGCGAAATATGGAGGCAATGACATGCAAAGATTTATGAGTACCAAATTAATCAGTTAACAATTGGATTTACAAAATATTGAACATAAAGGATAAAATAACTTATCTCCAAAGTTATGAACGGTTTAGCATTTGTAGGCCGAGCTTTTCCCTCAACTTGGTTAAGGATGAGAAATTTATGTTAGAAAAGGGAAATGAAATAGAACTGGCTACAGGCATGTTAGCTACATGCTACCCCAATTGTTTTACATTGGCTTCAGTTCACCTCCTACTTGGGTGGTAATGTTGGTCATAGTCATCATTCTTTTGAACTGAATAATCAAACCTACAATCAATTGGATCCTCACTGGTTTCATTCTCAAATCTAATAGAGCCATTGAGCTGGTGCAAAACATTTATCTGCTTTTGAATATAATGAATAACTGCAAGGACTGCGACTAATCAAATCTTCGTATACAAAAGGGCTCGTTCTTCCTCTTCAAAAAGACGCCCAGTAAGGTTAAGTGTTGGACCTTTTGAACTGATAATAGTAACCATCATAGCTACCGTACCTTGGAGGGTAATTGGAAATAGATGGGTTGACCATAGAATCAATGCCGGGAGGACCATTATCTGCCCAATTCCCTGACCATCTTTACTCATGGTCATACCGTCTACCGATATCCTCCGAAGAATGACTCAATTTATGAAATGATTGATTCCTAGATTGATCAATACTTAGTCGTTGCAATCAATAGTTTTTCATCTGCATTTTCTGGGATTGAAGCATTGGTTCTTAGAAATTCAACTGAAATTTTCCTCTGTGGTTCAAGAAATTGTGTTTCAATGATTTCTCCATTTTCATGTTCTTCCTTGACATCTCCATTAGTAAATATAGTGATCCCTAATGGTCGATCATTATCATCTTGGTAGAGTTAGTGTAAGATCTCACATCGGTTGGGAAGGAGAACGAAGCACCCTTTATAAGGATGTGGATACCTTCCCCTTGCAGACGCGTTTTCCATG
>JAOTIZ010000008.1:14457819-14470160 GCA_027123425.1 Erythroxylum panamense | reverse complement strand
CCTCAGGTGCAGAACAAGAAGGTTAGCAGTCCTTGCAAGACATCAGAAGCTCCAGGATATTAGAAACTTTTGTAACTAAGTTAGTTCAATCACTTTTGGACAGCTTCATAAGCATGTTAAAACATTGATCATCTTATATATGTTGTACTTGTGTTAAGCATTTGTTTATAATGTTAATATGTAATTAAAGTTATGTATAAGACTCTGTTGAATTGGTAAATGAGTTAAGAACTGAAAAGTTCCTCAAGTGTATATGCATGCTTTTTTTGTCGTTGTACATTTCAAAATCCAAGTCTTTTTCTAGGTGTAGAAATTGTGTGCCAACTTCGGGAGAAAAACTGGGCTAATTGAGGCAAAATTAGTTAAAATTGTCTTTGGAAAGTTGTAGCTTATCTTTCTAGCTTTCCAACAATATATAGTATGAAATTTTTAGACTTCTAGGTTGAAAGTTATGGTCCTTATAAGGGGAGATACTCAGGAGTATAAAATGTATCGTCTGTGATGACGTCATATCGTCTATGATGACGTCATATCGTCTATGATGATGTCATATTGTCTGTAAAAATGTATCATCTATGATGACGTCATATCGTCTGTAAAAATGTATCGTCTATGATGACGTTATATCGTCTATGTTTGACTTTCTGCTTCTTTTGTCGTTGACCGAAACTTCTCCATCTATATGCTATTGTCTGCTCCATTTTTGACCCTTTAGACGATAGAATCAGTCTTTGAGGTCTTCATGAAATTTGTATATCTTAAAGTCTTCTTTAAAACCATATAAAGAACGCCCTAATACAATGTCTGTAGGGAAAGTTATGGTAATTTTCCCCATTTGTCTACTTTTTCCCATTTGTCTGCTTTTTCATTTGGTTTCATCTATACCTATTGTCTGCTCCATTTTTAGATGATAGAATCAGTCTTTAAGGTCTCCATTAAAGTTGTAGATCTTGAAGTCTTATTTAAACCATATAAAGAACGCCCTAATACGATGTCTGTAGGGAAAGTTATGGCAATTTATCCCATTTGTCTGCTTTTTCCCATTCGTCTACTTTTTCATTTAGTTTCGTCTATGCCTATCGTCTACTCCATTTTTGCCATTTAGATGATAGAATTTGTTTTTGAGATCTTCATGTAAGTTGTATATCTTGAAGTCCTCTTTTGAACCATCTAAATAACACCCAAATCCGATATCTGTAGGGAAAGTTATAGTAATTTTTCCTATTCATCTGCTTTTCTCCTTGTTTTCGTCTGACCCTATCGTCTGCTCTATTTTTGACCCTTCAGATGATAAAATCTACCTTCAAAATCTTCATGAAAGTTGTAGATTTTGAGGTCCTCTTTCAAGTCATCTAAAGAACATCTTAATCTGAGTTCTTTAGAGAAAGTTATGCTAAATGTCCTGAAATAGGTATAGTACGGTTGAGGGCAAGTACTGCTTCCGTCTTTGATTCCGAATGTTGAGCTCCGGAAGCGGGGTCTAGCATTGTTTAATTCCGAACGCTACACTCCGGAAGTGGGGTCTAACAAATTGGATGAACTAAGTGTACTTAATGTGATTGTTAAATGTGTTTTGAATGTGCATTTGCATATGAATGGAAGTGCAAATTCTCAACTCTAACGTTGAATGCTAGATTAAGGTCCGATGATATGGGAATGTGTTTGAATGGGATCATGCAAATGTAAGTGATGCATTCCATTTCATGAATGCATGAAACATAATGGTTGTTATGACCAAAGTAGCCACCGATCAAAGCTTAAAGCTTAACGATTGAAAACGAGCTTTGAGCTCAAAAGTGAATCAGAGCCTCAAGCTCAACGTTTAATGAGCCATGTATCCCCCAAGCAGATAAGTGACAGTTATCAATGAGCCCTATATAGGATAGTTAGGCACTCGGTCACAACAAAGTAACAAATAGAAAGTGAGTTTCATGTGCACTGCATATGCATAATATAAATGACTAAGTGTATTGAATGTGAAGTGTGAAATTGCATATGAAACGTGAAATAATGTGAAACGTGAATTATGTGTTACGTGACTGGGTGAGCCATCGATGATGGTCACTCATTGAGTTTGTAAAACTCATCTAAAATTTACAAATAATTTTCAAGACCAGAAGAATACCCCGTTAGGTCAACGGGAGTATACCTACAGCATACAACTGAAGGATAAAGGTCAGGATCAGTTCACGTCTGCATGTCATTTCTTTATTTTGTATTAAATTGTATATTCCACAATTTTTTGTATAAATCTGTATTTCGAAACGACTAAAGTGTTTTGTATAATAAAAGGGCCTAAATGGTTATTGAAAATATTTATGAATGAAAGTGAGCCTAAATTGGTTATGGATTTCCGCATATTGTGGTTGTGGTTTCAAAAAAAAATTATACCGATTTCTGAATAATTAAGTGCTCTAGCATGCTACCCTCGTGAGACACGGACTCAGATATCATCCACGATGTCAGGTTTGGGTCTTGCAAGAGTTGGGGTGCTACATTAAGTGTGATAGTTTGTTTGTTGTTTTGGAAATAAACTCTATTCTTATCTTCCTTTGGCTGTCATTCTTTTGAAGAGGTTTTGACCACATCAAGGTGCTAGTATGCTTTCTTTTTTGTCTTTTGACATCTAGGTTCTATGTGCTTCGTTGCTTTTTTACATGATCTTGCCAAATTTGCAATCTTTTCTTTTGGTGTGCACAAAAATGGTGAATGGTGTGGGTGATGGTGAGGAGAGAGAGTGGAAAGAGTGGAGATGAATCTAGGTAGGCAGATATGAGAGAGAGAGAGAGTTTGTTAGATTTTATTTTACAAAAAGATCCTTTAATTTTTTATAGTTTACCATACCGACCAATACCACCAGAAATTACTAATATTGATGACTGATACCAATAAAATAAGTTTTGTATCATTTTACAGTCAATATTAGTCGGTAGGGCACGAAACTTAAACCTTTGGATAAGAGATGAAGAAGAGAGTCTAAATGTTAAGGAGGAGAGGAAAGTAAATGTTAAGGAGGAGAGGAGAACGGAAGAAATATAGAGAGAGTGAGAGAGATTGTATTTCTGCTCATTTATCATTCTTACCCCTTTAAATTGAGCATCCGGTACATTATTGAGTATATTTATTATTATAAGATTTTTATTTTTAGTATTAAAATATTAAATATAATTTATGAATCACAATTTAAACTTTACAGTAATTAAGAAATCATTGTGTTTCCAATTAATCATTTGAAGTAGAGGTATCAAATTCAAAGGTAAGATCTTTTGAATATTCTAAAGCACGAGATGGGCTTGGCGTCTACTGAAAAAGTATCATATCATCCTCATCCACAAACCCCTTATTTGGATAGACATAAACCCCAAGGGGCTGTCACGCTCGGTAAGCAGAACGAATATTTTATTTCAGTTATAATATTATTATTATATATATATATAACAAAGCCACCATAACTACGACATAAAATTCCTTTCCCTTTTTTTATATGATGTTGTGAAGATGTGATTGATGTCAATCATTAGTCAATACCATACCATTGTTTTTCTTCTTCAATTATTCGTTACTCTTATCCTTCAACGATGAAATGTATGACAATTTCCCCACGAAACTGTAATCTTGCTTAAAAGGTGCCTTTTTGTTTGAATTCCACTCATCTGAAATTTCAGTCGCCATGGTTAACTTTAAATTATTCAACTCTATTGAATGATTTAATTTTTTATACAGTTCTTTGAGTTAGAATGATAGTTTTGATGCTGGAAATTCACTATCAATTTACGTATAAGCCAGATTATTAGTTTTTTTTAACTAGCATACATTAGCCAAATATTAATTTTGTTTTACTGTTCTAATGATGCCAACTAATGAAGAAGGACGTCTCTCATAAAATAAAGCAAATATATAAAAAAAGTAACAGGAACCTTTTTATTTTTAAATTCACCACCAAAAGTGTCTTATATTGATTAGCTAAGACTTGAGGGCCACAATGGGGCTTGACACAACATGATTGTGTTGATCAATCCATTTCAGATAAGCATAGAGCTCAGTTCCACTTGTCAGGTTTTCATCAATCTCCAAGCTCACAGAGAAACCTTTCTTCTCATACTTGTGATTGAACGACAAAGTACTAGGCTCGACTTCAATTCTCATTCCTGATGGAACATGCTCCAAAATTGCATGGTACACTGCTGAATCATCCCCAACACTCGTCATCACTCTATTAAATCTATTCAGTCTCGATGCTTTAGCTCCACTTCTGAATATGCCCACAAAAGAAGGATGATTTAAGTCATTTAATTTCTCGCTGCAGTTCCATCGGCTCTGTCTAATGATAGCTCCAACTTGATTTTTAGTATAGCCAAGACCACACAAGTAGTTGACATAATCTTGGAAACCAATGTCATATATGAGGCCGGGGTCCATAGCTTTGTTGGGGTTAACGTGACCAGCACCGAAAGCTAGTGGCGTGGCAGCCACCCCTGTGTATTGGTCTCTCAAAATTGATTCTGTATTATCTGTTAAATAGGTTGTAGTCATAATAGCTGATCGGATGGCTGCCGGGCTCCATTCAGGATTAATTTTTTTTAGCAAAGCCGCAATTCCAGCAACATGAGGCGCAGATGCTGATGTGCCTGATCTCAGTGCATAATCGGTTACAACCTCGTATTTTCCTAGTAACATGTCTGGAACATTTGGTATCATTGCTCCAAGAATGTCAAATCCTGGAGCTATAACATCTGGTCTTAAAATACCTGGACTAACAGGATCTGGTCCTCTTGCTGAGAAAACAGCTACTTGCGGTGCTGGTTTAGTTCCCAATTTGGTTGATGTGAACTTCAGAAATTTCACCTCTGCTGTAGTTCCCTTATACAGGTTCTCCTTTAATAAGGCACCATAAGTAGTTGATAGAATTAGGCTAGGAATTTTGTAGTCCAGTGGAGCAAAAACTGTTTGATCTGTGATTAATATTCCTATGTATGCACCTACTCTGACAAGCTCCTCCAGTTGCACGAAAATGTCAATTTCACTGCTACTATCACAAAGAACAATCTTTCCGTGAACCTCACTTGGGTCCAATTCACCAGTAAAACATGTTGATGTGCTCTTATGCTCTTTGCCATAGTACAACGAAGCATTTCTGATGTAAATATTGGATGGATAGTAAGAAATTCCATCCAAAACCAACCCATTTTCTAGAGTCATTTTAGCAGAAAAACTCCGGTCAACCGTGCCAGCTCCAACGTCTGTGATCCAAGGTGCTCCGTTGAATGTTGTGTTAGGTGCTCCATCGTTACCAGCTGCACACACAACAAAAATCCCTCTCTCCACAGCTGAAAGTGAGCCTATGGCAATTAGATCGTCAAAGTAAGGTACTCGTTTGAAACCTAGAGACAAATTCAATATATCAACACCATCTGCGATAGCCTGGTCTATGGCTGCAAGCACATCACTTTCTACAACTGTATAATTTCCTGCAGTTACGAAGACTTTGTACATGGCAATATGTGCTCTAGGAGCCACACCCTTGGCTGTGCCTTTTGCATATCCGAAATAGCTTGCTCCTTCGACGATGTTCCCTGCAGCTATAGAAGAGATTATAGTTCCGTGTCCAACGGAATCTCGAGCTGATGCATATTCCCTGGACAAATTTAGGCCTGAAGCTAACACAGATTTACTGAAACTTCGAGCTCCTATTAGCTTCTTGTTGCACATGGAAGGACTAAAAGCCGTACCATTTTCACACTTACCCTTCCATCTTTCTGGCACCGGAGGCATGCCCATGTCTTGGAAACTCTCACTCTCCGGCCAAATTCCGGTATCAACAATTCCTATGATCACACCTTCTCCATATGATGAATTAGGCCAGAGGCCATAATCATGGTTTAGCCCAAGAAACTTTGGGGTATGCGTGGTGAATAGCTTGCCAAACGACTCTTGATGTGTTGCTAGATGAGCAGGAGACTTCTCAATCTCAAAAAGTTGAGATTTTGTGAGCCTTGCACTGAAGCCGTGCATGGCATGGTTGTATGAATAAAGAAACATGTCATTACCGTTCTCATCTAGGTTAGCAGAAGATTGGAAAATGGATCTGTGCCACGATTCATGTGTCAGAAAAGATTCAGGCTTGTGGGAATGGTCTAGGTGTATGATATAAGTTTGTAGTTCTTCACCAATAGAGAGTACATGGCAGCTACCCAGTGACAGCAGCATAATAATGAGAGGCAACATACGGTCTGCTCTGAGGCTGCAGAAGCTCATGTTTCTGATCGTATTGAACTATGACGAGAGCTTTAATTGGGAATAAATGGACTTGATTTTTTAGGTTATTAATGGAATGGCTTTGGGACATAGCAACATTTAAATTTGTCATCGTTCGCTAAATAATACAGGAAATAACTATTTTCTCAAACAGGAATATTTACACGGAGAAGAATAACTTGAATTGACACACTTATATTACGACAGTACTACACTCATGTTGGTACTATCCTCGTAAGGCCGCATATATGTAGTAGTTACAGTACAAGACCACATATATGTAGTAGTGTTTTTTTTTTTGACGATATGTGTAGTGGTTATTAAATAATTAATTTTAAACTCTTTAAATTTAAAGTCTCTTAATATATTCATACATTAGCACATTATTAAAAACACTAAACTCTTGGATCTTAAAAGGTATAACTTATAATCCTTCATTTACATCATTAACTACAAAAACAACAGCAACAACAACATACAATGAGAATTCTGCATAAATAAGAGGTTAGAGAAGGTTGAATGTACGCAACTTTACCTCTACTATGTAAAGAGGTTGTTTTCGATAACATATGATACAAAATAATGATAATACAAAATATAAATAAATAAATAAATAAAAGTCTATTAAAATAAAAATAAAATGTAGTACATAATATAGTACATATACAAACAAAATAAAATTTAGTACATAATACAATACATATACAAAGCAGGAAAAAGACAAGTACAAAAAAAATCAAACCAGCCATTACAAGACAATAATTAAACTAAGTAAGACATTACTTAGGCTAAATAGTTAAGAGGAAAGTATTACATAAATAATAATAATAATAAATGCTAACTATAAAACCAAACTTGAAGGAAAATATTTAAAGACTTAAGAGAACGAGATCTTTTATCTGTATCCAATGCCAGCCCAGGACAAGGGCAAAAAAGGCATCTACCCAAGGCCTAGATTCATAGGAGGCCCATTTATTAATAGAGTTAACATTAATGAATTAATATATCTATCTACTAAAAAGAGTTGAAATTTTAAATGTTAATAAATTTATTCATTAAAAGTGGCAAAAATTAAAAAGTCAATAAACCTATTTCAAGATGTTTATATATACCAAAATGTTTCTTGACACTTTATCTTATAGAAACTAAAAAGAAAAAAATTTATGGTTGAATTTCTTATTATTAATTTCAAGCTTGATGGAATAGAACTAAAGGGGAGTTCGCTAACCATCAATTGAGATATATGCTAACATCTTTATTAACAACAATATATTTTATTAATATAATAATATTTGATCCTAATATGTAATTAAAATTTCAATCTTTGACCTTTCATTTAAACTCCAGCTTTCAATAAAAAGTTTTGATGGCCCCTTATGTAGGGTTGACATTTTTGGGGAGAGGAATTTTTTTTTAATTTCAAAATTTTTAAATGAGGAAGATAAGATCTTATTTAGGATCAACTAAGTTGTAACAGGCCCTATAAGTAATTATATTATAATGGATGGGTATTTGTCTAAAAGTTTATATTAAAAAATTGAAAAAATTAATTATTGTGGTATTTTTGTAATATTTGATATTTTCTTAAAAAAATGTACATTCATTGGCATATCAGATCTTTATTTGCCATATGTGATGACCAATCTCTGTTTTAGCACTTCTAGTTGTCGTGGATGTGACAATTGCTTTGTTGGAGAATAAATTTGAACAATTAATGACATTAGAAAGTATTTTTAGATTCTTATTTGATTTAAAAAGGTTGAGGTCATTGGATGGTAATGAACTAAGATAATTTTCGTTGATTTTACAACAACTTGTTCTCGTGATAATGTGTCAGATGTAGATTTAGCTGACCTTTTTTTTCTGAATTAAAAGTGTTATAAATGACTTTGCCAAATAAGTTAATATCATATGTTGAAATTCTTGAAATTATTAAACTTGTAGATTGTTATCCAAATGTTTCAATTGCATATCAAACTCTATTAACTATAGCATAAGTTTTGAAAACTTACTTAAAGGTCATCAATTTCATAAAAAATTGAATAATTTACCTATTTTATTATCGAGAAGGATATGTTGGATAATATCGATCTTGGTACTATTATTAATGATTTTACATCTAGAAATGTGCAGACAAATTGTTTTTCATGATCATTTGTGTACTTGATAGAACAAGTCTCTTAGTGTTTTCTAATATGAAAGTAACCTTATGGTCACTTTCAGAAAGATTGTCCGAAAAGAAAGACTTGGTTCAAAAAGAAAGGTGCATACTATGTCTCAGTATGTTTTGAATCAAATCTTATTGATGTGTCTAAAAATACCTGGTGGTTAGATTCTGGTGCAACTACTCATGTGTCAAATGTTAAACAGGGATTCCTTACAATCTAGACTATAAACGGAACTGAAAAGTTCTTGTATATGGGGAACAGAATGAAGGCACGGATAGAGGGCATTGGGACGTACAGATTGATCTTGGACACTGGATGTTACCTAGATCTAGAAAAGTGTCTTTATGTTCCTGAATGTGCTAGAAATTTAGTTTCTGTTGCAAAATTGGATGATGTAGGATTTCAATTCAAGATTGGAAACAATGTCTTTTCATTGTATAAACATAAGTACTATTATGGTTCTGGTACATTAATTGATTGTTTATATCGTTTCAATCTTGATGTTGATTTTGCTGAATCTCTGTTTCATGTTGACCACATTATAGGAAATAAACGTAGTGCACATAATGAATGTTCTGCTTTTTTGTGGCACAAAAGATTAGGTCATATATCCAGAGAAAGGGTACAGAGGTTAGTGAAAAATGAAATCTTACCTCCATTGGATTTTGTTGACTAGGATATATATGTGGATTGCATTAAAGGCAAGCAAACTAAACATATATCAAAACATCTAGCCAGAAGAAGTAACGCATTATTTGAATTAATACACACTGACATTTGTGATCCTTTCGACGTTCCTTCTTGGGGTGGCGAAAAATATTTCATTTCCTTTATTGATATGAATATGGAAACCTATGGATATATTTATCTGCTACATGAGAAGTCTCAGTCTGTGGACATCCTAAAGGTGTTCATTAATGAGATAGAAAGGCAGTTAGATAGAAATGTAAAGATAGTGAGGTCTGATAGAGGCAGTTAGATTATTTAATGTCCCATGTAATTTATTGATTGAGTCCTATGAAATGCACCCAAGATAATAGTTATTGGGTATTACTTGAATGGGTCTCAATTGGGTCATAGACCCTTTTCCTCTCTCTTCTAATTCCAAAAGACATATCCTTTGGTCATGGTATATAAGTTGAAAACACTTATGAAACGTATTCATTCTTAACCATTGAGAAAAGCAGAACGAAAGAAGACGAGAGGAAATAAAACTCTTTTAACAAAATGAACATCTAACGAACACGAGATCATGGATACAGGTACGCGCAAAACGAATCGATCCTATAATAGTTTTACACAGTTCACGTGAACCCATTCAACATTGTATTCATTCATAATAATCTGTTACAACGTTGTTGGTATATATATATAGCTGTGTAATTCTTCTAGAAATGGAATATTCTAGTTTACTAATTGTAGGCCAACACATGGCTTTGCTACCTCCCCATCTTAAGCTAATAACGCTGCGTTTTATTTAGCTTTTGTATTGTCTTCCTCTTGCTCAATTCTTTCCCGATTTTCCAACTTCATGAATCCCTATTTTTTTGCTTCTCCTTTTGTTTGTGACATTACCCCGCCCTTAAAATCAGACTTGTCCTCAAGTCCAAAGCTAGGGAAACACAGTTTCATGTCATCCACCCACTCCCAAGTTGTGTCTGCAGGAGAAAGCCCTTTCCAATGGATCAAGACTTGTGTTTGCACCTGATTTCGTTTTTTTATCATTCTTTTATCGAGGACAGCGAGAGGTTGAGGCATCGGAGAGGGTGAAGTGTCTGGAAGTTCCTTTTGAACATGATTTTGGCCCATTGAGCGCTTCAGTTATGATATGTGAAACATTGGATGAACAGCAGCTAAAGCAGGCAAGGCTAAACGATAAGCCACAGAGTCAATCTTTTCCACAATTTGATAAGGGCCGTAGTACTTTGATGATAACTTGTGGAATGGCCTAGATGCTACCGAAGTTTGCCTGTATGGTTGCACCTTAAGGAAGACCCAATCTCCCAATTTGAACTCTCTTTTTGTCCTGTGTTTATTAGCTTGGGTGCGCATCCTGTTCTGAGCCTTTTCCAAGTTATCTTTGAGCTGCTTAATAATCTCCTCCCTTTCTGTAAGATAGTAATCCAGAGCTTCGATGTTAGTGTCCATCGGGAAGTAGGGCAAGTAGAGAGGAGGAGTTACCTCGTATAGAGCCTCGTAAGGGGTCATATTTGTGGAAGCGTGGTGGTTTGTATTATACCACCACTCGGCTAAGGGCAACCACTTCATCCATTTACTTGGAATTTCCCCAGTCATACACCGTAAATAAGTTTCCAGACACTTGTTAACAATCTCAGTTTGTACATCCGTTTGAGGATGGTAAGCTGATGAAAATCGCAAATCAATACCTTGTAGAGCAAACATTTCCTTCCAAAAATGGCTTTGGAACACGGGGTCCCGATCACTGACAATAGTAGATGGCATGCCATGCAATTTAAATACATGGTCTAAGAATAGCTGGGCAACTATTTGGGCTGTATAGGGGTGAGCTAATCCAATAAAGTGGGCGTATTTAGTCAGCCTATTCACCACAACCAAGATGACTTGTTTACCATTGGATTTTGGCAGCCCTTTTATAAAGTCCATACTGATGTCAGTGAATGGACTAGCAGGACCAGTTCTGGTTTGTAAATTTGACAAATTGGACACTCCCTGACGTATTGTCTGATACGCTTGTGCTACCCTTTCCAATAAAACACTCCTCCAACTTTTTTAGCCGTAACACTCACTCCCGAATGACCCCCAACTGCACTGTCATGAAATAAGGCTATCAACTTGGTTTGTAGGTGTTGATCTCTTCCCACAACCAATTTCCCTTTCCTAGTGAGTACTCCTCCCTCCCACTTGTAATGAGGATGAGAGTTTTTATCCATTTCCAGGTCCTTGATTAGCTGAGTAAGCCCTTCATCACCTTGCCATGAAGTCTTTACCTGATCCCACAGTTCGGTGGTAATGGATGACACTGCCAATACATTAAGCTCCCCAATAGCCGTCCTAGACAAGGCATCTGCTGCTAAGTTCTCCTTCCTCTTCTTGTAACATATCTCGTAATCAAAGTCCAGTAGCTTTAGCAGCCACTTATGTTGTCATGTTGTGGAAATCTTTTACTCTAGGAGATATTTCAAGCTCATATGGTCAGTTCGTATTTTGAAATGCCTTCCCCACAAATAGTGGCGCCACTTTTGCACTGCATGAATTATCGCCAACATCTCTCTTTCATAAATTGAGAGGATCTGATGTTTTGGAGCCAAATCCTTGCTGATGAATGCAATGGGATGTCCTTCTTGCATCAAAACAACCCCAATTCTGATAGCAGAAGCATCAGTCTCCACAACGAACACCTTTGAAAAATCTGGCAGAGCTAGAATAGGGGGCGAGACCATTGCTTCCTTTAGCGCCTTGAAAGCTTTGGTGGCTGCCTTATCCCACTTAAATTCTCCTTTTCATAGCAGTTGTGTAAGTGGCTTGCTGATTGTCCCGTACCCCTTGACAAACCGTCTATAATAACCTGTCAAGCCCAAAAAGCCTCGTAACTGTTTAATAGTTTTAGGAATCTGCCATTCTTGAACGCCCTGAATCTTGCTTGGATCTGTAGAGACGCCATCTGCGGAGATAATATGGCCCAAGTAGTCAACCTAAGAACTTCCAAACACACATTTGCTATGTTTAGCATAGAGCCGATGTTCCTGCAGAAGCTCAAAAACTTGTCTCAATCCTCCAGATGATGATGCAGGTCTGGACTGTAGACTAATATATCGTCAAAGAATACCAACACACACTTCCGGAGATGTGGTTTGAATATCTCATTCATAAGACTTTGGAAGGTGGCAGGGGAGTTAGTGAGGCCAAATGGCATCACCAAGAACTCATAATGCCCAT
>JAOTIZ010000008.1:14422316-14440035 GCA_027123425.1 Erythroxylum panamense | reverse complement strand
ATGTCTTTCATATTCTAATCATAGCAAAATTCTAACTCCTATCATACATGTACTTTCATAAACATGTATTATTTCAACTAGGATATATTTTGGAGCCTTACAGAGTATTAATTAATAGGATCATTAATTACATTTTTTATAATAAATTATTTGAAAAGTTAAAAAGAATTGTCACCAACTTTTTCCAAAAGAAGACAAAAATCTATACTTCTACTTTCACAAGAATATCAAACACGACACAAAAGGAATGTAAAAAAATCTAAAGGGTTACTAACTTGGAAAATTATGGAAGAATGACTTTTTCTTAAAGGGAAATGATATAGATGACAAAGCAAATGATGGAAGAAAAAAAAGGCTTTCAGTAAAAGTTGAGAACTTGTTGGAAAATATACCTTTCCAAAGGATTATCCACTTGATCACTGGATGTGATTGAAGGGAATCAAAATTACAATTAAAGAAAGCTCTATAAAAGGAGAATCATAACGAACAACTTGAAATATGCAATTTTAAAGAAGATTGGGAGAGTTTGTTGTATCAATTCAGACTTGATCCATACAATCATTAGGGATGTATCATTTGTCTTTCTTTTTTTTGGTTGAAACTTGGATTCCAAAGAATAAAACTTTTAATTGAAATACCTTTCAAAGTATTTTAAAGTCATTTGTTAATCGTCCAATAATACACACTATAAGTATGTAAAGAACAACTCAATTATAATCTAAGAACACTTGTCAAACATCAAATAATAAATCTCGACATAATTATTGGAGTAGATGTATAAGCGAGATACAACAAACACCCAATATCAAGTCACCATAAATAGATTTAGTTTTGACAAATTGACAACCATGTTCGACAACTTTACTATGAATTTACATATGTAAGTTTGCATGGGGTAGGTTAATGACATAGTAAACTGACAAATCATTTTCAATAAATTCATCTAGGACTTTCCTCTAAGAGACCCTATTTATGGTAAAATAGTAATCCTCTTCTTCCCCTACACATATTTGACTTTCCTTCGACATGTATGCTTATGATACAATGGCAACCCTCTTCAATAACTCACCTTTAGTCTCTCTTGACCGGCTTGTATGAGGTACGTTGAGGATTTGATAAGAATCGTCCCACGGAAGCCTCATTAAGAATATTCATTGAGAATACTCTGCGAAATATGTCACGGAGATTTTTCTGCCACCCGTAGGGAAGCAAAGCATTGTTCAATCTCACTCGTTGACCAAAGCAAATCTCAATGTTCATCACTCTATATAAGGGATAAAGCATGCACTATGATCATTAGAGAGTTATTAGATAGATAAAACACTCATATCCTTAATTGCCTACCTGTCTCCTTAAGAAGATTTATGTGATATGGAGATCGACATATTTATCTTTTTCAGCATGTAAGTTCCCATATTTTTTATTTTCTAAGTTATGGAAACCAGTAGCTATAGAACTTTTATCTCAGGTAGGTATAGAAATGTAGGTTTAGTAGCCTTAAATGGTATATTAGAGTAAGTGTGTCCCTCAAATTTGTAAAAAAAAAAAAAACCGCCCTTTTTAAATCACCCACACATTCATTTCCCTTTGTAGATACTTAGGTTTAGCAAGAGGTTCCACGTCTAAAACCCATCATTATATTGAAATAGTAGAGAAATAGGCATAAAGGGTAATGTTTTAGTATATTAATTAAGCGAGAAAACAATCCTTTATATACAACCTTGATGATAACTAGATAATCATAAATAAAATTAAAGATTACAACATAGGAGATATTTGCATGTGAAAATAATGGTAATATAGAGTTGATGTTGGTTAAGATACTAGGGTGTTATCAGCCCCTTCAGGTTCACAGAATGATGCGACAATGAGCTTGTTTTATAGTCGTTGAAATGCTGAAGAGGAAAGAGCTTTGATCATAA
Organism: Erythroxylum panamense; assembly: GCA_027123425.1. Classification (NCBI taxonomy): domain Eukaryota; kingdom Viridiplantae; phylum Streptophyta; class Magnoliopsida; order Malpighiales; family Erythroxylaceae; genus Erythroxylum; species Erythroxylum panamense. The sequence goes on along the minus strand of JAOTIZ010000008.1, from coordinate 14,438,113 downwards.
TATTAGCGATTTGAACAGAAGACGAAATGTGTTGAATGAGTAGAGCTTTGCTGGTGACTAAATCACGAACAAAATGAATGTCAATTTCAATGTTTTTGGTACAAGCATAAGAAATCGGATATGACGCTAAAAAGGTGCCACCTAGATTGTCACACCAAAGGGTAGGAGAAAGATTTGCAAGACCCAAAATTCAACAAGAAGAGTAGTAATCCAACATAATTACGTAGAAACAAGGGCAATGCTGTGGTACTTAGCTTTAGTACTTGATCAAGCGATAGTTGGTTGCTTTTTGACACTCTAAGAGATAAGATTAGGTCCCAGAAAGATACATTTATCAGATGTAAAAGGTCAATCATCATAACAACTAACTCAATTAGCGTCAATGCATCACAATAGGCTTATAAAGACAGGGTGGAAGATTTTATGAAATGAATGCCATCAGAGGGTGTGAGGCAGAGATATCGTAGAATCCATTTCACCGCTGACCGATGAATGTCAGTAGAAAGCAATAGAAATTGGGAGAACTTATTGACAACAAACTGAATATCAAGATATGTGAGGCAAAGGTATTGAAGAGTACCAATAGTGCTACGATATTCACTAGGATCAAAAAGAAGAACACCATAATTTTTAGGCAAGGGAAGAGATGGAGTGATGGGTGTAAGAACTGGTTTAGATTTATCAAAGTCAGTTCGAAGAAGGAGATCTTTGGTGTATTCGGTTTAGGTGAAAAGAAGACCTTGAAAAATGGTGTGAGCTTTGACAGCAAGAAAATGATGAAGAGGACCTAAGTCTTTTATAGAAAAGGTAGAGTTGAGTTGAGTTCATGAATAAAAGTGGTGATGAAGGAGGCTAAGGAACAAATTACCAGGATATCATTTACATAAATTAAAGAAAAGTTATATGAGAGTTAGTTTTATTAATGAAGAGATAGGTGTTAGACTTTAAGGGTTTAAAAAGGAGTTCAAGGAGTTTTTGACTAAGATGATGAAACCAGGTTCGAGGGACTTATTTGAGACCATATAAGGCTTTATAGAGTCTACAAACATAGTGAGGATGATGTGAATCTATGAAGCTAGGAGGTTAAGACATGCAAATAGGTTCTTGTAAGTAACCATAAAGAAAGGCATTATTAACATCAAATTGGCGAATAGGCCAATTATAAGACATAGCCAAGGCAATGATGATTGAAATAGTGATGAGATTGACAACAAGACTAAAAGTAGCAGTGTAATAAACTCCTGTAGTTTGACAGTAATTTTTGGCAACAAGACGAACTTTATAGTACTCAAGGGAGCCATCAAGATTTTGTTTAGTGCGAAAAACCATTTACAGTAGACAATGTTTGTGTTTGGTGGGGGGAAACAAGGGTTCATATGCAATTGCAATGGAGGGTGTAGTTAGGAAATTTTTTGGCTTGAGTAAAGAATGTGGGATCAGAATGAGTATTTAGATGGTAACAATGTAAGTGATATAATTAGAAAAATGTCAAAGGGTACGTGGGTTATCTTGAGTATGGGTCATCATTAGATGAGGAAAAGGTTGTGATATGTTTTATGGTAGGGGAAGAGGGAGGGAAGGGTAAAGGTGGAAGAGGTAAAGGTAAAGAAAAAGGAGAAGAGAAGTGTGAGGTAGAAAATGACACAAGTAATTTATGGTTGGGAAAGTGATGTTTAATAAAGTAGACATGACGGGAAATATAAAGGATGGCACTGATGGGATCAAAACACTGATAGCCTTTATATTGGGAGGCGTATATAAGAAAAATACATTGGATAGATTTTGGGGTAAGTTTATCAGGACAAGTGAGGCCCAAATGAGGTAAACATGCTCAACCAAAAATATGAAGATGAGTAAGGTCATGTTTAGTATAGTAAAAGGCTTTATGAGGAGATTTATCTTAGAGAACAAGAGTAGGTAAGATATTGATAAGAGTTCAGCAAGGCCATTTTGTTAGGGTGTATAGGGACAAAAGATGCAAAGAGTGATTCTATGTCAAAGAAGATAGTGTGCAAAGGCACCTTTAATGAGTTTGGGAGCTCCATCACATTGAAAAGTTTGGATGGTAGTCAAAAATTGATTTAAACAAACTAAATTCATCCATAAAGATAATCAAATAGCGATAACCTAATTGGCAAAAAATCACAGTGAATTAATTGTAAAGGTTTAAGAGACATGTAGGTAGACAGAGGAAATGAAAAATGAATACTTTTGCCTTGAAGATAAGAAGTACATGGATTGAGATTATTTTTAAAATGCAAAATATGACATAATCTAGATAATATGGAAGGACAATGATGACCCAGACATTGATGCTACAAATTTATTGAAGTGGAGGCAGCAGTGAGATAGTCGATGATGGTGTCGAAGCCCTTCTTAACAAGGTAAAGCTTCCACCAAAGGAGGGACCTTTGAGAGGCAGATTGGAGCATCAAGTGGTCTTCAAGGCCAATTCAGAGACTATATGTGGTGGTGTGTCCGAGAGCAAGTCACGTTGTGGAGCTAAAGAGGGAGCCAATGAAAAAACAATAGGCAAGCTGATCCATCTTCTTCCATTTGACGTAATCAATTGATTGAGAGTCATTCGGAGGTGTGATGATGCCTTCAACATATCCCAGAAGATTAGAGGTAATTGGAGTAACTTTAATCTAATTTCTCTATACTAGATAATTTGTAGAGTCTAGTGGTGTTGTAAGAAAATTGGTGATCTAATTGAAGAGCAATGTAGGTAGGACATATTTTGACATGTTTGTGGCTTTGTAATGATATTGGTGTTGTGTTTAGTTTGTGGATATGTGTTTGCGTATAAGTGCTGGTATTGTTGTGTTCTAGAATTGAAAAGGAAATGTTGGGTATGCAGGTATAAATGGATGTCGATGGTGGTATTGAGTTGTGCTGTGGATATGTGTGTGTGGAGTATTCTGAATTTGGTAGAATGTGCAAAAAAAAAAGATGTCGAGAGATCTAAGAATAAGCAAAGGGTTGGAGAGTTCTGTTGTCTTATTTTGAAACAAGTGTTTAAGAGAAATTGAATGTAGGCTCTAATACCATAAAAGAGTAGAGAAATAGGAATAAAGGATAATGTTTTGTTATATTTACTAAGTGAAAAAACAATCCTTTATATACAACCTTGATGATAACTAGATAATTATAAATAAAATAAAAAAATAAGACTAAATAAAGGATTACAACCGAAGAGATATTTGTATGTGAAAATATTGGTAACGTATAGTAGATGCTAGTTAAGATAAATGTTATTGTAAATTGCATGGCTAAAACAACTTTGAAAGCATACATAGACCTTAATTAGGCTGTGTAAGATTGAATTTGAGAAGATGAGGAAGAAGTTTCACATCTTTAAGGACAACGGACAACTTACTCAGGTTCCATAATGATGACGAGCGTGTATGTTAATCCAAGTATGGAGAGATATGGTTTTATTATGATATCAAGTAATTGACTTACAAGTTATTTGGTTGATTGGAATAACCATTATATTTCTGATATTTTCATGGTAATAGGTTATTCTCTTGTTTGGTTGTAGAAAACACACATAATATATAATCCAAGGATTTACTTATTCCTTGAGTTTGGGGAATAAGTAAACCCATCACCCCTATCTTTATCTATTACAAGTCTATTATAAGTGGTTGGGAAAAAATTGAGGACATGTTGGACAAAAATATCCTTAAAAAATCCACTTAATTACTTAGTTATAATAATAATAATAATTATTATTATTATTATTATTATTATTATTATTAAATTAATATTAATAATAAAAGAAGAAGTAGTAGTAGTAGTAGTAGTAGTAGTAGTAGTAGTAATAATAATAATAATGTAGTTAGTGGAGACTACTTGGATATTTTGGCCCTTTTGTTAGTTATTACTTTGTCATTTTAAATTTATGTTTTCAAATCAAACATTAAAATTATATAATCATTAGAAATTCTTAGGAACAAACAAAACTAAGTAATATCTTTTCCATTACATTCCTCATCTATTCAATTCCTAAAGAATAGGTGAACTAAACATCCTGGAAGTTCACTCTCCATATGACTGTTGAGAAGATATTGAACATGAAAGACCTATAACCCAACTAATTACAATCAAATGCTTGGAATTTGTTAACCGGGCTCATCACCACCTATCATATTATGGAGGTTCCCCTTTCCTCAAATTATTTATGTATATACACTAATGTAGGACTGTGGGGAAAAATAGCAGTGATATAACTTAAGTGTCAAGCATGTGTAACGAATGTTTACAATTGCAAAGGGCTACACTTGCTTATGGGGAAGAGAATCTAGACTTCTTTTATTATTATTAATCTTTGTTACTTAATGCTTTAACATATTTTACTAATATCTCTAGCATATTTCTGAGTCATAAATGCCTAAAAAATACTAGCAAGAACTAAGGCGATAAAAAGAGATGAACAGATCATTTATTCTCATTACTTTATAACTATCATGTTCCATGTGCATACATTTATTCAATAAACGGAATCCACAAAAATTAAATAGATGGATGCTCATAAATTAAAGTAGACACAAAATAACGAGAATAGAAAATCTAAACCCAAAAAGAGACTTGCTGGTGTCATCTTTTAGGGAAAAGAATGAGCAAAGGATGAGTCACTATGATGAGGTCATTATCATCAATCCAACCAACCATGTTGTATCCACCTTTCTTTCCTTGCCTACTAGGCCTTCATTGCTTGCTCTTCTCATCAAGTAGAGAAAATGGTCACCCTCCTTGTTTTAAGCAGGTTAGCGGGGAAAGAAGAACATTAACTATTTTCCTATTAAATGAAAAGATCATTGATACCTTCAAATAATTTTTTTCTTTCGAAAATTTCTTTCAACATTGGTCGTCAGCTTTGGTGTGTCAATAACAGAGGATGCGACGATGAGCTTTTTTCTTCTTCGGTTGGATACAAGGACCTATGAGGCCCATGACTCCGCAACTTTCCAAAGTCAAGCTAAGGATATGTTTGGTTAGACGTAAGGTTTTTAATTGAATGGAATGATTTATAATTAATTGGAATACAAATAAATGTAATATTAAAAATTTTATTTATTTTTCATTTTTTACTTTTTAACCTGAATCCTTCTTTTATTGCCATATCTGCATGTAGGTCTATCGGAAGTAGCCTCTCTATTATGTAGGGATAAGGTTGCAGACTATCAGACTTCTTCAGACCTCACTTTATTGTAGGACTTCAGACTGGGTGTGATGATGATGATAATGATGATGAAATGATTCATAATGTAATATAGTGAAAAGTTGTTTAAAAAAAGAGTTTATAATGTAATATAAAGAAAATGTGTTAATCATTTTACATTACATCCTAACTCCTTAAATCAGAAGTTTCTCATTTTTACTGTTTTGGGTAGAATAAGATATAATATGAAATTCTCTTCTATCATATTCTATTTCATTCCATTATAAACCTTCCTATCAAACAATGAAATATTATTACATTTCATTCTTCTTCGTTAATAAACCCCTAATTAAACATATCTTATTTTAGTTGTATGATGTCTGTAGTTGGGAACGGTGCCTTTTCAAATTATCAGTGCATGAGCGTTTCTTGGGCTTTGCGTAATTTTTATTAATCAAACAATTTGGATGGGAGTCTCTGTTTAATATGTAAAATTCTTGTCCTTTTTTGCGGGTTTAGATTATGGTCAATTGTCAACGAAGTTGGAACATTCAAGGCATCGGCACCAATCTTTCAAAGCTAGAAAGGAGTTGAAATGATTCTCTCAAACCTGCACATTGACTTAAACCACAGAAGATTTCATAAAGAAGTTTGATGACTGCGATTTTCTGGAGAACACAGAGTTGAGGCTGCTTTAGCTCAAACCACTACTAACAGAAACAATGAGGACTCTTACTAGCATCATTTTTCAAACACATCATCACTGGACAGAATAAGAAAATCCTTGGGAAAATGTTAGACGACTTGTTCTTCACTTCTTCAGCCCTCCCATAGATTCTCTTCCATAATCATCGTAAAAGAGTACAATGGATACAAAAAAATAAGCTTGATAAGGAGAATTACACGTGAAGTGAGCTTAGCTACAACAGTGCAGCAAAGAATGAGCCGGAAAAGAGAAAAATGGCGTTCCAATTTTAAGATCTAGAACGGGCTGACACGAGAAGCCAGCCTTAACAAAAGCTCAGGAACCAGTCGTCTTCTTGGTGGTGCCGTAGCATCCTTGACAAGAGCTTCCGAATCACCAGCATGTATAACAGCAACCAGATGATCAAATAGTTCATCTTTCCCGCCCCTAAGGGGATCCTGCATAGCATGGTCCCTACTAAATTAAAATGCGTTCAATTTGTGAAAACAACTGCTCATGCTCTGTCTAATAGCTGGTCAATGGTCAAAGGTGAGATAAATGAAGGAAACACCCAAAAAAAAACGTGATGCGCAGACTTGATATGGCCTGCCTAGTTTGTTTACATACATACACATCCACAACATAAGTTCAATACACCACATACTTGTAGAAACAAATCTGTGTGAGTTTTTCCATCAAACAAAACCAGTTCAACCTGAGCTCCAAGCCTTTGAAGAGCCTCAGCAAAATTTTTGCTGCAAAGAAGAATGATCTGATGTTACAAATAAACCAACTTATCTATGAATTCAGTATCAGGATTCGTGATGCTCTTAACTACATTGTTCTATATGCGCACATATTTTATCGTTGAACTAGACATAGAAGTTATACCCATTGTTCAAAAGTCAAAGGAACAAGTCATGATCAGCATGCGACATTTACTAACATGATTCTTACAATTGATATGCTATGATCGGCATGCAACATTTATGAATATGATTCTCATAATTGATATGCCACAATTTCCACAAATTTGGTAACTAACTAGAAAATTTAACCTGGCATCTGCCGGTATAGAATAATCTGCCGTTCCATGGAAAAGAATGATAGGAGGCAGAAGAGAAACAGCATCCTTGAGGCTTGGATCCTGTAGTCTAACTTCAGGAGAGAATCGTTGCAAAGACTTTTCACCTTCCATTATGCTGTAAACACATGTCAGAGAAACTGATGTGAACAAACTAACATCATAGAACAAAATGCCTATTGTTATTACGAGTGCACTCTTAGCAGCAGCAAGAATTCTTTTGGTATTACCTTAAAAAGAGGGAACGATACAAGCCTCTATTATGAAAATGGTCAACCAATTTGAATATATTGTACCTGTGAGAGAGTTTCAAACAGATGAACAATATTATAGTAAGCAGATGAATGAATGGAAGTTCGTGGGATAAGCCAAAAGTTAATGAGCCACAGCTGGCTTTCTTAACAAGATCAAAATGAAAACTCTTTAGTCATATCTAGTATTCCAGATGATCCACCTCTAAGTAATACTGTAAAAATCCCAAAAGTCCTTCCCATCCTTATAACATAATGGTGATAAAAAAGTTCTTCAATGTTTGCAGTGCAACAAATGATGTGCTTGTATGCATATGTTTGACTAATAGTTTGACCGGTAGAATCAATTGCTTGCACTACTGGTAAAAAAGTGGACAACTGCTTCTTGCTTTCTCATGTCCTCCACATGGCAAATTACAAACAAAGGAAGAGAAATTTTCTATCAAGAATGAAAAAAACAATAACCACCAACTAGTGTAATTCTTTACTAGTTCATTCACTTACTCCTCCACTTATAATATAGAATGAATTGCTCAATGTAAACAAAGTCTAGTCCCATGAGTTCCTAGCTGGAAGTTCAAACAGTATTAACCATGTTGGTAATCATACTGATTTATACCAAACTCAATATTAGCTGATGGATAAGAATGTTATGAAATAGTGAAGTTTCAAACTTATAAAAGAGCACAAGATCAAAAACTTACCCTCCAGATAAACCAAAATAGCATTTTAACTGGGAGACACTCCAACAGAAGCTTTCTCCTCCCCTAGCTTCTTTAATTGCTTGTTCCAAGAGAGCACAAGCAGAAATGTGTGCACCAGCTGATTGTCCCATTAAATAAATCCTAACCAATAAGAATAAAGCAATCAGTGACAGTTAAGATGTGATTGGAGGCAAAACATAACCTCTGTTCTTTCACCTGTTGGGGTCACCACCATAATCAGCAATGTTGTTAAAGATGAATGATATTCCCTGGGAAGCATCTGTTACCATGTCACTGATGGTTCCCTGAGGAAAATTTCTGCATGAGGATGTCAGCCAAATAAGTTCAAGAGATAGATATTAGCCAGTCGGTATATAGAAATTCCTTAAAAAGGTGCATCAAGGTGACAAATAAGAGCACTGGCTTTTTTGTCTCAAACCTGATTGGAATTATTATTTCTCAGAGTCGAGTAGGTTTGCAAATTAGGAAATTGCATGTTGGAATTGGAGGGAAAAGGAAAGAAAGGGAACAAAATAATTGAGAAACCTAGATGAAGAGACGAAGAAACAGATGGGAAATGCAAGGGATGAGGCATAGAACAGTAGCAAAAAACAAAGCAGATTCTAAATTACATTGGAGAAAATCAATATTAATATATTTCAAGTAAAATCTCTAACATGCCTGTTGAAATACTAATCATTATATCATTCAAAGATGAGAAAATGATTCACAAAATTTCTTGAAATTATGAGCACCTTCCTTTTAGGAAAAACAGGGATTATCCCTTAAACTAGGTAAATTAAGGTACATTTTATATTTGGTGTGTCACTTAATATACATGTTTACCTCCACGTTACTTCTAACCGTGGACTACATTCTACTGCTCAACCCCAAACCACATACCTGTAATCAATACATGCCACTATGATGTCTCTTTCTGCCAACTGCTTTCCTAGAAGAGCCCCCCATGCTTTATAACTAAATCACAATGGAGATACAGAAATTAATGTTGAGAAAAAAGGCATATAGTATGAAGGTGGACATTTATGTCATTATCAAGTATCTTATAAGTAGATTCAGAGTTAGTAAATGGATAAATAGAAGCCCTCTTGCTCCAAGAATCTTCCAATTACCAAAGTCCCTCCAAGCAGCTCCTTCTAAGATATAAAAGACACTAGGCAACCTCAACCTGGATCGCCAATAAATAGTTTTGATTGGGATATAACAAAGAGTATTCAATACTACGATTACTACCATTAGCAGAACTAGATTTAGTAATCCCAACCTCAAAACAAACACGCATCTGACATGAATAGGTATCCTAGCCATAATCAGCTACTTTAGAGGGCACAACTTGACACTAAAAACTGATAAAGAACTGTCATCCAGTACAAAAGCTAATGTATATGGACAGCTCATGGGATCAAGCGTGTCTGTTCAAACATGTTTTATACCAAAAGATGCAATATTCAGATAATCCACGTTGAATTATGGGCCCGGTTCAGCCACCGTGTCAGATATAAGGTCTTCCATTAACATGCTAAAGCAGCAGAGTAGAACTACTCACATTTGGTACAGTCAGATGAAATAATAATAAAGTAAAATGCCTCAACTGTTGAAGAAAACACAAGCAGTGTCTTTTGATTACTCACCCTATAGTCCAGGCACCTCCAGTTACAAATGCCACAACTGGCTTTAGCCCATCTGTATTTGTTGGTAAGTATAGATCCAACCTGAAATGCCACCATCACACCGGTAAACCACCTTTTAGATTGTCAGTAATTGGGAGGAAAATATGTTAAATAGGCCTGCTGCAGCAGATTCACTTACCTATTTCTGGGTTGATCACCATAAATAATACTCCGCCGCACCTGGCTTGAGAAGAAATAATAACATGCAACTGCAGAGATTAAGAAATAAGTGAGTTTTTTTTAATCAATCAGAAGATTAATATAAATTTTGAAAAGAAAATTTTGTTTCCACATGTTAAAGAACAATAATGAATGAATACACTAACCTTGGAATTGCAAGCAGTATTACAGTATAACATGTAGCATGAGCTACTGATTGATTTTTCTAAAGAGATATTGCAAAAGAGAAAACTTTATAGACATATCTGAGAGTTGGACTGACTCTGAAGATCCTATCAAATATAGCTGAGTTTGCCTCATAATTCTACTTAAGATGAATAGTCTAGAGATGAAATTTAGAATGTAAAGGTTTCAATGTTCAATATGTGTGATCAAGGGTAATTTTGACCACGCTTAAAGCACCATAGATCAGGGACTCCCATGGAGTAAAATGTTCAAGGACACTGAGCATTCTGAAACAAATAAATAGACCCATAAGCAGATAGAGAAATTTTTCTACATGAAATGGATCCAGAATCACATCCTTCTACATGGAAGATGATCGAGAGCAAGCAGTCCATGACAGTCAAACGATTTAAAGCAACACGGTGCACAAACCTTGAATGAAGCCAGGTAAAAGTAGGGCAGCATAAAATGTAAGGGCAAGAAATTTTGTGATCCACCGGTAGCCTAACCTGAAGGAAAAACAATGATTACAAAATGACAACGCCGCAAAAAGAGTGTCTAATTGAAGTTCCATTCAAGAATACAGTATGGCAAAAAGAATACGGCTACTTTCTCCTTACTTTGCTTAAAATGCAGATATCTTAAGCCTAAGCTTTAAAGATCCCGATAAGACATGGGTAATGAGATTGCAAATCCAAGTCTACACGCTTCAACGTCGAAGACAAAGAGAAAGGGTGTTCTAAGTAGAATCGTTTTAAATTCTAGATATTTGTATGATCAGCCAGTAGAATTGTAGTTCAAATGACAACATAATCCTGTAAATACTATTAGTCTGTAGCCGATCTGATATCACAATTCCCACATCCCTAGAAGCTAAATGTCTCGGAAACTAAAGGACAAGATGCTAGGACCACTTTACCGTGCACCGCTCAATCTGATACAGACTAGAGTCATTAAGAATTTAAGACCCAAAAATTGTAAGATTAATCATTCAATGGAGAAAATATTAACAGAGTAAGTGATGCAAAATTTAAGTTGCAGCAATATCAAGTTCAGGGCAATTTCAAGCTTCAGTTATTTGATGAAATATGAACTCTGTAATAATAAAGACCAGAAATTAGCTAGAATCTAGTTTTCTTTTGATTGGAATTTCGTCATGTCCTTTCTTGTCATGTAACCAAAATATTAACTCTCTGTAACAATTCTATTAGAATTTTTCGCGGGAAAACAATTATTAAAAAAAACAGTTCTTAGCGGGAAAAAGGTTAACAGGAATACCCGAGATATCGGAGAAGAATGATCGCCAGGCGAGTAATCAAGTAAGTCTCGGAGGCTGCATGTCCGATGTCTCTACTGAAAGAGTTCTGCCGCTGCGGTTTCTCCGGCCTCCCTCCGGCACGACGGCGCAGTTGCTGCTGACCAACAGCAGCGTTATTGCAACTTGAATCCTCAGATTTGTCACCGGCGACCATCTTAAAATCGTTTTGGCATGAGACGAGGACGACAAGGAGAAATGACAAGACGGCTGCCGATCCGGTGGCTATAGAGTTGCCAGTATCGTCTCCGCCGACGGCGAGTGGAAATTGGGATCCGTAATAACGGTATTCGGAAGTTGGCGATTGAGATGTTTGCTTATAGAGAGAGAGAGTCGTTGGATTTTCTATTTGTGTTATGTCTCTCTAAATTCTTCTTTTAGACTCTTTCTGCTATTTATCAACGGACAACAAAGTTGGAAGTTTGAAAGTGATGAGAGGCAAGTTTGTGTATCCAGTCAGCATTGTCTTTATAATCTTTGCAAATTACAATCTAATTTGTTTATTTTAAATAATTTGAAAATATATATTAAAAAATCTAATTTTAAAATTGGGCACATGGACCAATACAAGAAATGGCAATCTGATGGATCTAAATCACAAATTTTGGGTTTTAAGTAATAGGCAAAGTAGGTGAAATTGTTATATCTCGAACTTTTATTTGTGAGCATCCATTTTTCAAGACAATTTTTTATGGTATATAAAAAAATAAATATATTATAGCCTTGCACGCAACAGCAGCTTGATGCCAAGTTGTTATGCGTGAAAATGACTCGACTGGATGAGTTGAAGCTAAGCACAGCACGTCGAACCTTAGCTTTTATCATCTGCGTATAATTTACAAGGGAGGGTGACTCGACTGGATGAGTTGAAGCAAGCACGGCACGTCGCACCTTAGCTTTTATCATCTGCGTACAACTTACAAGGGAGGGTGTGTTTTCTTTTCGTGCAACCAATAAAGATGCTCCTTTATTATCACATGATCACAAGCTTAACTCGTAAAAATAGTTTTTTATAACAGCGGATTAACATGGTCGATTTTACTGGCAAATACCATCAATTATTTATTTAAAATATTTGATAAAATTAAATATTTAGTATTAATTACTTATGTGTAAAATAACTTATGAGAGTAATAACTTAAAAAAAATTATAAGGACGTGAGTATTAGCTGTTTGTATTTTAGTTTTTTTTTAATATTTCTATAATAATTTAAACAGAGTAAAAGAAGTCAACACTATCATTTTTTCTTATATCTTTTATTGAATCTTAAGAATATTAAAAATTTCTCTTAATACAACTTTTTTATTACGAATGAATTCGATTAAAAACTTCTCAAGATCTTATTGAATTTGCAAGAGTCAACTGAAGAATTTAAGAGATCACTAAAATACCACAAAAAATAAGCTTGAGAATGGGTTCCGATCGGATCACACTATGAATTTTTTATTAAATACGGCACTAATAAACTTAATATGAAATTGAGTCTATAAAATTGATATCGATTAAATTTCTAATTTAAAGAAATATAAATTTTATTATTTTAATTTGAAAGTTTGAAACTATATATTGTAATATATTAAATTAAAAATAAAATTATTTTGAAAAACTATTTATATTAATCTCTTAAAATTTAAACTAAGATAAAAATAATTAATTTAAATTTAACTTATTAATTTTAGATTAAATGAATCAAATTAAACATAATATACAAGTGATAATAATATTATATACTAAATATTGATATAAAAAGGGACCTAAATATCGGTCTATACAAAAGTAATTAATGTAATATAATTAGCGATAAAAAATTTAAAAGTATTTAATTTTTTGAAAATTTAATCTAATGATTAACTTTTAAAAATTTGTATAAATTAAGTCAAATTTATATTTCTATCATCATCTCTTTAAATAATTTGTAATAACTTTAGGATATAATTATCTTTTAATCTCTTAATTTTTCAGCCATTAGGAAAAAAACGCTTTTCATAGTAGCGTTTTCATAAATAACAAATTTGATTCAATCCGACAACCTGATCAGCTAATTACTAAATATAATTATAAGCAGGTTGATAAAATTAAAAAATCAAGTCTTTTCTGTCAATCAAAAATGATTGATAAGCTACTTATCAAATAAGATCTGTTAAAGTACAACGAGAATGTTGCACATGTTATGGCCTACTTCAAATCTCCATAAAGCGTTGAGTGTTATACACAAGATAAGTTTGACCTTTTTTTTTCATAAAAACTACAAGGCTACACGTCGTTTTCTTTTGTATTGATTTATACATATCCACATTTTGCTTCTTGTATTTTTAACAAGACGAGATCTTTTACGAAGTACCAAGTTTTAGGTTGGCCTATAAAACAGCTCTAATCATTTTTAAAATTCAATATCCATACGTGTGTCTCAAGTTCCCCGATGCCAACCTAAAGGGATTGTTGCTCTAATCAATAGTTTGTGCTAAAACTCTAACAAAGTTGCTCTAACTAAGTCCAGGTTGACATAATCTTATAGTACACAAGAAATTTACTTGTTTATACTCCAATCCAATAGATGAAAGTTTATTGTGCATGTATGTAATACTACCTTTTACTTTTAATAGACTGGTATTTCGTTGGTTTGTACTTACCGCAGATGCCAAAAGTCCCTGCTAGAGAAATTAGGAGAGTCACTCATATTTTCCTCTTTAAATTTAACTTAATAAGAGTACCAAACTTATAAATTAGGTTGAATTCTTTAGAGCTTATCATATTATTTTATTGTTTCAAAAATTATCATACCTATTACATACTTCAGAATTAAAGTTTTTATTACATTTTACCTTTATTGTTTTTGTGATTGATTATACTAAAAATTCATATAATTCTAATAATTTCTAGTAAATTTAATTCAGATTTAAAAGTTTAGAAATTGTAAGATAATCAACAACAAAAAATTATTAATATAATTTTAAAGTTTTAGCACATTATCATACTTTGTAATAATTTCATATATATTTAATATGTAATTTTAGTAAAACTTTTAAAATTACTCCATACTAATTTTTCATACTTTATATATGAATTTTCATTATGTATCAATTTAAGTTAATGATAGTCTCCATTAAAAACTACCATCAAATGAGTGGCATATCATATGCACAATAATCTTTCGTATAAATTTTTTAATAATTTAAAGAATCAAAATTATTTAAACTTGTCATGTGTGAATGGAAGACCCTAAACTTGTAAAATTTTCTTTGAAATTTATGAGAAAAGCTAATTTTAGAAATATTTTATTATTTTAAAAATTGGATCAAACCTAAAATTAGTATTAAAAAAAAGTTTAGGGTTCAAATATTCAATTAGTATTAAACCATTATTAAAAAATTATATAATAAATAAGAAATAATATAAAATAAAATATTTCGTTAAAATAAGAGATACACTAATATCTATTAATGTATAATTAATCCACTTATAAACAACTGATATCTACATCCATTTTATTTTCTACCGAACACTGTACTCTTAAGGATAAAAATATGGTTTCTATAACTTCTTTCATAGAACTTTAAACACTAATATGAGATTTTACAAAACTATACATAAAAATTGCTAATTTGTTAACATCAAAATTTTAATAGCGAGTTAATGCTAAAATACTATGTCATGCAAATACATTTTAAATTTATCAAATATGTAGATATATACACACGAGAAAGACATTATTGTTACCATTTAAACATATTTCAGCTTTAGTGATAGATCTCCTACACATATTTTAGTAAAACATAAAGTTCATGACGAAAACAAAAAAGGTTAATTAAGTTTCTTATGCCTATTAATTTGTTAGATTCCTTACCATAACTTATTAGTAACTCGCACAAGTAGTCCATTAAATTAACATAAGTAACTCAATTAATTAAGAAAAGTAATGCTTTAATTGGTTGTAAAAAATGACAAAAAATACTAAGAACAAAATAGTTAGATCTATTTCTAAGCTTAAAACATCTCTCACAAAATTTTTCTATTATTGATGAAACTGTGCAGAACGCAAAAAAAATGATTAAGTTTATCTACAATTGTGCATAAATTTTGAATTTAATGAGAAAAGATTTCATCAATGATAGAAATTTGTATCGTCCTACAATTATAAGATTTGTAACCATTACAAAAAAAATAGAGTTTAGCGACGAAATTTATACATATTCCGTCGATAAGCTTATTTAGCAACGAAATTTATTAACGGAAAAAAGCATCGGAGATATAGCTTTTAGTAAATTTAATGACGGAAATTTTCCGTTGGTAAATTTACCGACGGAATTACCGAAGGTAAAAATTTCAGTCGGTAAATTTATCGACAGTTATTTTGTTCGGTCAGTAAATTTTTCTGTCAGAAAATTATCAACGAATTTTGTAATTCCGTTGGTAATTAGCGACGGAATTTTTTCCGTCGGTAAATCCAATATATTTACCAACATAATTTTTTTCCGTCGGTAAATTTGCTGAAAACTATTTTTTAAAATTTACCTGCAAAGTGTTTAGTTTCTCTGGAAGCCACCATGGAGAGAA
>JAOTIZ010000008.1:14394196-14405205 GCA_027123425.1 Erythroxylum panamense | reverse complement strand
GGGCGGGTTCGTGGGGCGGGTACGGGGGGAGGCATACCCTCCCCATACCTGCCCCGTTGCCATCCCTAGTGCTAATTTGGAGTTTCATGAAACTAATGACTTGGGGAAATATTTAGGAGTCCCTCTCCTCCATTCTTGGGTCACTAAGAAGAGCTATGGGTATATCCTTAATAAAATGAAGGCAAAAATTTTGAGTTAGAATTCTAGTTGTCTTTCCTTTACAGGTCGTGTTACTTTGGTGAATTCATCTTTGTTTTCAATAACCGTCATTTGCCTTGCAAACTTCTAAGACCCATGTAACTATTTGTGACGAGATTAAAAAAAATCAGCAGGAGTTTCATATAGACAAAGGAAGATGACAGAAGGAGCCTTTCTCTAGTTGCTTGGGATAAAGCGTAGAATTTTAAGGGAGCTGGAGGTTTGGGTTTGAGGAATCTTAGTTACCTCGACGGATTTTAATAGTCTGTGGACTACAGTGCTTCATTCCAAATACAACTTCAGCATTGATATCCCAAATAATATTGTTGCTCTTGCTTCTTGTACTCCTCTATGGCGTTTGGTGACTGCGAATTGGGATGCTGTGATTTCTAATATCTTCTCGGCCTTAGGTGATGGGAATGCGGTTAAATTTTGGAAGTATATATGATTGTCGGGTGTTTCAGAGCTTTTGCTGCAAGTAGCTAGTGGGCCTATTCCGGATAATATGATTGATAAAATTGTCTCTTTTTTTTGTTACTGATGATGGTGATTAGAGCTGGGATTGTTTTTCTCAGTTGCTCCCAGCTTTAATTTGCTCTTATATTGCTGCTACACTTGTGCCCTCTGAGGCTTGTGGTAAGGATTCTCTTTTTTGGAGTCTGACTTCTTTAGGGGTTTTTACTTTGAGGTCTACGTATGATTTTCTTTCTGGGAATACCATCTCTTCTCATAATTTCCCTTGGAATCTGATTTCGAAGAGGCATGACCCTCAAAAAATCAGAATGTTTTTTGGCTAGCCCTCAACAATAGATTCTTAACTAACGGTGAAAGAAAACGAAGACACTTAAGTGACTATGGGTTTGTGATCTTTGCAACGAGGAGCCTGAATCCCTGTTACACATTCTCTGTGATTGTCATGTTACTGTTCAGTTCTGGAATCTTTTTACTAATTTTAATAATTTGAGCTCTTTCTGGAGTGTTAATATGGAAGATTGATTATTATTGAATCTGAAAAGCTCTCATCTCTTTCATGATGATCTTAATTGGCCTACTATTTTTGGCTTAGGTTGCTGGAATCTTTAGAAATGAAGAAATGACAGAGTGCTTAAGTTTGGTGTTTCTCCCTTTTTTAATATCTTGCAAAGCACTATTTCTGAAGCTAAATTGATTCAAGATACCTTCTGCAAGCTGCCCTTGGAGAATAATAGTCCTTCGGTTTCAAGATTAATTTTTTGGAAATGTCCGCATTCCCCTTTTATGAAGCTCAACACTGATGCTTCTTTGGCTACCTCCATGGGAATTGTTGCAGGTGGAGGTTTGATTTGTGATCATAATGGTCGCTAGAAACATGGGTTTGTTTTTAAGACGAGCAGTTGTTCTATTTTTCTTACTGAGTTGTGGGCTCTTTATTATAGTATTCAACTCACTCATAATCTGGCCTTTTGGATATTCTTGTAGAAAGTGATAATGAGATTGCTGTCAAGATGCTAACTGGTGGTGTCCAAACAAATTCAAATTGTTTGTCTCTTGTTGATAGAATGCAAGACTTACTGAAGCGCTTCAACAATGTGAAAATCACTCACATTTACAGAGAAGGAAATTTTACTGCTAACTCTCTTTCCCACCTTGCTTTTGATTTTGTTCCTGATTTTCATGTTTTGGAGCAAGCCCTCCCTAGTATTGGTAGATGGATTGATCATGATTTAATAAAAGTCTCTTATATTAGGTAATTTTTTATTTTTGTGAGCTTTGCTCACCTCTTTTCTTACAAAAAAAAAGGATATATAAACACGATACTTACTAAGGCAAACCTAAGGAAATATCCCTTTTGAGTTCTTTATTCTTTTTTTTTATTTAAGATCCACGTTGGTTGGTTCGAAAAGCCATAATGGAAGCAATGGAAAAACATTATTATGGACTTATTTATCTTATATTTTCAATTTTTGGCAGGTAATCCCCAGTTGTTTGATTTCTCTTCTTTACTTCTTCATCCATCGGTGTATTGCATCATTTTATATCCCTAAAAAGATTTCGAAAGAATACACGAGACAAGAACACGTTCATTTTGTGGTTTTTATATTTTTTAAAACAAGAAAGGACAACCTACGATACTTGTATCACGAAATCAATATGTTTTCAACAGCAAGCCTGCTTCCTTCGCAGAGAAGAAGCTCGAAACAAATTTGGAACTTGCCTGAATGATATTTCCAGACTACCTTAAAGATTTTTAATCTAACCACAACTTTTCTTAAGCTACAAGATAAATCTCAAATGATATTAAACATTTTCCTACTCAAACTAACACTAATAAACCATATTATCTATTTTCTTTCTTCTGCTCCTATTCGCTATTGGATCATTGGTTGCTGAAACTAATAATATCGTGTAGTTTGTACAATTGAAACTCCTAATTAGCTAGAGCTCCGTAGAAGAGCCAAGGGCTGTGCAGGAAGATGATGTGCTTAATTAGTTAATACTAAGTAGAGTACAGCAATTAAGACTTGAGGAAGGCATTCCATTGTGCAAAAAGCTACATGCCCGTGATTACCACAGGGAGTTAGTTAACTAACCTACAAGCTATTTATAGAGTCAAAAGAAGAAAATTACGTACCATAACCTCCTCAATCGTCTTCATATTCAATCCAACCTAATCAGGCGGCAAAAAGAAAAGGACTGCTTTTCTTGGTTACAAGTACTCGGTAAGGGAAACAAGTGAAAAAATAGTTTAAAACAAAAGAACTCTTTAAGGGATAATTAACTCCAGGTAAATTAAGTTCTGCGATATCTTTAGTTGGTATTGTTCCTTGCACATGATGACAGGAACTGTTCGCATTCTTCGTTGGCTTCGTTGGATATCTATCTTAACCACCATCTCTGAACAGCAGAAACTGGAGTTCTCAAGAATGGACAATATTGGTGAACAAGAGGATTAACGGTCCTCCCAATCTTAGCCCACACACTTTGATGATAACCAGAAGTGACAGGAGCATGATACATGAGCTTCAACAACTGTCCGAAGGAATTTCAGACAGAAAATACAGATAACGTTACATCTATGATCATGTTTCTGAACACTTTAAGCATGCAGCCTTGAAGTTCTCTAAGTTAAAAATTGAATGATATTCTTAGGAACAGCTGATAAAGTATGTGATTTTACAAGACAGTTACCTGCCAGTACATAAATGTTTGTATGATGTTCCGCTGCCACCTGTAGATAATGCATACACAAATTGAATTAGTGATCCCAGTACAAAAAGAAAAGGAAAGTTCTTTATCAGTGGGTATAGGCCAAAAATTGTGGCTTCAGCAACTCACGAAAGCAAAGAGATAATCAGGAGGAAGCCAAGTCCAATCTCAGAATGAGAGGAAAGAATGCTGAGGGTAGTTAAGTTCGACTCCACCCACAAACAAGGGTCTTCAAGATACTTCCTATTCAACCAAGCAAAACGTAAACTTTAAAAAGAAGCCCACAAACATTGATGACTATTGTGGTGCTGCTGCTCTCGATGATGATGCTGATGACTCTAATCGAGTATTCAATGTGCCGCCAATAAATAAGATAAGTCAAGGAATGGTGCCAAAGCACCAAGAGTCAATGATCATGGTAGCTCTAGTACAAGCTTATCACACTCAGTTGAATAAACTATACCGTAAAATCAAGACAAAATGCAAAAATAAGAAAGAAGAAAAAGTATGTGAATTATCTTTACTCATTTATAGAGCTCATAGCAAATTCTGTCTTTAGCTTTCATTATCCTTTTTGCTTTTCTCTATTTGTTTTTGCAATTTCGTGCTCCCATATATAAATACCTGTCTGTGTCCCTTGGTTTTCAAGCATTTCCTCTCTTGTTTGAGAATGTGTTTGTGTGCAGGTGAAGGATATTGGTAAAGGGGAGAGTGGAGGAGAGACAGGGAGAGACAACATGGATTTTGATGAAGTTATAAGAATGACATAGTTGCTGAATTTCCTCCACTGGATCTAGAAATAATTATTTATTAGATGAAAGGATAATCACTTAACATATAATAGGGTAAATGCCATAAATGAATTTAACATACAAGATGCAATTGTCACACTTTGAGGAAAATGAAGCATTTGACAGCAGGAGAACAGCAAACAAGAAATCCAAATAAAAAGAAAAGCTACAGGCTCAATCACAGATTTGTTTTCACATATAATCTAAGGACCCCAGATTTAACTGAAGACACAATTATCAGATAATTAGGCATGATAAACAAGGTTTAACACTGTAAAAAACGTTTGCAGCCATAAGCTACTTAAATCAGACAGCAGGGTATGCAAGAAGTCACAGAAATTGGCTATAAACTCAAAGCGTCAATAGTGCTAAAACAGAAGCATCACCAAGGACATTAAGTCAATCAAATCAAAGCTAAATTTCAATAGCAAGGTGTATAATAAAATCGATGGTGAATAACCAAATAAACTACTATATTAGAAAATACATTAAAATTTTGGTAGCATTTAATTGAAACGTTAGCCCTAAATATTAATTTGTATACATTTTTTCTAAAATCTTATTTGACTTCTTAACAAAACACAATTATAAGTATGAAGTCAGCAATTGCTAATCTCCTACGATAAAAGGCAAGGAGTTAACACTCAAGATGCAAGCCCAAGAGAGAAACTAATGTAGACAAAATGCAGGAAGGGGAAAAAAATAAACCTGTATAAGTTGGAACCACTGAAGTTCCGCCTTAAGAATTTTGCAACGTTCTCCAAGGATCGGCATAAAATAGGAATTAAAGAAACTGCAGGAAAATACAGTATGGTTAGTTCGTCCTGTTTCCACCAAGAACAGAGAGGAACCTAATATACAAAACATGGAAGAATCATTCTGTGAAAAACAAAAGTTTGAAGTTCAAGAATCAAGAAATGCTCACATTTCAAACACAGATGGGAAGTTAAAAATGTGAGACAGTAGATAAAGTAGATGAAATCTTTGGTTGCAAATATCGATTGAAAGTAAAGTTGCAAAGCTTGCAGATTCCATGCCCTTGGTTTCTACAAAACATGCAGAGCTGGTTAATCAAAAGAGAGTAGAAGTGCACTAGAAGGTAACACAAGAATTAAGACTGGGAAGTTTAATATCTAGTTTACCCCATAGAGCAAGTACAAAGAATAAAGAGATGAGCATGCAGTGCCCATAAATGATAGCCGATATGCCCTATTCGAAAGATTTCTAGGGGCAATAGGAATGATGGCAAGCACAGCAACCACAAAAACCTGCAGCAATTTAAGAATGGATGGACTGTTAACAGAATTATACTGAAGCAAAAGTAAAAAGATTTTTGTGGACGAGTTCAATTTCTACTAATTAAATTTGCAGTAAATGTCTGTGGCAATCAAACCAGTCGACCATAATCTAATATTTTAACAACAGTCGCTCATCCAAATCTCCAGATAGCCAAATTTTAAATCATGCTAAAATCATTCTCAATTCTAAAACCAATGACAATGCCATCCCAAAATTTAAATATTCAATAGGGTTACACATCTCAAGTTCCAAATAACCAAATCTAGGCAATAGAAAAGATCAATTAAGTTTAAGAGTCACCATCCTATGAAATCAATAAATGTACCCCTACAAATTTCGTTGTTTCAAAAAACAAATTTAAAGAGGTAAATAAGCAAGCATCAAGAAGGGAAATTCATTTTCTATACCCACGCATTAACAGAGAATTGTATAGTTTGTCTATCCCAACGGACAGCATTTGGATTTGAACCAGAAGTTACTGAAGGCCCAGAGCTTCTGTTGGCTGATCCTGTATCATTAACATGGGTTCAATTGAATCAGGAAGTAATATTAAGACCAGTAAAGCATAAATAGGCTTTACTGTGCAACGTATATGTATTGCAACTATATAGCTAAATTTATTTCCTGCCATTTCACTGGATAGACCCAAAATTATCAACCTGTGCTACGTGGTCGAGCTTGGTCACTAGAAGATGTGGATGATGCAGATGGTTTCGTTGTTTGAGATGAACCGGTTGTAGGCATTGCCTCCACCACGAGACCAGGGTCCTGCCAAATGAAACACGTCTGAATGTTATCAAGTGCAACAAGTATACAGGCAACACCTTTTGGCTATCATATCCAATAATCAATAATGTCAATGTGTCATAGGCGAGCGTGGACACGAGTGCAATAGTAAGATTATAGTAGGAAAGATACAGATTTTAGGCCGATGTATAAAGTAGACAAGTAGAACACAAGGACTGCTTGAGATAAGATAAAAACATAGAATAAAGTGCCACTAGGATTCCAACAAATATTGTTAACCAAAATGCAGAACCCAACCGCATAAAAGGCACATTCTGTAAATAGAAGGCTACACGCAACACTGATCTTGAAGAACTCAACACGCTATGCAACAGATACTGTTGAACTTAGATAACCGACACATATAACAGATACAAGAATCAACAGTACTTTCAATGAACGCATAAATTCCAAGAAAATGAAAGGGGAAAATACATACTTTGCACGCAAATAAAAAGTAACAGCAACAAAGTGTACGAAAACAAGTCGCGATCCACAATTTCCAATACACATTCAAGAAAAGGCAACTTTAGATACCAAAATCCCAAATCCCAAGAAAATCCACTTCGAATATAGCATAACAAGAAAAAACACAAATGGGAAATAACAGTTCCCAGTCCAAAAGTCCATGCAAATTGAGGGTGTGAGTATGAAATGGGGATGAATACGAACGACGTAGCGTTGATAGAACTTGCGCTTGAAGTGGTCGACGACTTCGGAGCGAGAGGCCATGTGAGGAGGGATGAGGATGTTGGACCAGTACTCCGCCCAGCGCGCGTCGTTCTCGTAATCGTACGCCGCCGCAGCCATTCTCTTCACCTTCTGCGCTTCTTCTCTATCGTCACCCATCGCCGCCACCAAAGTTATCTTCTTTGCTTCTTTTTTTTTCTCTCTATCAATGAATTAAAACCAGAGAATCAAACGTGTAGACAAGTGAAGAGGTCATTTACATTTTAGTTTTTACTTTTTACAGCTACTTTCGCTTGGCTTCTGCAGCGGACTTATTTGGTTGCTGTCAGGTCAACGACGTCGCTTCAACATAGTATTGACTTATGATAGTTAAGAACTACGTATGTTTTATTAATTATAACACCAAATTTAAAATTTTAAAAATAATTATGAAAAAAACTGAAAATAACAGAAAGTTCTATTTAAAACACTTAATATTTTCTTATTATTTTAAATGATGTGACGTTTTTACCTACTTTAAGAAAATAAAATGACTATTATGCCAATATTTTAATTTTTTCTCTCATTCCTAAAAATTCAAAATCTCTAATTTAAATTAAATCAACAAAATCTTAGTGTTCTTTAATCAATCGTACAGCGATTAAGTGTATGCAAGAAGGAATTAAAACTTATTGCAAATAAGATATGTTATATTTGATATTTACATTTTTTAAACTCTTTGTCAACAAATGAATTCTCTCATATTTTCATTATTATAAGTTTTGAACCTAAAACAATGATTGATATTTACTAATGTATGTTCAACCAATTATGTATTATTTATGTGTATTCAACTCAATTTTCATTAATATTATCGATATTCCTTGTAAAACCTCACTTATTCATCTTTTGATAGCTATGGTTTGACCGAAAATTTTAATATTATGTATATATTATTATGCATTTTTTAAAATTAGAATTAGCAAGGACTCATTTTTAATTATGTTAAGGTTCTATGAAATTCCTAATTTTTCATGTTCAGACGATCAATTATAAAATTATTATCATTTAAATAATATGTGGTGGCATAATATTTCACGTGTCATGTGCCAAAGATGATCGTAGACATAAAGTTCTCTTATAGTGGTTAGTGGGCTTTAACTTCAAAGTTCGAGTTCATTGGATGCAATCTAAAAATAAAAAAGATGCTTGGAATTGATGACCTATCAATAAGATTGGTAATAGATTGGGTTAGGCCTACCAAGGTCTGAGCCTTGCCCGACGGCTTCTGCTCAAGGTTGAGCCTGACTTGAGACAGTCAAGCCCGAGCTAGAGCTTAGGCAGCCCGAAGCTTGACTCAGTTCATTCATGCCTAAATTTTTTAATTTTATTTTAATTTAAAAATAGAAATAATATTGTTTTTCATAAAATGACATCATTTTTTATAACTATCAGGCTTCGGACTAGGCTAGGATGATTTGCCAAGTTTACTTATCATAGTCAGAACTATCGAAATTTCGTAAAATGCATAAGCACCTTAATGCGATAAAAGTTGTAGCTTTAAAAATACCTTGAAAGTAGTTTTGATAGTTTGAACGAACTTAGTATGATAAATGACCATGACTTGTTGGCAATGTTGAATGAGATGAAAACTTAAGGAATTAAAGAAATAGAAGTACAATTTATTCTTAGGTGTGAAATAGATGATAGCATAAAAATAAAAGTGCAAAGTAGGTCAATATAAGAGAATGATGGTTCAGGATCAAACGATGAATTTGATTCTCAATATATTCTTGTAAACATTAGTTGCATTGATGATGAGCTAGATCTCAGTGAATTGTGCTCTAGTCATGACAAATATGTATAAGTTAGGAAAAACTCCAAGAAATATACTACAAAGTTTAGGTTTGCTTATGATGTTGATAGTGTGACTGATGGTGGCTAGGAAGTATAAAAGATTATACTATAATGATTCTAACTAGAATGTTAGTATAGGTGTAGTGGAAGGAAACACTTACAAACCTCATTCTGAGTATGATAACTCAAATAAAAGGGTGTCTTATAGTATTTAGGGATGACAATAGGTAGGTTCAAACCTGAGCTAATTTTTTTAAAGTTTGAGCTGTACTTGAAGCCCAATTAAACTTATACTAAATAATCTAATCTTGGCCCGTTGAGTTTAGGATAAGAACAAAATAATGTTAGACAAATGTTGCAAAACCTACTAATACCTAGTGATTTTTATGATTTTGGGGTTATCTAAAAGTTAGGGAGAAAAAAAGGAAGAGTTATAACTCAAACGTAGACTATAAAACCATAACATTAAAGTTGGGAATGAAGTTTGAGATTCCTAAGCAATTCAATGATATTGTATTATGATTTTCTATCTTTAATTTATATGACATTTGGTGAAAAAGGTACATTCAATAATAAATGGAGGCAATTTATGTTACAGGCTGTAGTTGGAAAACTTTTCAAAGTTTGAAAGGATAGGAGACATTTATAATGAAAGTTGATCATCCTAATTATACTTGTAATAGGGATATAAGGAATAGATAAGTGACCTCCATACAGGATGTAAAAGAATCTTTCGAGATGTTTAGAAGAAACTCATCTTGGAATATGAAGGAGATGATTTTCGATGTAGTTAAAAGGTTTACCATTATCATCAAAAAAGTGATGTGCTACAAGCTAAGGGAGAAAACATTAAAAATTTTGAGGAGTTCCAAGAAGTGAATTATGTAATATTAGGGTCACATAGGCATGATTTGCTTTGAACAAACTGAGGTGGGAGAAAGGTAAGCCTATCTTTAATAAATTTTATGTAGGCTTTGATGCACTTAGACTCTGTTCTTTACAACGCTATATGAATATAATTAGACTGGATATATAATTTTCAAACACATTACTTTATGTTTCTTTATTTTCAAAAATTTTTAAAAATGGAAATAATCAAATGTATCTAATTTTATAGGCAATAGTGGAGACTTAGAATTATGATTATAAGAACTAGTTTTTTTGTATGTTTGTAAAGAATATGAGTATACTTGATTAATGGGGGGAGTTCCATAAGTAACCAATATCTTGGACTAGTAGAGGTTTTAAAACTAACTGTTTTATATATGGAGCATAAGAAGTTTCCATAACATATTTATGTCAATCGCAGTCATTAACGACATACTTACAAGGCATTATTTGAAAAGGTAGTTAATTCCATAACTAAGTATGAATAAAAAATGTGTGTAGAAGAAATAAAGGCCTTATATGTTAATGAATATTAGGACTAGATAAGAATTCACATGCATTTTGTTAAATCCTTCATTATATATAATAACATAACTAAAACATTTAATAGGTATATATGTAAAGTTAAAACAAAAGTCTATCATTAGCATGCTTAAGGATATAACAATAATATTGATGACTAATATTGGATATAAAAGAAAATTGATGTTAAATAGTGATGACAATATTTGCCCTAAGATTATAATGAAGTTGGAAGTAGTGTGAATTGAGGTTGTATGCATTAAGTCTAATGGAAGTATAAAGTTTGAGATTTCTTACTTTGATGATAGATTTGTAATTCACTTAGAGAAAAGGACATATGAATTTTAGGAAGAAATATAGTCAAATATGGAGAATTTTAGGACTATATATTATAAGGTAAGAATTTGGGAAATAAAGTTAAAATAATTTTTTTATAAGGTGTTAATTTTTCTTTTACTACTAATTATTAACCTTTAAAATGGAGTAGGGATCAAGTATTTGAGAAGAATATAAGAACATATTGTTAAACCAAACAAATGCCTCAAGATCTAAATTCACACACAAACCAGTATGATAAAAAAAAACATGGCATACTCTTAATAATATTAAGAATCTTAGATAACTACTAAACATAACTTTGTATCCACTCAAGGTAGTAATGCAACCTACAATGAGGCTTCATCTAGTAAGAGGTAGGGGTGAGCATTATTCGGGCCGGCCCGATTACCAGGCCCGACCCGAATTAATTCGGGTAAAGAAATTACCTAATTCGGGTAATTCGGGCCGGCCCGGATATTACCCGAATTATTTTCG
>JAOTIZ010000008.1:14349037-14385134 GCA_027123425.1 Erythroxylum panamense | reverse complement strand
TTTATTCTTATAAAATTTTCATCTTATTTATTATATTCCGGTTTGATAGCGGTTCATTACCGGTTGAACCTCTAAACCTTAAACCTTTCTTTCGACCGGTTCGATGTCCGGTCCGATTTTTAAAACATTGGAATAATCAATGAAACTATATATATTTTGCTGTTAACGACCAAGGATCTTTTCAATGATCATAACGTCCTCCTTCTTTTCTATACGGATTCGCATAATGTTGACGATTGCCGTCATCCTCGAGAAGAAATCATCAATTGATTCTCCCTACTTCCTACGAAGAACATCGAATTCCTCGCGAAGAGCCTGTTTGGCTCTTACATTTCCTTCATGTTTTCTTTTCATAGCATCCCATTTATCCTTTGAGGTATCTTTGGAAAGAACGGTCTCCAGGTCTGAAAAAGATAGTTCTTAGCCTTGAGATCCTTCAACTTCAGTGCGTCTAATTCCGCTTGATTTCATAAATTGAACACCAGTGGCTGGTTATGCTACTCTAGAAATAACTACATCCCAATATTCCTTCCATCTGAAGAAGTTTTCCATCAACATGCTCCAGTGATCGTGAGCGACGAATTGCTGGTTGCACAAAATTTTCGGACACTAGGAAACAGAAGAGAAATGCTTCATAACAAACCAACTGAAAAATGGACTCCACTACTGATAACTCCCAATACCTATGACCCCTAACTGACTGCTCTAAATACTCGATCAAACTCAATCAGACAACTAAACAAATTATTCCTAGCACTTATTGCATAACCTCACTGAGTAATTTGTTAATGGCGAAAGGTTAGGAAAAATTCAAGACGGAATTGCGTCTACAGTCTTTCTGTTTGCATACTTCAAGTAATTTCATACTTAAAAAGTCTTTCATTAATGGGGGTTCGGTATAAAGCTCTTCTGCAACAGAAAATAGTGAGAGTTAGTTGCCAAAGATTATGCGCTTCAATCTTTGCAGGATTTGTTTTCAGAAGCTTGTAATAACAATTTTACAAGCTTTGAACTGCTGAGATTTTCTGGTATTTCCTCTGTTTCTTGTGGTGAGACCCCATTTCCATTTCTTGCTCCAGACAACTTTCGTTTGATCTTCAATTCATTTTCTAGCTGAATGGCCTCGTTAATACTTTGTATTACTTTGTCAAAACAAAGATATCGTCCACAAGCTCCATAGTCCATGGCTTCATAAACACGGACATGAGCTTCCGCCACCTTCTTTACTTCTGCAGTTGCTAGAATGCCTCGTTGAAGCATGATTGAGCCACCTATACAAAACTTCGTCAATTTTGAGAGAACAAGACCATAAATAAAAGAGAGAAGGCTACTCAGAAACGGGTATGATGTATAAAAACTTGAGCTTGAGCTAAGTTTGCGGAAGTCGATCTAACGTAATGACCTTTAAGATACGATATGGACGTTTCTTTGTGAGCATGCGGGAAGGAATTAGCCATGAGAAGAGCAGGGCAGAGAGTGACAAGATTCACTTTTAATTCTTTGGACTTCCTCCAAGCAGCTCTTTCTGCTGTTGTCTTCCCCAAAGCAAGCCACAGCTGTTTTCAGTTCCAAAGAGATAGCCAAGTTCAGGTTTTGATTGATAATGATTCAAATCAGTGACAGATTTGTAGTAGGAAAGTTTTTTCTCAACAAAACAGAAAGGTACCCTTTCTTCTCTGCAGAATTCCTCATCGCTCCAACATTTTTCACTGATAATCCTATCTGGAGTTTCACGAGTCCAGATGGAAGCAAGAAGAGAAGAAGTGAAGATGCATCTCCTCACGTAAGCTGCCCTACCACAGGCTTCAATTACGTTCCTTGCAGCCTCAGCCTCAAGAAATGCCATTTGTTCCTGAAATTATTGTGCAAGGGAAATCAGGAAGAGAACACACTGACGCTTTAAAAAAAAAAAGATATTTATATTATGAATGATAAACCTTATGATTTGGAATATTATCTACTTGAAAACACAATTAAGATGACAAATTCATGGAGGTTGTCAATTTTCATGACTTAAATATCAGAAATTGTTGACTGGACTTGACAATTATATAATATTTATTCATAAGCACACCCATAGGAACCATGGACGGTACGTGGGATTCTGACTTACGGAATAACCAGAGATTCCATGTGGATCAATGAACGAGGATGTATGGAAAACAGCATGGCAACCTCTAAATGCATTGCAAAGGCTGTCCAGATCTTGCATCTTTGCCACTACAACGTCATGTAGTTTGTTTAGCTCTTCTTCTTCAATTAGCCTCTTCATGTCTTCAAAATCCACTGCATGGCAAGAACAGAGCTGGCTGAGGAAGAAACTTGGAAAACATAGTACGATACTATAATAAGAAGAAGATAAAAAATAATCTTAAAAAATTAAAGCATGACATGCAAGAAGCATTTATGAGTTACCGAAAAAGTTGGGAAGGTAGATCCTGTGCCAATGGTAAGAATAAGTTGCTAGTTGAATGAATTACAAGAAGAGTTTTTTTTATATAATTTATATATAGCAGGATTCTTAAATTTAAGGTTTTATGTAATGACCAAGTACGTAAAAGCTGTGTAAATTCATGCTAGATGTTAGTGATACAGGTACAGGGATTTATTTGCAAACCTGGATTTTGAAGGGTAACTCGAACAAGGTAGCCCCGAGCCAAGAGCTCCTTGACGACATGGGAACCCAAGAACGAGTTGCCACTGGTTACACAAACCAGTTTAATCCCTGTACTATAACTCAAAAAAGCATTTCCATTTCCATCACATAACTTTCTTTCTTCTGTCAAAGCCACTTTACACATCTCTCTTAGCAGCATCATTGCTAGATTATTTAGGAGAGAAGACTGGGCACGTTTTCCTTTATAGAAAGCAAAGGCTGACCATAGTGTGGTAGATGAGAAGATTAGCTGGAAAATGCACGAGGGAGGTAAGTGTTGTCCTGTGCCTGATGCCGTTTATAAGTTAATTGCATAATTAAGGATAGAAATAGTAGGAGGTATTAATGTGACTTAGCTTTTAGATGTCGGTCACATCAAGTAGTTAATTGTTGAACTAAATTACGAAATTGTGTCTGCCCATCAATGTCAAGGACGGGAATGTCGTCTAGTCAACTACCTTAAATACTATTTTCAGTTAGCAACACCTATCCTAACACCAAATCAATAAGAGAACCCACGGCTTGATTCTCCATTGGGTAACAAAAATTGGAATAAGACTATTATTATTACACTACATTATCAAGTAATCTTTAAATACAAAGGAAGGCTAGAAATACAATAACGAATGTATGTGACAAAGCATACAAATTGAGGAAATCATACAGGGAAAAAAAAATGTTGTTAGTTAAGACAAAAAGAAATGTTGTACATGGGTCTGAACAAGCAAGTCCGACACATCTCACGTCAGCTGTTACCAAACCTAATGTGCTGCGTAACTTGGGAATAGCTCAGAATTTTCCATGTCAAGCTTTCAATCCAAATACATATATATTTACGGTATATAACTCCCCCTGTCACCGCGATCTCCACTCCTCCAGCTACTTTGAGTATGGTCAAAGAAATCTGAACTGTAATCTTGACTACCAAATGCCAACCTCTGAAACATTCTGATTTGTGCTGACTGCTCTCTAGAGTCGTATATTTCACTTTGGCCAGGTCTCACTCCATTGGATAGATCTGACAACTCATCTAAGGAGTCTAAAGCTCTCACAACCTGACGGCCAAAAATTATCAAGTTAAACATCTCTAAATCAAGAGCACTACTTGAGGGGAAACAATGCAACAGGTACAATGGTTACCTGACTCATTCGAGGTCTTTTGGCAGCTGAATGACGCACACAAGCTGCTGCTGCCTCGATCATTCTGAACATTTCACCTGCAACATAATTCCGGCCTAGCTTTGGATCAACTAGTGCTTCAAAGTCTTCTCTGTCAAGTGCTTCAGTAAGCAGTGGTCTAGCCTGAGCACAAATTTCAAAGCCAAATTGCACGTTGCATAAGAATATGTTGCCAGAGAATCAAGTTCCAAACAGACTCGCTATCAATCACTCCTTTATTTCATGGATCCCACGTGAGGGGATGCAGCACGCAGGATGTGATGATACAACCAAGCATTTGGGAGAATAGAAAGGCAACTACTATCCTAGGAATTAAATACGAACTTATAGAAAAACATTTCAAGATATGGAGATGCAACAATATGCTACAATATAAAGAACCCAAAAGCACCAGAAGAATATTGAGCTAATAGCTATAGTTGGCATGCTAAAGGAAAGTAAGCTAAAGGAAATTAATGCATTTGGAATGATAGCATTCGCTATTACAAACATAACAAATCATGCTATAACCATGATAGAAATTCAAAACTAACTTCAACGTAACAAATTATGCTATAACCATGATAGAAATTTAGAACTAACTTCTAATGCTAGCTGACATGATTAAATTTTAAAAAGAATTGCCTAAGTTATGAAATTGTCTGACATCTTTTCAATCAAAATATATCAGAAAATATCCATCAAACTCCAGAAAATATGGCATTCAACATTTTTATGGGACATACCCATTCAACCAGGCTTTCATCCCCCAATGGTTGAGATGCATCAACGGGCTTCCGGCCTGTAATCAACTCCAAAAGCACAACCCCAAAGGAATAAACATCAGATTTTTCGGTCAACTTGCCACTTGTTGCATATTCTGGAGCCATATATCTGGAAAATCGAAGTTCAATCCATGAGAAAGCAATGAAATAAGAAATCTGAACTCTAATAGACATATTATTCCTTAAATAGGTACTTGCCAAAATGACATCATTCATAACCAACAATTTGATACAAAAGCGTAGAACACGCACAGACTTCTAAAAGAAATAATAGTCAAAAGCAAGAGGAGAAGAAATTGTGAATCATTAAGTAAGGCGAGCTTCTACTACTTCCTTTGAGAGAATAAGCCCAAATGCATAGCATTTTAACCCTAAGAAAAGAATCAAAACCAGTTATCAATAGAACCCCCCATGGATCACATACCCAAAAGTTCCCATCACACGGGTAGTTACATGAGTATTTGACTCCAGTTCCAGTGCTAATTTTGCGAGCCCAAAGTCTGAAACCTGTAATTTAGATAATCATACGGTTTGAGAAACACATGCTGTTAGCTAAAAAGTTTCCAATGAAGGAAGAAAAGCACCCCCCAATTTTATCTAAACTTAATGCATAAACCATATTAGGCATCTCCGCACTATATTACCGCCAAGAGGGTTACTTGTATAATAAGCGGGTCAAGAAGCACTCCAACAGAATTTTGATTGAATAAAGTGCTTAGCTATAAAAACATTTCTCCAGGGGCTGTCAATGATCAACAATGTCTATATGTTCAGAAAGATGCATACCCGCGCTTCGTAATTGCTATCAAGAAGGATGTTTGATGACTTGATGTCCCTGTGAATAATGCGAGGATGGCCTGAAATATTCAAAAAAACAAGAGAAAATGTATAAATTGTCACAAAAAATAGATTTGAAGAGAGAAAATACAAAGAAGCACAGTTTTATTTATATGTGGGGACTAAAGCAAAGTTCCAAAAGCTTCCTAGACGATCATGTGCTGTTGACTTGATAAGTTTACCTACACTTGCAAACAGTATAAGTAGTGATGCTAATCAGACTTATCTTAGGAGTGACCGAACATGCTTCTAACATACACTTAACTGGCCCGTGAGAAACCAAAATTTTATGCTTAGATGGCAAAATTTTGCATGTAAGGAAAAGAAAATGTCCATATTCAAAAGATTGAATTGAAAATTTTTGTTTAAAAGACTGGAATGTAAATCAGAAGTTAAAATAGAATTGAAATAATAAAAAGTAGAAAATTTACAGTCTTCGTGGAGGTAAGCTATGCCACGAGCCGCACCAGCAGCAACCTTGACTCGGACTGCCCAATCCATAATTGGTCGCCCTTCGCCTGAAAAGGTGCATAAAGATGCAGATAATGCATTATCATAGGATTTCCAAACCAGATCACAGTCCATAGCAAGGTGAAAGAAAGCAACGGGCTGACAACAAGGATAAAGACAATCAGAAATGAGAGGGAGAAAATGAAGAAAACTAGAGTCCAACATACCCAATGCGCCATAATCCTCCTTAAAGCTGAAATACATTCTCTAATGTCTTTTGATAAAAAAAAAGAAATCCAAAACACTTCTCTATTCAATGAATAGAGCATAATAATGTGAATCTACCTAGTAATCAACTAGTACCTAATTATTAGGCTATTGACCAGTCATGTTAGTTCTTTTACAGTCTGCTACATGATTCTACCAAGCACCTTATTGATAAAACTATCCAATACAAACACAATTTTTGACTAAAGAGATATTCCATGAGTATGTCTGCATGAAATGCACTTATGATATAAAGCGCACTCAAAATGGAGGACTTTACCCTTTCAAAGATATGTATCTTACCATGGAGATGATAATGTAGAGTATTGTTTGGAAGGTAGTCATACACAAGCAATCTTTGATTCTCTGATATACAGTAACCCACCAGAGAAACTAAATGCCGATGATGTACTCGGCTAATAATCTCAACCTCTGCCCTGAACTCACGCTCTCCTTGTGAACCACCAATCTTCAATTGTTTTACAGCTACCTCTCTTCCATCAGCAAGAATGCCTTTGTAAACACAACCAAATCCACCTTCACCCAAGAGATTCTGTGTTGAAAATCCATTCGTGGCTTGAGCTAGTTCATTATAGGTGAACCACGATTTCGAATTATTTACTCCACCAGCCTCTGATGGGGAATACACAAAATCACTGCCAGGAGGACTTCCTTGAAGGGGGACTGGTGGGTAAGCCCTTAGAAATAGTGACTCTGAATTGCAAAGACAATTTTCAATAAATTTACTCGCATTTTGCACCAGAATTTGGCAATACTTTCTGGTGAGTTCAAAATTAGGCTTTCATTCAGGAACAAAAAATTGTCTTGTAGAAATACGACAACATAAATTATTCAATATAACCTGAAACCAAAAGAAGCTTCATTCAATAGCATATATACTGAAATTCTCTTCATTAGAACAGACATTAGGCACCATATAAACTGAATTTGTTGGTTCAAGTAAAGGTCCCAAAGTGACCAGTCAATTTAAAATAAAGATTGATGTGGCTTGGTTCAAGGATTGATATTAGGTCAACAATAATGGAAGAAACATTAATTCCATGAAATGGCTCATAAGACCTTTCATGATTGGTTTTCCTGATATCAAATAGTATGGACGGACCATAAAAACTGGACTGCCACTGAATCAGTAAATTGCATGTGGTGCAGAGAAAAATATTACTAAGTCTCTATGAATTAGCCTTCAAGTGCAAGATATAGCTGCATAACCTTATACCACATATTATGAGATCAGAGATCCACTGTGTCTGGTAGGAATTGGCGGTCAAATTTGTTTGTCTTTCTAGATTGATATTTACACATCTTATCCGTGCTACACTGACCAAATTGCAAAGCAAAATACTTCAAGCAATAGGTGACTACACAAGTGCTGCACCAGCAAAAGTTTTGGACTAGCAGTGTACCAAATCAAAACCAAACCAGCATTTAATGCCTTACCTGAATTAGAGGAACCAAATGGTGAAGGCATGACATACCCAACGTTAGATTTAGATCGCTTTCTCTTTCGTTTATGTACAATCCACACAGCCATAACAAGAAAACTAAGGATCACAAACCCAACCACAATGCCAATTGCAATTGCACCCACAGAGCTAAAACCTCCACTATTTGTGGATGTTGAATTTGCAGTAATATCAGGACCATTTGTTGCTCTTGCAGTTGGTTTCTCAGTAGGTATAGAGGGAAAGGTTTCATTGCTATGACTTCCACTTGCTGATGAATTCTGCGGCGGAGCTGGACTTGTGCCTGGTGTCAATATAGAAGGTGTAGAAGGAACTGAAGGAGGCGGTGATGGCAAAGTGGATGCTGGAGGAGGTGGAGAACCTGTGGCAACTGGAGGGCTACTAGGTGGTGGAGAATTAACTTCAGGAGGTGATGGAGAGCTCTTGGGAGGCTTTGACACCGGTGGAGAAGGTGGCGAATTGGTCAAGGGGGGTGCAGGGACATCTGCGGGAGGGGGTGGAGAAGGAGAAACAGCCTGACGTGGCGGAGGTGGTGATGTCACAGGAGTTGTTGGAGAGGCTTGTGGAGGGAGAGGAGGAGGAGGGGAAATGTGAACTGGCGGTGGAGGAGGTACAACAGGAGGAGATGTAGCTAGCGGTGGTGCTGGGGGTGGTGAAGTTGGCAGGGATGGTGGTGAGGATGGGGGAGAGGCTGGTGGTGGGGATGGGGGAGGGGATGGAGGTGGTGCAGACGGTGGAGGTGTTGACCGAGATGGAGGTGGCGGTGGCGGTGGCGATGATGATGGTGTGGATGGAGGGGAAGCGGCTGGTGTTGCTGGTGGAGGGGATAGAAGTGGTGGAGCTACAGAATTTGATGGAGTAGAAGACACAGGTGGATCAGTCGTCTGGTTCAGCTGAGTAGGAGATGAGGATGAAGAGGTCGGAGAATTTGGTTGCGGCCCCGATGACCCGGAGGTGGATGGGGGTGGTGGTGGACGTATAGTAGGGGAAGAATTTGGTGAAGGTGATGATGTTGTGGAGGCCATATCTGTGTCAAACTGTTAAATGTATATATGAAACTATAGACTCATATCCAAATTGCTAAAATATCTTTTCACTTCATAAAAATCTCATCTTGATTAACACAGACTGAGCATTAACTCACATGTGGCAGAAGTAGTCAATAACGCAACTTTTACAACTTCAAGCCCCCAAAATCTGGACATTAACGCACAAAAGAGATGCAGTCTAAACTAGATTGAGTTGTCTAAGAAAATATCCGTGTGCTCCACAGGACTTAAAGGAAAGCCCAGATTCACAAATGCCAAGCAGGATGCATTCAGACAAGTTCCTCAGTAGGTAAAATCCAGAACCAACATGTAAAGATTCAGTAACAAAGAGGTCAACTAAACCGATTCGACTCCGAAAACTTGCTTCCTTGAGGCAAAATCCGAACTCTCCAACGACATCGATCAAAATTCAGACTTTGGTACTGTGGTCCTAAGTTCAGAAGTGCAAATGCAGCACTACCCAGATCGCCAAAATGCCGAGAAAGAACCCTAGAAGCGCAAAGCTGAAGAACGTGCTACCAATCTCTCTCTCTCTCTGCTGTCAAGTTAAAGTTATTTGGGAAATTGGAGAGAATGACAGGGGGCCAGGAAAATGGTGAAAGGAGGAGGAGGAGATGTTTGACTCAAAATATGCTGGAGAAACGTGGGAGCCACTTGGACTGTGGACACAGCCTTTCACTTCCACATGTATGTACGTATATATATATATGTATGTATCGTATGCAAATTCGACGCGGCATTCCCATTGTACGCCCAATCACTGAATCACACCATGTTCTGGTCTCGTCTCGTCTTCATCTGTTCTCTTTTATTGCTTTTCTTTAAACGTGGAACAACCCGACTCCCTAATATGAATTTCCCAGTAACTAAATGTTGTGGCAACTTTTCTTCTTGCTTTGCCCAATTCTAAATCTACCCCATCAAATGCTAATATTTAATCCTGATCATATCTTTTAAATTGGCCAAGTGTTGAACAAATTTATAAGATGATTATGAATTAATAAATTGACTTGAATTGTGCAAGTCGTCTTTATATTATATATAAATATATATATTCAATTGCAAAGTAACTGTATAAATATGCGAATGAGGTTTTCACAAATTGTCATCAATAACAGAATCTTTAATTTAATCTACAGTTGCTGCTATAAATATTACTGTGTAAATTTCCGTAACTAAAAAGGGTCAAAACTCAAAAGAGCCACATCCTATTATAGTGGAGTGGTAATATGTAGCTCCTGGTAATAGACAACTCACATAAATAAAAAATAAAAAGGATTGTTTGTTTTACCAAAATTCCAATTATAATATGACGTTAGTAAGTATAAAGGAGAAGAAAGTTCGCTAACTTGGCACTTAAAAAAAAAAAGACGGTGGGTGTAACAAATGATGGAAGTGGGAGTTTTCTTGCTTGGAAGTCAATCTGCGACGGACAGCTATGAAAGGATTCCTTTGGATGCAAACGTTGAATTGTTTCACCTTCTTCTTATTATATATTATATTGAAATTATCATGTGTTTGCATAATCTTTTTTCTTTTTAACAGCTAAGTTGAGTATTATGTTAATAACATTGACGTCCATTGTTTATACCACGTCCATTTTACTATCATTTTTTGTCAAAATTTTATGAAAATTAATTTTTAAAAAATAATGAATCTCAATATTGCCTTTTACTGTTGATTCTTTTAAAAGACGGAAGAACATATAGTCGCTATCATTTGGATATATACTGGGTAAATCTTTAGATTAATGCAATAGCTTACAATCATATCAATTAGGTATTTCGCACTAAGCAAGTCTTGTACGACAGATTCGATCGAAAGAACGTAAAAAGATTCGAATGAGAAATGTTTTCGCTGTTGACGTATAGTCATTGAATGAGAAATGTTTTTACCTTTAAAATGTAAACAAAAAGAAAGTATATATACAAATACAATTACTTTTACATCATAAGGTTGCAAATTCCATCTCACATATAAACACTAATTTTCTCTTTCTTTAAGTCGTTAGGTTCAATATGCTTGTATGACAAAGAACTATTAATTTTATAATTTCCACTTTTTATTTTCTAAATACGAAGTTCAATCAAAACAAGGAAAACTTTATAATTTCTGGACATTTTCATCAGAGATTTCCATCGTACAGTATATATATAGGCAGATGGATAGATATAGATGTATCATTTTCATGAGTCAGCGAGTCCCTTGTTACGATTATCATATAATAACGGATCGAATCCATCATACTTGGATTGAAAATGAAGCACCCACTGCGAAGAAAGTCACCGCCAGAATGAATTCAGCTGAGACTTCTTTCCACTTCCGTATAACCGAATTGGCTTATTTAGATTTAGAATTGAGAGAAGAAAAAAAAACGAAAAAACTAATTGCATGCAGGATCAATTATATTTTTAATTTACATTTTATTTAGTTTTTCAATATTAACTACTGAAGACAATGTTCTGAATATCGAATAAATATCGATGCTGGATTTAGATCTAATACAGTACAGTACCAATAATAGTTAATGGTCTCTACATTTTTTACAATTATAAAATAGTCCCTAATTATATTGTGCTATAAAATTTAATTTTACATTAATCATGTCTAGGTTAGGTAGTTTCGGCCTGGCCTGGCCCGTGGTTAATAGGCCAAATCCCTAATTGACCAAGCCTCTAGCCAGATCTCTATACTTACTTAAACATATATGTAATGTTTTAAATGGATTTATTATATGATGTCAGTTTAATTACCTTGTTCTATAATAATCACCTACATTTTTATTTAAGTGTTTTCATACTTTAGTCTATGAGATTTTACTACTTCTTTCATAAGAAAAAACATAACAAGTGATATTCTTTTTACGTTTTATTAATGTCTAGTCTTAATAAAATAATGACTAAAAAGAATTTGAAAATAATACATATATAAAATATGAATTTCATAGTTATAATCTCATCATAATTTTATTTATAATGTATAATTATCCTATAGACTTTAACATATACATTTAAATATGTACCAAAAAAAGAATGCCTTTAAATTATTTTGTCACTAAAATATAACCAACTGATTAGCTTTGAGGTATAAACCAACATTCTCTTACTTGTACATAGTCAATCGTTTAAGTATCTTATATCATATCACCATATGACAATCATACTACTATTGAGATAGTGACTTAAAGAGAAAATTATAAGATTTTTAATAGTGAGCACTTGCATAAATCTTACAAGTTTCACTTAATTATCGTCATAATTTAGGAAATTTGTCTAAATATATTATTAAATCTTTGATAAGACTTTAGCTCTTTTTATATGCCCAATGGCTCTAATATTTCGTATTACTATCTTAAAGAATGCAAGGAACTATATTAAGTTCATTAAAGAACTTATTGATCTACTTAATCATTTCTTTTAAAAATATATTATGGCTTAATTAACAATTATTGCCACATTGGAACCTTTTCAATCTCTAGATAATATTGTTCTAAGTAAAATATACCTTAATTAGGATTTACTTATAAAGTCCTTATCACCTTGAACTCACTTATTAACTCATACATAGAATAATGCATATATTTAATACTTGAAAAGTATCAGATATCTTAAATACTAAAAAATTTTAGTACATTATCTATGTACTTAGACTTAAAATTGGTAACCAACTTCCAATCTATCTCAATAGATATAATTCCCATAATCAAGTTATTACATTTTCATATCCGGAAAGAGTTATTCTTAGATTATTATATCTTCAACAATTGAAAATTAGAATTGTTGTTCTCTACGAGCAATATGTCTATGCATACTCTCGCTGAAGAGGACAACTATATTTCATCTAACCTTCTTGTAGACATGATAAATCATAATCATTTCAAAATAAACTATTTGAATTCATCATGAAAGTGAATTTCTTAATGTCTCATATCCTTTCAACTATACATTAAATGTATCAACAAAGATATTAATTTCAATTGGATGTATTATTGTGATATTTGAACTTTTCAAGCTTTATCTTACTTTCAGTACTTATCTTGAGAACCATTTTCTTATAAGTATACATGAAAACAAACAACTCGTTCAATAGATATGTAAAAATATATCCAAAATTTTGGATATCTCATAACTTTATATTAACAAATTTAGTTATAATTAATGGATAATGTATGCTTTCATCAAACATTACATCCTTAAATCATTAACTTTAACTCTTTCATATCTGATTTGAAATATTGTTAGTTGATTTAATTGGAACTATTAAAGGTAATTCATTATACTAGAAATCATTATAGAAGAAATAAATATTGCAATATATAATATCTCGTACTGTACATTCCTCCTCATATAAAACCGTGCTCTTATGAAATTTTTTTGTGAAGGTATTTACCAAAAAAATCTCATTTCTTATAGATAATAAAAAATTTAAAGCTCACCACATTAATCTCTTCAAAGTGCTTCAGTATTCTCAATACTTAATTTTTACTTAAATTAACATTTCAAAATATTTAAATCATTATTTCATTTAATATATGACTATACCATATAAAGTCATTAGTAATCTAATGAAATTCAATTATCATTATTTTTATGAATTGTTATTCCATCCAATACATAACATGTATAAATTTAACAATCTAATACCATCATCATCCTTTCACCAAACGTTATATATATATAATCATATTGATTTAACCGATATGGTATAAAAGGATAGTCTCAATTATCTAACTTTGTATTCTTGCCATTTATGTTAAGCATAGATCTCCTTTGATCTAACACGTACAAACCATTTGCATAAACTTAGATCGTCTACTTTTATTCAACAATCTATTTTTTTATCATGCCTTAAATATTATATTAATGATGAATCTAAATTTGGAATCAAATGTTCATAAGCATGAAATAAAAATATGTATGATCTTTATCATATCAAGTATAGGAAAGAAAAGTCATAAAATCATTTTCTTCTTATGACAGCTATTATCGTATTTTAACAAAGACTTTAATTGATGTCCATGATTATGTTTTTAGTAGAGTAAATTGAATGAAAAAATTTCATCAAAATTTTTTTCGAAAAATCAAAATTTTTTCTTTTCTTCTTTTGTTTTCTTTATTTTGTCATACGTGTACTTACTAGTTGGTTCAAAATTTTCACACCTTTTGATTCTTTTGATCAGTTGAGAATTGGTTCCGAGTGGTGAATTGAATTTCAGAGAAGATTGAGTGGTAAAAGACAAGAGTGTATGAGCTTATTTGAGGGAGTCATTGCCGTGACTTAAACATGAGGAGAGTGACATCATTTGAGTGAAATAAGTGAGGGAGTGTGTGAGGTTGTTTATCACTAACTTTGTTTTGCAGGTATATCATTTTATTTACAATGTTACAGGGAGGTAGTAATGATGACAACCAAGGGGGAGATGCAAATATCGTTTTCACTTTGAGAGTCATGCAGCAACAATTTGAGAGATTCAATCAAACCTTAAATGAGGTTAGGGGACAAATGGATGAATCCAGACAAGAAAAACGTGATGAACATTAGGGCAAATGTGCAGGTGTACGTTAGCAGTAACCACCACCTCGTAGACTACCACCTCGTAGACCACCACCTCAGTATGAGCCAGAGGAGGGTAACTTTGAGGAGGAGGAGGAGTTTGAGGTACACAGACCTAGGAGTGCTCATAGAGTTGAGCCATTTAACAGGAGAGATGGAAATCTCAAATCCATCAAAATGCAGATCTCAGCCTTCAAGGGAAGGAATGATGCAAAGGCTTACCTGGAGAGGGAAAGGAAGATGGACTTGGTTTTTGAGTGCCACAATTTTTTTGAAGATAAAAAGGTAAAGCTAGCCGCTGTTGAATTTATAGATCATGCACTAATATGGTGATATCAGTTGGTGACATCCAGGAGGAAAAATGGAGAGGTGCCAATTACTACTTGGGACGATATGAAGGTATGCATGAAGAAGTGGTTTGTGCCATCTTACTATTACAGGGAGATGCACCTAAAACTTCAGAGACTCACTTAGGGGTTTTAATCTGTGGAGGACTACCATAAAGAGATGGAGGTGACTATGATCCGAGCCAACATCGAGGAGGACCCAAAGGCTACAATGGCCAGATTTTTTAGTGGACTCAATAGGGAGATAGCCAATGTTGTAGAGTTGCAGCACTATTTAGAGATTGAGGACATGGTGAACATGACCATGAAGGTGGAGAGACAACTCAAAGCTAAAATGACAACGAGGAATGGAGCAAGCTCTAGCTACTCATGGAACTCCAAATGGCCTAACAAGGAGGAGAAGTCTAAGGATAAAGGAGTGGACTTCAAGGAAGCACCTAAGAAGGCGATTGAGAGATTTGAACAAAAAGGTACTTCCAACACCCAAGCTACTTCTAGTAAATATTCATCTATAAAATGTTTTAAATGCTTGGGTACTGGCCATATTGCATCTCAATGTCCAAATAAGAAAGTCATGATTATGAGAGATAATAGGATGATTGATTTGGAGGATAGTGGTAGTGAATCTAAGTTTGTTGTTGATAATAATTTTGAGGATGATAGTTGCTTTGAGAGAGCTATTACAAGGGAAGCACTAATAAAGGTACTGAGTGCTAGGGCCACAGATGAGGTTGTAGATTAGAGAGAAATCTTTTCCATTTGAGGTTTTTAGTTGGTGGGAAAGTATACAATTTGATCATTGATGGGGACAGTTGCACTAATGTAGCTAGTTGGACTATGGTACAAAAATTAGGTTTGACATGCGGGAAACATCCGGAGCCATATAATTTATAGTGGTTCAATGATAGTGCTGGTGTGAAGGTAACTAGGCATATTGTAGTGCCATTTTTAGTAGGGAGATATGAGAATGAGGTGTTGTGTGATGTGGTACCAATAGAGGCTGGTCATATGTTACTTAGGAGACTTTGACAGTTTGATAAGAGGGTAGCATATAATGGGTATACTAATAGATACTTCTTTAAGTTTAAGGGCAGGAACTTCATTTTACTACCTTTATTACCTCATGAATTTTACCTGGACCAGATCAAATCGAGTAAAAGTGAGGAGGGTTCGGGTAGTGAGAACAAAAAAAGTGAAGAGAGAAAAGAAACCTAAAAGAAAAATGAGTTTGACCCAATGACGAGTGACTGCACAGGTGAGGAAAAGAAAGTGAGATGTGCATGAGAGAAGAGCTCAAAAAGAGAAAAGAAAAGAGGAAAAAAAAGAGAAAAAAGTGAGCTTGTTTGTTAAAAGAAAAGACTTGAGGAGAGTAAATGGAGAGAAAAGAGCATTAGTAGTGGTGAGATACAGAGAGTGTTTAGTTTCTGACGCTAACTCTCTTGATGCTTTTCCTAGTGTTTTTGCTCTGGATCATAAGGGTGATGGTCCATTCCAGGTGTTGAAGAATATAAATGACAACGCCTACAAGGTTGACTTGCCAGGTGAGTATTCTGTTTCTGCAACTTTTAATATTACTGATCTTTTTCCTTTTGATATGGATTCAGATTCGAGGACGAATCTTCTTGAGGAGGGAGGGACTGATGTGAGCAGGAATAAGGATCGTCATGAAGATGGCGTGCGTGACGGAGGTGAGCTTGTCATTCTAGTTAGATCATCGCCATGAAAATGGCGTGCGTGACGGAGACGAGCTTGTCATTCCAGTTGGACCTATGTCCAGAGCTAGGACCGAGAGCCTCAAGGAGGCTTTCTATGCTTATATAGGCCAATTAGGAGTTAATGAAATTTCTTTAGTCCTTGCAAATCAAACAATGATGGTGGCACCTCACTCTTTCTTCTGCTTAGTAAAGTAATACGACTTACGACCCTATTTAGAGATGGTAATAAAG
This sequence comes from Erythroxylum panamense, assembly GCA_027123425.1. Taxonomy (NCBI): domain Eukaryota; kingdom Viridiplantae; phylum Streptophyta; class Magnoliopsida; order Malpighiales; family Erythroxylaceae; genus Erythroxylum; species Erythroxylum panamense. The sequence goes on along the minus strand of JAOTIZ010000008.1, from coordinate 14,368,602 downwards.
CCCGGGCTAGACCCAGATTGATCGAGCCTTAGGCCCTTTTTAAAAAAACTCAAGCCCAAACCCGAGGCCCAACATGTGCCATCAAAACCACATCATTTTGTCGAAATTATTTTTGACATTTAAATAAAGGCAATTTAAGTAGGCCCAATTAGGCCCAGATTCAAGTCTACTGCTTGGGGCCTAGTTGAACCTTGAGCGAGCTCAACTCTCCTACAAGAAGAATCATCTCATTGCCATCCCTAACCCCATTGTGACAAGTTGCATGCCAGTTAATCAGGAGATCTTATCTATTTGCAGTTGAAAGCTAACTTTAGTTTGTTAAGTTGAAACTTGAAATGTTATAAATGAAGAGTTAGCATACTGTTAATATGTAAATTTTAATTTAATTTAATTAGTCATTTAATTGTAAATCGTTTCATAAAATAATTTATCATAATTATATGATTTTGTAAACATTATTTAATATACATTCCAAAAGTAGCACTATAAATTTCGTCAATAAAAAAGTAATAAATATTAAAGAAATGAAACTCATTTTTATTTGATTTCTAGATATATTAATAACCCGCAAAGGAGTAGAACTCCTTATTATTTATGACCCATGTACAAGAGCCGAAAAGGTTCACCAACTTCAAAGGCAAAGGCATCATAGAACCAAATAAACCAAGACAACACCTAACATTTCATGAGGATATATATATATATAGTCAATCAGATGGCATGATGATAAATGTAAGGAGAAATGAAATACTGGAACCAAGTATTATTGTATGAAACAAACAGAAAATCAGTGACAGTAATGACGAAACCAGCAGTGTTTTCCTCCTCCCTCACATTCCTCTTCCCCTTGATCGCCTCTACTATGAATCCACCATAAGAGGTTGGTGAGTGAGGTACCATCATCATAGCCATTCAAGGTCCTTATTTTCTCCAAAGCAGTTTCCTTGTCATAAACCCCTTCCAACCCATAAACAAATCCTTTCCAACCTTCGCCAACTCCTTCCCTAGACAAAGCAGGCAGTGTCCAATTGACAAGCTCTCTCACAAACCCCACGTCAGAGAACAAAACCTCCGTTATTGGCGACAACGGAAGCAACTGAATTCCAAGCCTACACTCCCTCCACTCAGGAGGTGCAAACCAAAGTCCACTATCCCTTTTGTTAGACCACAAAACTCCAACCATCCTATTCTCTGAAGTGAAATCTTCTTCATACAAATTCTCACCCTCCCTCACTTGCCACCATGTTTGTGCTGCTTGTATCTCCAGTGCAACAAGCATGGATCCTATGGCCACAAGATGAGTGTCTCCATAAGCCAAGCCCATCAAAGCTGCTGAATAGTATGCATTTACAGCCTCACTTGAGCTCTCCTGGTTCCGCCCATCAGCAAATTCTGTTAACCCTCCAGCCCAAGAGTGCAATTTATACAAATCAAAGCACCGCAGACGTGGATAATTGCAACCTGATCTCCGACTCAAGTTCATAAAATCAGCCATCAGGGCATAAGCCTGTGGTCTGAACTTCCTCCCCCATGCCGGGTCAAGTTTTGCAAGAACTGAAATTCCGTACACGAAATAACCCAGATGAAAATGGTGATCATTATAAACTCCAAATCCAAAGTCTGCACCAGAATCAGTCGACCCTTGTTTGCTAATAAGCCCACCCCAACTCCCATCATAAAGGAAACCATTCCCACCAAAACTTCCATCCAACCATGGCTCAATTGTATCCTTCAGGAACTTCTTAATTGCAGGAATCACATCAAGAAATCGTATCTCTTCAGCTATTAACGCCAACCTTGCTGCTCTAGCGATCAGTTTACCATAGAAATAAGATGATGTTGTAGTTATAGCTAACGGACTCAAAGACTCAACATCCTTGGACAGTGCAGATACAATTTCTGCATATGATTCTTCTTTGATACCTTTAATAGAATGCCAAGTTATTGAAATCGGGTCTGGTTTCAATACCCATGAATCTCCGATAATACCAACAAGCTCACCATCAATGCTATTATACTTAAAATCATCCAAAACTGTAACATCAGAATCATCACCAGATAAAAGCTTGATATGGAGAGGATGCGCAAGCATAAGCAAATCACCCCACCCTTTCTTTTCCCATTTATACTCTAAACAGAAATGCTTAGAGAAAGATGCATCACCTGATACCGGATAACAAGAGCTGCAACGATCAAGAATTACTTCATAGTTTGGATCAGAGTTTGGTAGCACAGCAATCCTTATTATACCCGAAAATCCACCAGATGTAATCGAAGATAGGCTGTGACTCAAATTTATCGGTGATGACGAGTATATAAGCCAGGTTTGGTTGTTATTAAGCTTAACGTTGTACTTGGTGAGCGAAGAATTCGAAGAGAAGGAAAGAATAGCATGAATAGTTGATATCAGAATTGGCGTATTGCCGGATACAGAACAAGTCAAGAAAGGGCTGCCTCTAACAAGAAAGAAGCGCAAGTTGGAAGAGGGTATCTCCAAAGTGACACTAAGATCACTATAAGAGGAAATTACATGGCTTCTTTGTTGATCTGGGCTGGTTTTATTTGCCGCAGAAATAGAGAGATCAGGGATAAAAATCTGGTAAATGAAAGCAGAGTTGTGGAAGCGCGACGGGTAGGAGACAGAAACGGAGGAAAGCGAAGACTTTACTAGATACGGGTGAAAGTATTCGGCTTGGTCCCCCTTGTTAAGAGTAAAGTTTTGGAAGAAAGAGTTTGTGGGCAGTGGGGAGGAGAGAAGAGAAGGTGAGAAAAAGAGGGAAGGATCAGGGAGGACTGAAGATTGTGCTTTTGGGAAGAGGAAGGGAATGTTCTGATGTGGTCTATGCGTATGCATTGTCGGAAGTGAGAAAGGTGGCTCTGGTAGCTGCGATGATGGCGGTGCCTGTTGTGATGGAGATGTAGATGGAGGTGGAGATAGCGATGGAGATGGAGATGGAGGTGGAGAAGGAGAAGGAGGTTTATAGGGAGACTTGCGAGGTTTTTTGAAAGGCTTAGTAACTAAGCGTTTGACTCGTCTCCTTAACTTCTTCAACATATCTACAGTAACACGCTTTGTGTCAGAGGGTGGTGGAGGAATTAGGTTATGTTAAGTTTGTTGGGATTTGGTGGAGAAAAAGAGAGAGGGCATGACCACTTTGAGTTGTTTCAGAGAGGACTTGGTCAATCACTTAGTTCGGAGGAGAGGCAGATTAAGAAGCTTGAATAAATTGGAAGTGAAGTTGGGGACGTCGGCGCTGAGGCGGTGAGGAATTGCTTGTATGGAATATGAATTGAGTGAAGGAATGGCAAAACTTTGTGGGTGGGGGGTTTTGGAATGCTTAAGGTGAAAGGTATTCAAGGACTCTTTCCAATTTTGCTGATGAGAACTAATCCTTTACAATGGAAATATTTTCGAATACTGAAAATAAAAAAATCTATTTGGCTAGTATTTTATTTTTTACGGGCTGACCCGGTGCGAGCGGGGATTAATCTAGAAGTGGATCGCTTAAAGACGTCTTCTCACGATTAAGGCCCTCCTAGAACACCTCGTATGCTAACCAAAAAAAAAACTAATCCTTTACAATGGAAGATTATTATTATTATATGAACTTATTAATATGGAATTGCCTTGCCTTCTGAGTGAAAAAGGTAGTATTCCTCATGTTAGGAATGCTATTGACTACTAGGTAGGCTAATAGCAAATTGGCAAATGGGCACAAAACAAGAGAAGAAAGGCACAACAGAAGCCACCTTTGAAGGAAATCAAATTCGGCAGGCAAAGCCTTATGTTCGTTTGTTTACTAACAAAACAAATAAACAATTGTAAGAGTTGAAACTTGAAAGTGAAGCTAATATTAGATGTCACTCAATTTAAAGGTAAATTCAATTGATTCATGGCCTCCGCTATTTATTTTCTTTATCTTTTAATTCTTCCTTGCATAGATAGGACTCCAAATTGGCCCAAAACCCATCACAATTCCCTCAGATGTCAACCGATATACCAAAACCAAGCCCATTTCCTGAACCCCTAATCACCGGTTTGTTACCCACTGCCCACTGACACGGGCGATTTAGACTCAGAGATACAGCAATCATGGCCGGACTTTTGCAATGGGCAGCCGACGTGGTCGGTGGCCACGGCGGCAGTCTAAACGACGAAACGGACAATATCCCAATTGCGTTCACCCAAGATCAACGCAATTACGTGCAAGAACTGGACCGAAAAGCTCTGTCTCTCACCCGTGCCATCCAAGATCTGCGGCTTAGACTTCCTCCTCCTGACATCTCTCAACGCCTCCCTCATCTTCTTGCCCACTCTCTCGCTTCTAACGCTGCTCTTGCCCTCCAGTTGAACGCTCACTCTGCCACGAAAGAGCAGGTCATGCATAAAATTGCAATCTTTTTACTCACACTTATCTGGATTCGTGATTTTTCTGGGCATTTCTTGGATATTTATGTTGTTCCTTGTTAAGTTTGGATTTTTGAGTAGATTGATGTTTGTTAGTGGTTAATATTGGGTATGTCGAATAATGATCCTCTCTATCCGTGCGTCAACATAATACTTTCTTGTTACTGTATGCAATGTTCGATTGCTGGATTGTGGTTTTGAGTTGATTTGTTCATTTTGTTTAGTGTTTCTATGTATTATACACTTATATTCAGAGGTTACTGTTTCTCTTTCTGCCTTTGAAATTCATATATCCAATTTGGAAGGAGCTCATCTTACGATGGTCGTCAGAGGAACATTGTCAAATTTACTAGCTAAATTTCTCTCTTTTTATTCTAAATTTATTTGAGATTTTGATTTTTTTCTACTTAATTAATGAAAGGAAATGAATGAGATAGAGAAAAGTCTGGAAGAAGAGCTTGAAAATGCAGAAAGGACCTTGCATACTAGTCAATCTTCAAAACCTTCTGAATTAGTTGTATCTGTAATGAATGATGAAGTCGGGCCAGACACAGAAGTTGCAAAATCTGCCATATTGGAAAAGATGGAGATCAAGAAAAAAGAACTGGTACAGTATTACCTTTTCTCTTGAGCTCGTAAATTGTCACAAGTACATCCTCAATTTCCTTTTCCCACCAGAAAAGAGTTTCTCTCCTGTTGAAAAAATATGTTTGATCCTCGCAGAGTTCAATGAAAGAAATTGTTTACGATTTAGAGAGAAAATGGGCTGGAGTTCAGGAGAATGCACTGAAGCAGCCTACTCCAGGTATTCAACATTGTTATCGCTAGTTTAGTATTTATACTTTATCCAAACCAAAAGTTGAGCTTGATATTAGGCATTTAAGCGTTTTTGTAAATCTCATAAAGTTGAGAGAGTAGTTCTCTTTACCAGAAGACATGAAGGATCCCAGGTTCTTCAAAAGGTTTATGGCTTTATATCTTATTGCCTATGTTTCCATCAAGAGACACTCTTTGGGGCTAAAATGACTGTTAGATGAGACTTCTCTAGGTTATTGGGATTAATAAACTTTTTAAAGAGATTGACTTCAGTTTGCCTATAATAGTGCATGCTGATTTCTTAACTCGGGTATACTCTTTGGTCTTCACCTATGGGTGGATCTTCTTGAATGTTGAGGAAAAATGAATTGGTTCTAATGTTAGAAGGATTTATACTCTGGAATACGACTTATCAGGAAGGATTTAACTTGAGATATGTATGTTATGCAGCTCAGAGAGAGAAGATACTGGATAAACAGCTTCATAGCCTAATTGAGCAACTAGCAGCAAAACAGGTCAGTTACAGTTTGTATTTTTGTACTCTTCTAACCAATCCATACCTTGACTTAATGGTTCTAAAAATTGACTTACTGTTGCTAGGCGCAAGCAGAAGATCTTGTCAGTGAAATCCATTTGAAAGAGATGGAACTAGAAAGACTGAATGGAATATGGAAGAGGCTTGAAATCAGCAGCATAGAGAACAATGTTGCTAGGAATCGGTTTGGCAGAAGCAACTCAAATAAGGGATTTGCTTCCTCAGATTATACTGTTGAAAAGCTTCCTTATTCTTCTGCGGGTCGAACTGAATACCAGCTGAGGCTGATACTACTGAGGTCGTCTTTTGTGCTGTACATTTTATTTTTGCACATATTGGTTTTCATTAAGATTTCATTTTGAACAACAGTGAAATATCATTTTTAGAAAAAGAATTATGTAGGCTTTTAGTAATACTCTTGGCTTGGGATTATCCCTTTTGTATAGAGCTTATTTTCAAGATTTTGTAAGTAAAGAAAAATATATTTCCCGCTGTTGTGTAAGACTGCTATTATATGGAACAAGCTACTTGAAGATTCAAATACTGTTCTACTAATTTATGATTATCTTATTTAGATGATTTTCAAATTCATGTGGAGAGTGCCATAATATATGACTGCAGTGGTCATGTTGTTTAAAATTATTAAGAATTATTTTAGAACAGTGGCCTCGTAAGGCTCATATGTTGCAGTATTTCTGTGAGCAAACTCTATCAATGATCCTCACCTTAGCTTCATCGCCATGTTGCATCCAGATTATAGCAGTTCTGTGTATAAAAGAACTCCAAGTCCAGATTCCTTAAACTTGTGGAGTTCATTCAGGGCGAATACATGATTCTGCTATGAAAGTCTGAAATGCCTAATGCAATGGCGTCACTACTATGAGTATTGCTAGGAATCTGTCTGGTTCTAATGTACAAGGGGGTTTCGTATTTAATACCATTTGAGTCCTTGTACGTGAGGTTCCTGACTTGTACTTTGCTCTTTTAATTATCAGCAATAAAGCAGCACTTAAGTAGGCAGATAGGATTATTTCTCATCTTGTGCGATGTTTGACTTACCAAATCCGAAGTTAGATTAACATTTAGCTTCTAATTCTTGCCTTGGAATGAAGAGGAGGAAACATCCGTGTTTTGTTTGTCTTCACTTCATTGCGTTGGTTTCTAGATGAACTATTGAAAAAACATTTAATTACATTTTTTAGTATTATGAGAACTTTAAAATACAATTAACGGGACCAATGAATCTTTTATTAAAAATTTCATCCAAAACAATGGAAGGAAGTAATTAACTTTTCTAATAATATAAATGTTAAAATTAAAAAGACTGAAATGGAAGATAAACTAGGATGAAGGTATAATAAGCGATTTGCCCTTTTACTGAAAAAGAAAAACACATTTAAAAAATAGAGTAATTAATAAAATTATTGTTAGAACCAATAGGATAGAAATATTTTAAAAATTAGGATAAATTATAAAATTATAAACTTTACTCAACTTTATAATAATAACTATCAAAGTAGCTTTTATTTTTTTTAAAAAAATAACCAGGTGTTAGCATCATATTTAAACGGAGTTGATACGTCATGTGGTGTTAAAAGACATCCTAATTCAGTCGGTCTCATAGTTTTTGATACCATTCTTGTCGGGTGCCAACGCCTCCTGTACGAGGACCTTTCGGAGACTTGTTTCTCCCGTCTCGTTATATAATATATGTTATTTCCTTTTCCCTTCATTCTGTGGCCGATTCAAGACACGTCAAATTTAATATTAGACAAAGTGTTTTTTTTTAAGTAATATTAGACAAAGTTATCATCTAACCTTAGCTGTTTATCTCCCACCAATGTGATTCTAAAATAAAAAGTCAATAGCGTCTCCAATCATCGCTCAATAACATCTCTCCGCGCACCACCACCACTCCCCTAACGTCTTCAAGGTATCACAATACGACTCTTCAAAATCTCTCGTATTTGTCCCAATGCATCAAATCTAAATGTAACTCTATATAATATGGAATTCATAGTTTTGTTATTTTTTATTCTTTTTTGTGATTGTACGTAAAATTTGTTGTAAATCTATTTCCATGATTATACATGAATATAAATATTTTTTGTATAATTTAAAGCTACAAGATAAAGGGAAGAAGTGCTTTTTTATGAGTTGAAAAAGAAATATAAAAATTCAATTGGAAGGACTCATAAACTAGTAAGTGTAGATATGCATTTAGTTTGAATAGTCATGAATGCATTGACCAGTGAAAGTGATGCACGTAGCTCCTTTTAATAATTGAATCATAGCAACATGAAATTTGAACCTACTTAAATTATGGTGCTTAATTTTAAATTTAGTTTTTAAGGGTATATGCGTCTTTGTCTGTTCTCAAGATAATCTATCTAGCATGGTGAGGGGACTAAACCTAGTATGATGATCATCCAATAAGGCTTGTTACCAAATCTAAGAATGGAGAATCCTTTTGCACCATGTCCTAATCCTTTTGCACCATATCCTAAAAGCATGGTGAGATATTTCTATTAACAATAATTGAAATACTCGCTTTTGTATGAATACATTGACAAAAATATTTACTAATATTAGGCTTAATATTTGATATCTGTAGCTCCATCTTGTCATTACAATAGGGGAAAATCAATATAAGGAATCTAAAAAATAAATAACGTTTATGGTAACCATATAAATAATATACAATTAATTTATCCTATACAATAACAATAAAAAAACATTAATATTGTTTTACCGTTGAATATAATACCTTTCTTAAAAAGAATTAAGAGTATATACTTTTGATTTCCGTTAAATTTCCAAAACAAAAATAAATAACATTTCTTAAATCCATTAACAACATCTTTACACTTTTTATATGTCAAGTATATACCAAGCGCATAAGCAATAAAAGTTATATTTTTATATATACTTTATTTCTACCTATATTTCTCTTAATATGTTACCTTATCATCATATGTGAGATATTTAAATACAAGAAGCTAGTGATTATAAGTCCATCTACAAAATATCTATTACATATTAGTTTAGTATCCTTAATAAAAATATCTCTACGTAATAGTTCATGATACTCTTAGGGGACACATCAATCGATCAATGTACAAATGTGAATATTATGCAATAAATACACATTTGTCGATCAATATGACTTAGTGGTTGATCATTACTTAGTAATTAGATGTTATAATGACTAATGACTAGAAAGGTCTTAAGACCCTATAGATACATTTTTTCTAGTTGATTTTTGCATTTAAAAGTTTTTGAGTGTCTTATACACATATTTCTAAGTGTTTATCAAGTATTTGAGCATTCATTATCTCGTATTTAAATAAGCAAGTCTCTTTAGTTTTATCAAAGTGAAAAAGTGAGATACTTTAAAGCTTTTATTAAGGTTTTGTATGATGTACTTGAGGTGTTCTAAGTGTTATTAAGGTTCCTCTTCACCATTAAAGAAGACTGTGAAAAGGTTCCTTTTTGTAGAGAAAAGATTATACAAAGCTTATTCTTTTCCTTGAAAAAAGAATTATCATGAAATTTTAAAAGAATTTTTAGGAGGAGGTACAGGTAAGAGTTATTTATTGGACCATTATAAATTAGTTTGGGTTCTCTTTCCTTACCCCTTTTTTACATTACTCTTTAGGTGTGTTATTAATATTTTCATATTTTACAAATTATTCTCTTTAAAACACTAAGTTACTAAATATTTTGTTTAAAATTTATCAATCCCTACTTCATCCCCTCTTGAGTGCCATTATGAACTAACAAAATTAATATTAGAGTAGGTCTATTAGGCTAGCATTTCAAATGAAATCCTATAGAAAAGATCATAATGATATATTTGAGGAGCATTATCACCATCATTCAACTAAGAAGGATAAAACATTAGTAGAGTCCATTTCTTTGATGTAAATCATTATCTTTATAGGAAAACACGGACAAAAGTTTACACTTATGGGAAATATTTTCAAATAACCCTTTTATACCTATAAAAGTTGTGATTAACATAAAGGTACCTAACTAAAGGAAGAATAGGATCATCAAGATAAAGAATTAGTTTCCTTGAGCAGTAAAGTCATACGCCTCATATTTTGTGAATTAGGAAGAAATGAATTTAATATAGACTGTTTTAACCCACCAGTATGAATTGTTTTAAATGAAGTATGGCGAAAACATTTCTAGAATGTGGTAAGGTACAATTTTAAAGAAAAAGAATTTAGCATTTAAAGTCTCAATGGAAGAATCAAGCGAAGAAGAGACATATACAAGTAGAAGTGATAATGAAGTAACAATCTATATCTCTAGGAAATTTAAGAAGTTTTTGAAGAGAAAGAATTTCTCCTAAAAAAAGGACTTCAAGGAAGGTAAATGTGATTCAAAATGTAAATCCTCTAACATTAGTTGATTTGAATGTACAAACCCTAGTCATATGAAGTCATAATATCCTTTACTCATAGATATTGAGAAGTATGAAAAAAGTTATAAGAAGGACAATAATGACAAAAACAAGAAGAAAATAATTAAAGCCTTAACTTGGGATGGCATAAGTGAATCTAAAAGTGATCATTTAGAATGACAGATAACTCATATGTGCTTTACAACTAAGAAAGATGATTAGATAATATCCATCTCTAATTCATATCATAGTGATAATAATTTGGCATATGATAAACTGGTCGAAAGTTTAGAAATCGTGAGTAAGAAAAGCAGGAAATTATCTTTCAAGAGGAAGTGTAAAGATAGTTGGATGCATGCATAAATGAGAATAAAAATATGAAATGTGAATTGAATAGAATTAAAGCGTACAAAAATGTGACTATTGATGAAAATCATACATTAGATGCAATAAGGCTTGAGAAGTAAACATTGAATAAGGAGACCAATGTTCTTAATTATTCATTATCCAAATTTATCAAAGGAAGTGAAAAAAAAAACTAGAAAGCATGCTAGGAGGTAAAAAGAATATCAATAATGTACACTAAGCACCATGATTGCATTTGTTAAGGGAGAACATGTGTATAGTAGAAAGCCTCTATCAAATACCATTTGTTTAGGGAGAACATATACACAATATATATTTTTTCATTTTCATTCCAACTAGAAAATTCTATAAATGGATATTGTGGCTTATAAATATCCTTCATTCTTATACCAAATCTCACCATTGAAGCATTGCATCTATTTGTAGCCGGATAGTTTCAAATTACTTCCTTGAATTACTTCTCATCCTTAAACTTCATGCCAATATCAAATTGAAAATATTTCATATCCAATTTTAGATTAACACAATGTATTTCTTCATCTGTCATCTTTTTAAACTAGTGATTGAACATCTTATTATTCTTATACTTATTACAACAACCATGAAAACACCTTATTCTCTTTGTGATTTTTTTGAATAAGCTGCCTCTTTATTGCAATCATTCCCATTACTTCTAACCTATTTACAAAATTATTGCATTATAACTCACTACAAACCTTCTTTCCATATTTCTTCCTATTTACACTTATGGTAAGATATTCTTCATCATCAATTGAATATATTTTATCTTCAAATTAATTATTTTTAGATTCACTTATCTCTATAACAAAGAAATTTTCATCATCTTGTTCCACTTAAACTTGGAAAAATCCCTCTTCATTCACACTAATATTCATTTATGCAGTATTTTCACAATTATATTTGACATTGAAATTAGATTCTTCACTATATGCTTTAGGATTCTTATAACCATACTAGGAACAGACATTAACATTGTGCTATTTCAATTCTTGTAAGCGGTTAAGCATTGACAACATGTCCTAATCATGGTATAAACTCAACTCTTTTAAGCATCTTATTGACTCTTCATGAAATTTATAAAACCTGTATATCATTTGATGTCTTTTGTCCTCGAACACCCTTTTTAAAAGTAGCATGCTAAGTTTATCAATACCATATTCTTTTTCTTTTTAATCTTGCCACGACAAATTTGTTGTTTCCATTTCTTTCCAACACCATATTATAATGAAATTCAAAATTTATCAACTTATGTATTACAAATAATTGGAATATTAATTTCTAATAAAACATATAAAACTCCTTATCCTTAATACATACACAAAAGATATGTTACTTCATTCAACTCAAAGTGCCCCTTAATGAATTTTGCAAATTGCTCTCCCTCTTAAAATCCACCCATCAATAATTATGAAAATTTAATAACTAAAAGCTATAAGAATGTGACACTAATGTATTAATCCATGGACTCCTCACATTTTTATTTATATATCTACAAGTCTATCCCATAAGCCCATGTAGTGAAAATACAAAAAGAGAGACATCATTATTTGCCTTTTTTGATACTGAGCATAAACCCCAAATGGAATGATATTTATCACCAAGATTCTGACATAACATAAAACATATTAAAACACTTAGATTATATGTTGATTCAAGTTTTATATACATGTTTAACTAGCTTCCTTTTTCTTTTTGAGTTAAATTATCAATTGGCAATTGCTTGAGTATAAAAAAATAAGTCTATGTATAAAAAAATAAGTCTATGTCATAGGAAAATTAATCACCATAGGCTCTGATAGTATGATCAGGTAAATTTATGTAATAGACGTTCCACTTATTCCAATCAGTAGAATTTTTATCAAAACTACTGGATCATAAGCACAAATCATATTGATTTAGATAATGCTAATAAATTACAAATAAGAAACACATTAGGCAGATTAATTGGTTATAAAACACTAGAAACTCATAAATAAATAAATGATCCCATAAAATCCTAACTAAATACTTGAGATGGAGAATTGAATGGAGTTAGAAGAACTTAATGGGATTGAGGGAATTGAGTGGTGTTAGGAGAACAAGAGGCATTAGGAGAACTGGGTGACGTTGGTTAGAAGGAAGATAAGTAACTAATTGATTGGAAGAGAAGAAACATAAGCGAAGAAGAGGAGGGTTGGAATTGGGAGACACTTGGGAGACATTTGGAAAATGACTAACTAGTGACTTTTTGTTTTACGATCACTCTTGTGAGACACAGATTTTAGGGTTAGAAGAGAAGAGAATATTTTGTGTTTTTGATTTTTTAAGATTAAATCTAACATATCCTTTATTGACCATATGTCTGCTACGTGTGGATACCACATTATTACCATGAATTATGATGATAATGATAGATTATTTTTGTAAAATATGAAAGTCTGAGCATTTTATTATGATTTTTGGTAGTTTTAACTAGTATTGTTGATTGGGTGTTAGGTTGTGTGCAAGTTTTAATTATTAACCCTCGATAATTCGCAAGCTCATGGTTCTTTAGTATAGTACCAAAGTTGTCGATCCCACGAGGAGGGAGTTATCCTAATCCTAAAATCTAAGGCCAGAAACAATAACAGAAATTCAAATTGCACGAAACTAATATGAGAACTTAATTTAATCAAACAAATTAAGAATCAAATACAAAATACTAATTACTACGCAATTATAACACACCCAATAATCAACCAAAATAAATTACAAATTGAGAGAAGAAAATTTTACCTATCTTTAACGCTAACCTAACTGATTATGAATTATTGAATTGTTAGTTCTAGACTATCCTAGGGTCGATTACTCTCTTTCGAGTTATAACCATTAACCCTAAATTATAAATCCTAATCAAATTATGAAGGTTGCAATCTCTCAATTCATAACTTATCCAAGACCCTAATTAGTTTTGAAGTTCTCTAATACATTATCGAAAATCTAGCAAGATCTCTTTTCGCACAATTTCTCGATCTAATTTAATTCTTGTTTTATTAAATCACTTAACTCTCGTTAGTCCAATTTAATCATTTTTCATTCAATTCACTCTCTCAGTTTATTACCGAATTATGCAATCGCAGAATCAAACCACAACAAATCCAATAAATACATAAACAATAAGATTTTCATTAATTCAAGAAAAAATTCTAAATGTGAGTTTAAAACATCCTCAACATTCTAGATCCTATCATCAACTATTCAATCCAATTCTATACAATAATAAAATTGAAATTAAATAGGAAATACAATCTAAATGGATGATGGGAGGCAATGACATCGGGAAACTCCTGATTCGGGAAGTACTTCGAATCAACTTCTTCTCCTTTTCTCTCTTCCTTTATCTCTCAATGATTTCTCTCTAGGGTTTCTCAAGGTGGCTGATGCAAAAGACTCTCCTTTACCTATTTTCTTATTCTTTAAACATCCTCTTGTGTTTTATGCAACCCCAAGGTTTTTTCAGGGTTCCAAAGGTTAAAAAAATCCCTCAAAAATTGATGTTCTTAACTATCTGCATGTTTTCCTGACACAGGCCATGATCGTGGCCTACATCTAAGCCCTTTGTCATGATTGTGGCTTGATAGGCCACGAACGTGGGCTATTGTTTCAGTTCGAATGTCTTCCGAAACTTCTTCGTTCTTCAATATTGACCTGAAATACTAACAAACAAATTAAGTTACCTAAAAAATATAATATTTAAGTTGAAAAGCTTGTACTAAGGGCCACGGTCATGACCTACATCTAAGCCCTCTATCACAATTGTGACCTAATAGCTCATGAACGTGGCTGTTGTTTCGGCTTGAATATCTTTCAAAACTCCTTCATTCTTTAATATTGACCCTAAAACACTAACAAACACATCAAGGTACCTCAAAAAGATAATATTTAAGCTCAAAAGATTATACTAACTTATAAAACACTTAAAACACAAATAATTAACAAACTAACACGATTCTAACCTAAACACATACTAAATGATCAGATTAACGGATAAACACATAACAAACTATGCCTTAAAACAAGATGCAATTTACACTTATCACATCCCCACACTTAAACCTTTGCTTGTCCTTAAGGAAACAAAAACAATCAAATAAATCAAGATAACACAAAACGCGCATATGCAATAATGAGACAATGACTTCAACTTAGTGAAATAAATTTAACTATAAATACAATCCTTCAAGTCGTTCTAACTTATTAACAAGCGAAATTCATATCTAAGCACCTTGGACTAAATGTACAAACTAATCAAAATTTTAATGTTGAGTCTATTTATCTCTATCACTTGCACACACACATTGATAATCATTCAGCCAAAATAAAAATGTAACTATTCCTCAGTAGGTTTTCATGAAAAATCAAGCTACTAACAAGTTTGGTAGTTTTTTTTTAAATTTGAAAACATTCTTTTTGTTGATTTTTTTAAGGACATGAACTTAGTCTTTTTACGCAGAGGCAAATATTTATGATGAATGTCGATACGGTTACTCAACTAAGTCATATTGTTATTAAGCTACTTGGTTGGAGTGTCATTATAGCCTTTTTACACAAAGGCACACATTTGTGATGCATGTCGATTTGGTTACTCAGCTACATCAATTTTTAGCTAGCTACTAGCTCTATTCATAACCCGAAGGCCAGCGGAATAATTATTTTAGTTAAAATTATAATCATTCTCATGAAAATATAGTAATAATGTCACTTAATTGATTGGCCTAAAATTATAAATGAGTATGAAAAATTTCTAAGGTGAATAGACGAACATAGTATCCTAATTAACCAGCATATTTAGCCCAAAGTAACTTAGGTCACTAATTTCATAAGCTAATAAATCTTCGTTACCTAAAAGACTGTGTTTAAGGCTAAATCTATCCCGTTAAGTCCTAACTATTGAAGCATTCACATAATTCACATTATGTAACCTAAACAAACTATCATACAATATGTAAAATTCTCACTCAAGGTAAAAACACACAACTCTCTCCACACTTGAACAACACATTGTCCTTAATGTGATAAGAGTACACAAACACACCAGGGGGAAATAAAACACAATATACGAAAAACTTAAGAAGAAAATACTAAAAAAAATGAAAAGAAAAGGGCTAGATCACGAAACCATTTATAGTGATGGAGGTGGTGATGGCAATAGTGTTGAGACCAAATCTGCTTGACATCGAGAGTGTTTCCCTACCTTATAAGTGATTCAAGAGAGTAAAAGAATTAACAATCCAAACCATTCTAAATCATTCAAAACTTATTTTAGAATTTAAAACAAACGTAACTACATAACAATTTAAATCTTAACTACAAAATGTGCTAACTTATGGTCATTAGTTTGACCTTGTATCCTTGGAAGCTCAACACGAATCAATTATGAGTGGCTTGCTTCTACCCTTCTTGTTCAATATCAATTTTGTAACCTGTGAGTAAGCTACAAATTGCAAAATGATCAGAAGGACAATATTGATAAAGTTGAGAAAACCAATTAATTTCAACAATGTCCTTTTACTAACAAACTGTTAATAAAATAGGGAATAACGAAACTCCTTGCATCTAAGTCTAGCAGTTTGTTTGGTAAAAGGGTGAGCTACTCTTGTTCTTCCTTATTCACTCCCTTTTCTTCTTCTTTTTTTTGCTTCATGAACAGAAACTTTCATAACTTCTCAAACACGATGTTCATTGCCATCTGTTCTTTTTTTTCTTCCTCTTTTAAAGATTCAAACACATCAATTTGCTTGAATGAGTCACCCTCCTTCAGATTCTTTAATATTATATTCATGATGAATGTCACTTAGTCATTACTAATCTGAAGGATAATGTTCTCTTCCTAGACATCTACTAAAGTTTTTTCGATGTTCAAGCATGGTATACTAAGATCTGGTGGATAATATGGGGGTTTTATCCTTTTCTTCATCCTCTTTCTTAATTTCTTGGTCTTCTATAAGGTGGAGTTCAACTTAATTTCTTGTTGGTTCTTCTGGCTTTACCCCATTCCTAAGAGTGATAGCTTGATATGGCTATATTGAATTTACTTTCATGCTACGCAAACAATTTTCCACACTTTGCTTACAAAATTCCTTAGAAAGCTGGCCCATTCAAACCTCTAGTTTGTGAATAGAAGAGATATGATCTTCTGCTACTTGCTCAAACTTCTCTTCCAATCTTTTCTGGGTCTCTTCCATATCCATAGCTTATCCATGATTTTGTCCAACTTAGAATCTCATGAATTGGATTCGTCTTACTAAAATCCTAATAAGTCTTGATGTTCGATGGGAATCCTTTCATTGTTAAACTAATAGAAATTTGGATAGTTCTGCCACCCCGATGTGTACGCTCAAATAAAGATGATGATTTCTCCAACTAAATTGGGACTTATTGAAATTTGCAAGAGTCCTTTGCTCCTTATAATATATATCTTCCATGATTATTTTTCTCTCTTTGTTGCATTCAACTCTTGAGATTCCCCATTGTTGTCTAGTGATATCCAAGTTGATGTGTCATATACTTTATGCCCATCTTCTCTCTCTGTTTTTTTTTAAAGAAGGTGAAAAAGCCTTAGACTATAAGAATTAAACTAATCGCCTCCCCGATAATGCTGTCAAAAACTTGATCGGGTGTTTGGTTGTGTGTAAGTTTTAATTATTAACCCTCGATAATCTGTAAGCGCACGGTTTGTTAGTATAGTACCAAATGTGTCGATCTCACTAGAAAGGAGTTAATGTAATCCTAAAATCTAAGGCTAGAAATAATAACAAAAATTCAAATTACACGAAACTAATATGAGAACTTAATTCAATCAAACAAATTAAGAATCAAATACGAAATACTAATTACCAAGCAATTGCAACACACCCAAAAATCATCCGAAAGAAATTACCAATTGAGAGAAAGAAATTTTACCTATCCTTAATACTAATCTAATTGATTATGAATTATTAGATTGTTGATTCTAGACTATCATAGGGTCGATTACTCTCTCTCGAGTTATAACCATTAACCTTATATCATAAATCCTAATCGGATTATGGAGGTTGCAATTTCTCAATTCATAACTTATCCAAAACACTAATTAGTTCTGAAGTTCTCTAATAAACTATCGGAAACTTATACAAGATCTCTCTTTGCACAATTTCTCAATCTGATTTAATTCTTGTTATATTAAATCACTTAACTCTTGTTAGTCCAATTTAATCATTTTTTATTCGATTCACCCTTTCAGTTTATTATCGAATTATGCAATCACAAAATCATACCACAATAAATCCAATAAACATATAAATGATTAGATTTTCATTAATTCAAGAATAAAATTTCGAAGGTAAGTTTAGAAAATCTTCATCATTCTAGATCCTATCATTAACTATTTAATCCAATTCTATACAATAATAAAACTGAAATTAAATAGGAAATGCAATCTAAATGAATGATAGGAGGCTGCGACGTTAAGAAACTCCTGATTTGGGAAGTACTTCGAGTCAGCTTTTTCTTCTCTTCTCTCTTCCTTCTTCTCTTCCGTTATCTCTCGATGATTTCTCTCTAGGTTTTTAAAGGTGG
This sequence comes from Erythroxylum panamense, assembly GCA_027123425.1. Classification (NCBI taxonomy): domain Eukaryota; kingdom Viridiplantae; phylum Streptophyta; class Magnoliopsida; order Malpighiales; family Erythroxylaceae; genus Erythroxylum; species Erythroxylum panamense. The sequence goes on along the minus strand of JAOTIZ010000008.1, from coordinate 14,350,470 downwards.
CTGATGCAAAAAACTCTCATTTACCTCTTTTCTTATTCTTTAAATATCTTCTTGTGTTTTGAGCAACCCTAGGATTTTTTGGAGATTCGAAAGATCCAAAAAATTCCTCCAAACTTGACGTTATTGAGTTTCTGCACACCTGCTTGACACAAGCCATGACCGTAGCCCTACAGGCCACGATTGTGGCCTACATCTAAGCCTTCTGTCACGATCATAGCCTAATAGGCCACGAACGTAGGCTGTTGTTTCGGCCTGAATGTCTTCCGAAATTCCTTTATTCTTCGATATTGATCCTGAAACATTAATAAATACATCAAGGTACTTCAAAAACATAATATTTAAGCTCAAAAGCTTGTATTAGCCCGTAAAACACTTAAAATACAAATAATTAACAAACTAACACAATTCTAATCTAAACACATATTAAATGATTGGATTAATAGATAAACACATATCAAATTATGTCCTAAAACACGATGCAATTTATAGTTATCAATTGCAATATTGAGTAAGTTTTTGATTTTTTTAATAATTTATCATTAAAATTATATAAATTGGTAAATCACTAATTTAGAATTAGTTGACATGCAATAATTCGTAAACTACGTTTTTTTAGTAAATTACTTGACAAATCAACCATTTAAAACTAAATGATAGGTTCTAATAGGTATAATTAGGTTCTGTATATCTTGATTTCTTATGTTAGAACTTCAAAGTTTTTGAGATTTGGACTTATTTTAAGTAAATCATTTGATAAACCATCAAGTTCAAGATTAGTAATTGATTTTAAAAATAACTAATGAACTTAATTTTAAAGTCAACTGAGGATGCTACAAAGTATATGATCCTCTTCCCACTAGATATGGTCGTAGGCTTGGACTTAATATGATTCGTCTCAAAGTCAATAGACTTGATAAAATTTGTTCGAGTTTCAGATCAAATTCAGGCATGAAAAGCTAGCTTGAAAAGTCTGAATGACCCAACCTTTTGATCAAAATGATGCTGCTTTGGATGAAAATTTAAAATGACGTTATTTTAGACAATCTCCTCATAATTAGGCTATGGAGCATTCTCAAGTTTTGGGTTGAGATTAAACGTCATGTTCTCAAGATCGGGTCAAGCAGATCCACAATAAATCCAACTTGAGTCATTACCATACCTAACTCATAATTAATAATTAAATAATGTCCTAATAATCAATCCTTTAATAAATATATCTTTTATATGGGCTCGTATGAAAAATATGTATTATAGAAACTAATTATAAACAATTACTCACTGAAGGACTAAATTGACAATAAAAATATAAATAATAAAATATTATTGTTATAAAATAAAATTGTAATAGATATCATTAACAATTAAAATTTTGAATAATAAAAATATATTATTTTTAAATAATTTTTTATAGCTAATTACTTTGTAATCCTAAT
>JAOTIZ010000008.1:14323233-14336150 GCA_027123425.1 Erythroxylum panamense | reverse complement strand
AACCTTTATCGTGGGATACGTGTCGGAATGACCTTCGGGCGTCCCGATGTGTACCCTACGATGAGGGGGCGCTACATGCTTTTATCCTAGACTGTGTATTGCATTTGTATCTACTTCATCACATGACACTGTGCTTTTTACATCAAATATCTAGTGAGGAATATGTCTTGAAACACAACCATATGCCGAGTTATGTTTAAGTTGATGAACCTTGACAATGATACTATGACATTTTGATCATTTTTGTGATGAAGAAATCATCTTGTTAGATTATTAGTTTAATACTAACAAGAGGATTATGCTAATACATATCTTTTATGAAGTTAGTTATAACGCTTATACCTATGATGTTTGTTAAGTTTTTATTTCTTATATTCAAGACATTTGAGATTTTTCAATCATGGAATGTCATTTAACTTAAAATATATTTCATCTTATATATTAAACATTTGTACGGAATAAAAAAAGAAAGAAGTAATCTCTTTTTATTATTCAGCCTTGTTTTGCATATACAGTGAGTGTAGAGAGGTAAACATCATATAACTTAAAAATTTTGATATGGTGTTAGAGTCTTAAGGATCTTAAGTGATAGTGAGAGTGAATATACTTTCTTCTTTAAAGAAAACCTAATGATTTCAAACTTGTATTGCTAAGTGGTTTTAATAAGCCTCTTTACATCGATATCTTAATTGTTCAATAAGAATAACTAAGATGTTTGAAGGCATTTGATCTTTGGGATATGGTCAAGAAAGAGGCTAATAAAAAAAATGAGTTTTTGCCTCATATAGCTCAAGTAGAAGACCAAGGGAAGTTTAAGAAAGATAGGGAGACCTAAAAATTGCTTGTTGAGGTAGGATATTTTTGATTCTTCACAACCCTCCAAAACTTCCACTATAGGAAAAAGGGAGTTTACCGATGGAAATTACCAACAGAAAATGTTAACTTTCTGTCGGTAATTGAATTTTATGACGATTTTCACAGATGAAAAATTGCGTCACGAAATGCGTCGTCGATAAATTTACCGATAGAGAGACCCATTTCTGTCTAAAAATTTATCGATGGAAACTTACATCCGTCGGTAAATTTACCGATAGAGTGAAACATTTCCATCGATATATAAACCGTCAACGAATGTACAGTAAAATGTGAACATATGCCGACAATTTGTCAATAACCGTCGGTAAATATTGCTGAAATTATGGACAGAAACCAAACTTCATGCCCGATCTCCATTATGATGCCACATCTATTAAATTATAACTAATACTTGTACTTGGTCTTTGCAATGCTTCAGTTGGGTCCTACGCACTAGGATATTTGTCACTACCAATAAAATTACCATAATTAGTTGAATTAATTACAAAATGGTTAAGGTTCATTCAAAATTTCTACTTGGAAATCATATTGTACATGTTTATCATCATGTTCATCAACATATCCATCATATTGTCCATCAATATGTTCATCACACATGTTCATTAATATTTTTTCAACATATTCATGAGCTTTTGCTTTCACTTCTTTAGTAACAAATTCAACAATATAATCTCCATTATTCCTAAGGTGCTCCTCTCCTTTAATTATAGATGATATGTTAGGAGTAGGGATTGTAGTGTCTAAATTATGGGTTACATACACATCAATAATCCTATGAAATTTTATAAGGTTTGTTAGCTTAATACAACTTTGGTTTGATTCAATAAGTCTTGATCAATCTCTAAATTTTTAATCAAGTACCTTATAGTAAGGCATTGTCAACTTGATGATACCTTCAATCTTTCCTTGTCTCATATATTTGCCTATAACTGAAATAGTTAACATTTTCAAAGATACTTGTATCCTTGTTAATATATTGGAATTATAAAATAGCCTTATACCTCTATACTAACCTATTATAAACTTGTATATAGTTGTTAGAAAATATTAAAAGTAACATAATTCCATATATGAATTCTCATTATCAAAGCATATCCCATAATGATGTAACTTATAATATATAATAATTAATAAAATGAGATTTCAAGTCAATACATAATTTAGAGTTTACCATGCATTGTTACTTCAAATATAGACTTCTTCAAAAAATGTTTAATTTAGAGTGTTCTTTTTCTAAATACACGGTTTGTCATTTTGTTCAATACACTCAATCAATCTTCATCAGACAAATACAAACAAACAACAAAAATTAAAATTTCAATAAATGTAGACAATCCAAAGCCATTGAAGTGGTAAAGAAAAACATTATTTTTCAAAAATCCTGTCGTGACGATAGAGAGAGAAGAGGAAACAAGGGCGCGCACGTAGGTCGAGAGGGGGGGGGGGAACGACTAGGAGTTTTTAACCTAACCAAAACAACATCGTTTGGTTTAAAGAAGAAAACATTCTGCTAGCAAGAAAATGACATCATTTGGTTTCCAGCGATAAAACGACATCATTTTAGTTTAAATAAAAAAATTCCTTCAGGATGAAAACGACATCGTTTTGTTCCAACAACAAAACGACGTGGTTTGGTTTAAAACCAAATGATGTTGTTTTGGTTTAAATTACAAAACGTTCCTTCAGGATAAAAACAACGCCGTTTGGTTTAAAACCAAACCATGCCGTTTTGTTGCTGGAGGCTTTAACTTATTTAGTTAAGTAAAACAACGTCGTATGGCTTAAAACCAAATGTCTTTTTCATCCTGAAGCAAAACGATTCGTCCTATAACAAAACGACGTCGTTTTAATTATAACAAAACAACATGATTTTGTTACTGAAGGCTTCATAAGTGTTACAAAACAATGGAAGACGACGAACTATTGCCGACCGCATTACCGACGAAACCGTCAGTAAATTTCCCTTTATTTTTCACACCTTCTCAATTTTTCAGGCAACTTCACTGACAAATGTATTATTTCTGTTGGTAATTGACGACGTTTTCTTTTCCATCGGTATTGCATACTTTTCTAGTAGTGTTCCATACAATCTAACAATAAATCAACTACAGAATCAAATTTAAGAAAATGCTAAGAGGTATTAGGCATTGATTGGTATATATCCTTCACTTCAAAGGCAATCTTTGTTAGAATTATAGCTTGGAAGTTTGAGAAAAGATCAAAGAGGAGTTTCAAAGATCTAAAAGAACAAAGAAATTTCAAATTCTGAATTTATGGATGGAATTTAAACTGTTGAAGAAGGGGGAGTCTAAACTATAAAAGAGTGTAGACATATACTTATGAAATTTATGAATCAATTTAGGATGTCTAGGGAAGTTTTCAAAGCTAAAAGAAAAGTTAGCATGGTATTTATCAGTATTCTTGAGAGATTTGAGACTAAGATTTCAATTTTGGAGGAGTCCAAGAGGAAGATGCAATCAATTTGATGGAACCTGTAAACTCTCTTCAAGATTTAGAGTAAAGGAGAATGTCAAGGCAAGATGGTCAAGAAAAAGGAGCCTTCAAGGCTAATGCTAAACCTAATCAAGCTATTATAAGCTAGAGAGAAGGAAAAAAGAAGACTAGAAAGAAAAATAAATAGAGAAAGGAAGGAGGTTAGTATGCTATAGGGTAAACTTGCCCCTTATCCTTATTATAAGAGGAGAAATTAGACTCCTAAGTATTGTTAGTTTATACTTACTATGAAGCGTAGCACTTATAACTAGATGAGGCACAATGAAAATGTGTTTTAAAGAAAATGAAAATAGATAACAAAATATGAAAAGATAGCAGAGACAGAGGAATAAAAAGCTAAGTAAACTTAAGAATAAGAAGCTAAAAGAACTCTTCTCACTATTATTGTCTTGTCTACTTACACTAGTAAGTATTGTTAACTTACGGATTCTAGGTGTATATCACATATGGAACATGATGAGTCCCTTTTCAAAATCCTTAACAATAGCTCCCAAAATTGTCAAAATAGGCAATGTTGCTTTTATGGAACTGAAAGAAAAGGATTTGATGTTGTTGACATTTCATAGGCATCAAACTAATAACCTATATACTTTTAATGCTTGGCCTTGATCAAAATCTATTTAGTATTGGTCAATGGATTGCAAAAGAATACAATGAGAACTTTGCTAAGGGTAAATGAATAATAATTCACTAAAAGAGCTAAATTGATAAGAATTTACATGAAAAGCATATTCTTTTCAGTTAATTGAAATGTTAAAACTAAGTGTACTAGAGAGTATAATCGTATACTTTTATAAATGAGACTATGCTATTACATAGTAAATTAGCGTATGTTTTTCAAAAAGATTAAGGCATATTAGTCTTGGTGTATTGAAAAAAAGAATGAAAATGATATTGTGTAAGGCTTCATTAGGTGATGGAAACTAATGAAATATGTTAAGCACGCTAGTTTGGGAAGCAAAAAAGATTTTCGTTTAGAAATGCTTCTTGGAGAGCTAAAGAGAGATTGGAGCAACATTGATGTATGTGGATCTATATGTAAGGCCTTATTAAATGGAAATCAATTTTTTGTACTATTTATTGTATTGGTTTCGTAAAGTATAAAAATGAACTATTTCTAGAATTGAAGAAGTTTTTATTGAATTATATGAATAAGAACTCTTAAAGGAGATACAAACGAGGAGGTAAAGCTCACACAAGACTAAGAAGCAAAGTTCACTATAATTGACAATTAAATTTAACGTACCAATGGACCAAGGGAGTTAAGGTTGATAAGCTTTGGGTCTTTTAAAACTGTAAACTCTTCTATTTCAAGCTCTTTTATTGCACTCCATACCCCTGAGTGTCATTGTATAGAGATTCCCCAGTGTATCGTATTTTGTGGGAGTTCATTCAATTCTCCAATTGATAGCTAAGGGTTTACTGTATTTGATGCAATCAAGTGGATAATCAATTGCTCCTTTATCAAGTTCTTCAGTTCAAATAATTGTTGTTGTTGTTATAAGGCCTTATATTAAAAAACTTCTCAATTTCCATTCTTTTCTTACAACATATACAAGGATGTTGATTGCAATTTTGAGAGTTATTGAATCTCCTTTACCTATATTAGTTCTTTGAAGTTGGTAATTGGTTATTCTTGACCAATCATAAAGTGCTAAGTATGTATTACTATTCCTAAAATTTTCTTTGCAAATACAACATGTGAAATTACATTGAAAGAAAACATGGTTGATAGAGTTAGCTTATAGTTACATAATGCATAGCATTTTGGAATGATGTGGTTACCTTTAATTCTGTCAAGAATGCAGAGTCTTTATCCATAGATAAACTAAAGAAAAAAAAGGAAGTTTTAGGATTGTCCTGACTAATCTATACTAATCTGTACCAATTCACTTTAAGAGTTGAGTTTCTTAAAATATGTATGCAAGATTGATTAGTAAAGGAGCCTGAGGGGTGGCTTAGTAACAAATTAAGTCTTCATTGATAAAAATAACAAAAGGAGTGGAGGAAATAGATAGAAGTGGCATTAAGCTGAGTCGGGCTTAAACTTCATCCGAGGCCTAATTGGGCTAGAGAATTGTAGCTCAAACATGAGCTTGATCAAACTCAAGCAACCCAAAGCTTGATCGAGTCAGACTAGGACAAAAATTTATATAAAATATATAATTTTTTAAATTTATAATAATAAAACAACTTCATTTCAATTCAAAAGTTGTCTACCTTCCAACTAGGGCAAGTCACCAAGCTCAAACACGAACCTACTTTAAAACTTGATATTTTTATTAAAAAACTTGAGCCTAACCAAAGTCTGGTCAACTCAAATAGGGCCTGCTGAGGTCTAAGCTAAATTGCCAACACTAGAAATAACATGTATCTATGACTAGTCTTTATCAGTGAAGTTGAATTGGTTATTATCCAGAGCTTCACTATGGAGGATTGAATCCATTGCTACAAAGAGAGGAATAGTTATCATTCCAAAAGTTAGTATTAGGTCTATCACTAATCTTGTACTTAAATTTCCAACCTAGCTAGCTTCCTCAACCTAAAAGTGTGTATCATAGTAATATTCTAGAAGTTTATATGCTTTATGTAGTGAACATGAATCCATCTTTACCTAAAAAGCTTGCTTGCCCATTAGAATTTTCCAAATTTGTTTGATTAGTGATACTTTGTAGTTTTGATAGAGTTGATGCCTAAACCTCCTTCCTCTTTAGGTAAACAAATATCTATCTATTTAACTTTTGTTATTAATCTTCTTGTAGTGTGACCTGAATATAAGAATTTCCTCATCGTTTGTTTCAAAGTTTTGACTAAGTTCTTCAGGAACATCATATAAGAAGCTCAATAAGGATGTAACCTTTTAATAATAAAGTTGATTAACTAATTGTTTTCTCCTTATAAAAGGATAAACTTTTATTGTACCATTTGATAATTATTTTCTTAATTCTTTCAATCAAACGTTGGAAATCTAGTTTAATAGGTCTTTTTATAGAGAGAGGAATGCCTAAATATGTGAAGGGGAGCTTTATAACTTGGAGTATTTTCAATGGAGATAACCAACCAGTAAAATGATGAGCATTATTAGAAATAAAAAGTTGACTCTTAGCCTATTCATGCTAAGAATTGAGAGATCCTTGAAGGTAAGAAGTGCTGACTCTAGTATACTAATTGAACTTAGATTAGCCCCTGGGAAAAGAAGTAAATCATTAGAAAAAACAAGCTATGATTTTTTAAGAAGTTAAAAGAAAAAATTGTGAAAAAGATCACATTAAGGGAATTAGGATTTGATAATGGTTCAAAATATATTTCTATGGAGTTTAAAGAGTTTTTTGCCAAATAAGGTATCAATTACCAACTAACATCTTCATAAACTCCTCAACAAAATAGAGTAGTAGAGAGAAAGAGCAAAAACATCATGAAGATGACAAGGAGTTAATTGCTAGAAAAGAAGTACCTAAAAAGTTTTGGATAGAAGAAGTGAATACCTTAGTGCATTTACAACACTAAGAAATTGGAAGGAGAAATGCCATATGAAAATGGTTGTGTAACTTACCATTTGTTATAAACTTGAAATTTGTTGGTAGTTTATACTATATACATGTTCCTAAAGTGAAAAGGAAAATATTAAACAAAAAAATGAACTTGGAGTGTTTTTAACATATAATTACATAAAAATTGATTGTAGAATCTTCAATCTTACAATAAGGAAGATTCAATTAAGTTGAAATATAATAATTGATGAATTGGCTAAACCAAAGTGACAAGTTTTTGGGTGGTGAAGTTTAAGACTCTAAAGTTGACTCTTTACCACTTTATAATGAGAAAGAGATTTTAGAGGAGGTTTATTCTGAGCGTGGTACTAAAATTGGCTACTAAATTTGGATAAAAATTGTTTTATCTTGATGTTGAATCAATATTCTTGAATTAATTTATCAAGGAAACCATATATGTTGAGTAACTTGATGACTTTAGTAATAATGGCAAGAAAGATGATGTATACTTACCCTAAAAAGATCTCCATAGCTAAAAAAAAATTCTAAGAGATTGATACAACATGATTAATGATTACTTGGTTAAGTGCTTAGAAGGAATGAAAATGACATTATATGTCTTACTTGAAAACATTAAATATAAATATAAAGAGTGTGTGGCTTCATTTAAAAAAAAATCTGAAGATGAATTTGAGATGTCTAATTTTGGAGAGGTCAACTGTTTTCTTGGCATGGAGTTTAAATAAGGTGGAGATTTTATCTCTAGTAGTAAATAAAATATGCAGAATTTTTCTTAAAGAAAAATATCTTGCATTCCCCCTTAAGTAAACTATTCCTGTGGTTTTTAAAATGAATGTTCGTATGTCCCAATAACCAATATGGTCCTAAGGTAAAGAATAATTAGTTAATTAAATGATGTAAATAATATAACAAGAATTACATCTATAACCCAAGTCAATTGGTGTAGGTTTTTTAAATATGGAGAAGGATAAGTCAATGGTAGTTCCAATTTTTATAAAATTAAAATTATCAAACGAAGATAAAAAGGAGAAGGCTAATGTGACCTTATATAGAAATTTGATTTGGAATATGTTGTATCTAACAACCATAAGACTATATTTAATGTGTACAGCTAGTTTGCTATCAATATTCATACAAGAGCTAAGTAAATTCATTATCTTGTAGCCAGGAACGTTCTGAGTTATATGAAAGAAACATCAAACTATAGATTAATCTTCAAAAAGGAAGAAAACATTAGTTTGACAAGACATGTTGATAGCGATTGAGCTGGTTTTGTTAATAATGCAAGGAGCAATTTTGACCATATTTTTTTATTAGAAGTGGTGTGTTTATTTGTTATTTGAAAAAAAAATGTTGCTCAATCTGTCATTGAAGCTAAGTATATTACAATTATTTGTACCTTAAATTAATTCATGTGACTTACAAATGTGTTGATTGATTTTAGAATGAAATAAGAGGATGCTACCTCTCTTTATATTAATAACGAGTCTACCAAAAGAATCAATATGGGAGAAACAAATATGCCAAGTCAAGTTTCATGCCATTAGAAAAGTAGAGGAAGAGGGAAAAGTAACATTAGAGCATTATTCTTTAAAAAGCAAATGGATGGCATAACGATAAAGGATTAAGGCTTCACCTAGGGACAAATTCATTTATTTGAGACGCAAAATTGATGATTTTAGCAAATCCGTCAAGAAATGATGTTGGATTTATGCATTTTCATAAATATGAAGGATTTTTTTTTCTCCAAATCCAATTTAATATTTTTTTTGAAAAATGAAAGAAATGGTATTAATACTAGTAAAAGCTACAAAACAGCATTACAATGAGTTACTGAATCTGCCAATAAATTTAGGATCCTTTAATAGTTACAAAGGTAAAGTACATCATTGACTAGAACATCTAGTAGTTTTTTAATCCTTAGCTAAGTTTCATTTAACACCTCTTGTATTCCATATTAGAATGGCCATTTAAGGGGAATATCTCTTCCTTTTAGTTTTCTTCCTAGCTTGGAGTTAGAGAAACTTTCATGAAACCTTTTTGCTATCTTAACAAGTCTGTCATTCTCTCTAGTTATATTAGCAATAGGTTGCTTGTTGGCTCATTATCCAGTAAGCAAGGTTTAGAAACTATCTCTTCATCCACTAATTGTGCATCTACTGCATCAAGAGCATCTGATTTGTCATTGTTTTCAACTATCTCATCTTGCCCTTTTGTATTGCTATTAATTGCATTTAAATTGACATTTTCGAACTAATTATGTTCTTCCGAAATATTCTACCCCACAGCTACCTCAGGAATGGTTTGGTCTTCATCACAATTGCTGCTTTAACCTTCAGTGGATATTGAATGATTTTCTTTAACAGGTTCATTCGAGTCTAATGCTTGATTATGTGTTTTAACTTTAAAGTCATCAATAATAAAGTTCCTAATCAATTCATCATGCCTTTCAGTTTTGAAAATTTTACTTATGGGATTCCAACATTGTTTGGTTAAACTAGATTTCCATGACTATGAAATAGGTACTTCAACTCTCTTGAATTCACCATCTTCTCCTAGCTTTAGAATAGGTAATTTATTGGGTAGATCAACATTTTTACATACCTCAGTACAGATTTTAGCAAAGCAAATCCTCTCCATATTTGTCATTTGGGTGTCTATGCACAGTGGTTTGCCTAATAAGCTTGCTAGATAATTGAGGCCTTTTAACTTCCTGACTTTAAGAAGAATATTGTAAAAATGAACCCAAATGGTGAATACATCTATACTTCCTCTGTCACAATCTAAGCCAAGCTTTTATTTCTATATAAACATGGGTTAGCCTCCTATGTGCCAAGGTTCCATCTCCAAAATTTCATCTAGGTTTTGTTCATATGAGAATTTAAGGAGAAAATTACCATCGTTCGTGAGCATTGTCCTCTCAAGGACCTTCTTTCCTCACCTTACATCAGCCCAAGCATTCACTACTCGAAATGCTGGGCGTTCACTCCAGAAAAATTCTATTAAAGTCGACGACTATGTTGTGCTCCTGCTTGGAGTAACTCTTTAGGAAATAGAATTCTATATTTCAGATGATCTTTAAGTTGTCACTTATTTCAGATGATCTATCATGTGACATGATCTTTTTTTTTGTTTACAAGGGAACACAAAAACCAAAGGAAAGCTAACTAATACAGTGTTCGACGGGACACTGCTCCGTGCGAGTCACGGTGAATGATCTCCTCGACTGCCAATGGAGGCTCCTGGAAAACATGAATGTCTGGGCTGTCCATAGCTGCTAGAGCTGCCAGAAGATTCACGCACTGATTCCCCTCCCGGGGTACATGTTAGTTCTGTACGTCCCAGTCTCGTAGGAATAGGCCACGGATACCTGCCAACAAAAAATTGTTCACATCAATCAAAGTATTAGAAGAGGTAAGAATGTTAAGGACTTCCTAGGAGTCCACTTCTAAGATGACTCGGCGGTAACCAAGGGAATAAGCCAAAGTAAGGTCGGAGTGGACTCCCCAGAGTTTTGCCGTTAGAGCCTAGCTTCTACCAATGTGTTGGGTAAACCCTCCACAGCATTACGCTTTCCAATCGCGAATGACTCCTTCCGCTGAGGCTAAATTCGTCCAAGGTTTAACCGCTCCATCCGTATTGAGTTTAACCCAGCCGGGAGGCAGTTTAGTCCACCCTACTAGGTTGCCCAACGGTATACTCGGATGCTGGAGCACACAGTTTTTGATGGTCTGAACTCGGACTAGCCACTCTACGTACTCCAGGACTGGTCGTGTACCATCTTCTGGCCAATGAAAATCCTCTTCAAACAAGCTTTTGTTGCGCCAACTCCAAAGCAACCAGTAGGCTACTCCAACGATCATAGTCCATTCCTTTTGCATCACCTGTGAACGCTTCGTGAGGTTGGATTGGACCTATAACTCTTCATCCTGGAGGAAGAATTCTGTATTCACTACGCTCGAGGGAAATTGTTTCCAGAATGTTCGCACCCTAGGACAATCTCGGATAGTATACAGAGTGGTTTCTTCCTGCCCGTATATGTGACAACTGCTGTCCGAAGTCATGTGTCTCGCCACTCGCTATTGGTTAGTCACCAATTTTTTCTTGGTCATGAGCCAGAGAAAAGCTCTGATCTGCTGGGGCCCTGCCCATTTCCAAATTAAGGTCCAGAAACTGGCCTGGGGTGTTATGGTGCGGCCTTCGATTAATTCGTAGGCCAATGCTATAGTAAATCTCCCATGGGTCGTAGGTCCCCATCTCATGATATCCTCCCCTGTATTGACTGCATACGGGGCTAATTCTGCTAAAGCCTTACAGACTGTGGAAGGAAGGTATGGTTGAAGCGAATCCCACCTCCAGTTGCCATCCTAATGTCTCAGATTGGCTATTTTGGTGTTTAGAATGTGTTCTGGGATAGGAGTGGATGCCTGAGTAATCAGGGGCCCCCAGTCTTCCATCCAGTTATCCAGCCAGAAAGATATGTGTCTACCATTTCTCATCTGCCACTGTAATCCCTGGAGGACATACTACCATGTAGCAGAAAGTCCTCTCCAGAAACTTGAAGCCTCTGGCCTTTCTAAAGATGAGGGGATATGGTGCGGGTCTATACGATATTTTACCCGTATTATCCGAACCCATAAGGCCATCGGTTGGGTTAATAGGGCCCATCCCATTTTTGTAAGCATCGCATTGTTGGAGGACCTAAGGCGCTTAATGCCGAGTCTGCCAGCCATTTTAGGTTGACACACGGTATCCCAATGAACAAAGGACACTTTCCTCTGGTAATTCGTGGAGCCCTAGATAAAGATGCGCATGAGTTGTTCTAACTTATCACATAAACGTCTGGTTAAGTGATGCGCCCGACTAGAGACAACTAACGTGCCTGCCACCCTGCCAGTTTTTTACGTACATTCTCGAGGATATGATGATAGGTGTGGCACAAGGTACGCTCATGAAGTAGAGAAACACCTAGATATCGGCCTAGGTCGTTTGTACGAGCAAGGTTAAGGCTTTCACTGAGGCGACCTGTAGTGTCCTGCGGAACATTCTTAGAAAAGAAAATTTTCTACTTGTCCGTGTTAACTCTTTGAACAGACGTCATGTAGAACTGATCCAACGTTTTGGCGATGACCTGTGTCTGGGCCTCTGTAGCTTCAACAAAGAGGACCAGATCATCAGCAAAGAAAATGTGGGATAAAGGAGGTCCTGTAAGGCTTAGCTTATACTCATAAAGAGAACACAACTTGTGATATGTTTGTATTCCAAGCCATGAACTCCACTATATCAACTTTGTCATATAACACATGGAATGTGAGCTACCCATGTATGATGTTGTGCTCTTTACTTCAATTGTCTAGTAAAAAACATACTCGAAGATTATGTGCTAAGCTATGTTCAGATTGATGAACCTTGACAATGATATTTTTGTTCTTTTAATGATTTTTGTAATAAAAAATATCATCTGGTTAGATTATTAGTCTAATATCGATAACATGATTATGTGACTCTTTTGTGGAGTTAGTAATGGTGCTTATACTAGATTTTTCAAATCATAGCATGCCATATAACTTGTATTATACTTCATCTTATGTATTTATATATTTTTATGAAACAAAAAATAAATAAAGCATTCTCTTTTTATCGTTAAACCTTTTTTTATGCACTTAGTGTCAAAGAGATAAATACTACAATTAATGTCACACTTACTCCTTATCCATGCCACCCAAATTGCTAGTACACTACAAGAAAAGTCACGTTCTCCGACGGAATATTCCGTCGGAGAAATGGCAAGATCCGTCGGAGATTATAGTTACCGACGGAATACGACGAAAGAGTAAACCGTCGTAAACATGGCTGTTGTTATTGATTACCGACGGAAATATTCCGCCGTAGTTTGGCAACGGTTAACTGATGGAATATTATCCGTTGTTGTTCAGTTCCGACGGAAATTTTTTTGGAAATGACGTCGGTGAAATTAACTTATCAGCAACGGAATATGACCGTCGGTATTATTTA
>JAOTIZ010000008.1:14287071-14300784 GCA_027123425.1 Erythroxylum panamense | reverse complement strand
TATGCTAGCCCGTCCCCTGCCTTTCAGAAGTTCCTCTGGCACTACCTCCCCTACATCGCGCGCACTGTCACTCACCCTTGGCTCCTAGGTGGCGATTTTAATGCTAAATTGGATAGCCGTGATAAACGTGGTGGCTCTCGGCTTCAACCTATCGTCAACCCTCATTTTCGCGATTGTGTGCATCTCTGCAATCTTCAGGAAGTCGCTTTTGCAGGGCCTCGCTACACGTGGCGTCGCGGGCAGGTTGGGGCTCAGTTAGACCGAGCGTTTTGTTCTCCTTCTTGGCACGATGAGTTCCCCTGTACCAGGGTTACGCACCTCCCTTTCCTGAAATCTGATCATCGACCACTCCTCCTCGACTTTACCGGCCCGGTCCCTCCTAAGCCGTTAGAGCATCATTTTCGATTTCAATCTGCTTGGCTCACGCATGAGGATTTCGGTCGAGTCATTGCTGAGCACTGGCCTCATTCGTCGTTGAACCTTATTGGCGCTTTGGCCCAATTTTCGGACATCCTTTCCCGCTGGAATAAAGACACCTTTGGGAACATTTTTCACCGCAGAAAACGTCTCATGGCCCGCTTGGCGGGCATCCAACAACCTTTGGAAGATTCAGACTCGTCATCCCTCCAGGAGCTTGAGGCGTATCTGCAGACTGAATTAGAGTCGGTTCTGACGCAGGAAGAACTTTTCTGGCATCAAAGTTCTCGCAGCCACTGGCTCACAGAGGGAGACAGGAATACTGCCTACTACCACACTGTCACCAAATCTAAGCGTCGGCAAACTCGCATTACCTCCTTAACTATAGAGGATGGAACTGTCCACTCCGACCATGGCCCTTGGGAATTCACCTGTGGTCACTTCGAGGAGCTCTACCGTTTCGACGGGCCTGCGCCCCCTAGTTGGCACCTTCAGGGTCATTTTCCCACCCTGTCCCCGACCGCCAAGGATGATCTCACCCGCCCTTTATGCTCTGAGGAAGTCCGTACCGCTTTCTTCTCCATGGCGCCTAACAAGGCTCCTGGCATTGACGGATTACCAGCTTTATTTTACTAGTCTCAATGGGAGACTATCGGTCCGTCTGTGACCGATTTCCTTCGGCAGGTCTTTAGTCATAGCCTCTGGGATGAGAATCTCAACCGTACCATTCTGGTTCTTATTCCTAAACTTCCGTCGCCGACTTCGCTCTGTCAGTTCCGACCGATCGTCCTCTGCTCCGTCTTATATAAAGGCCTCACCAAAATTTTGGTTAACCGCCTCAAGCCATATCTTGGAGACTTGGTCTCTCCCACTCAATGCAGTTTCGTCCCGGGTCGCCTGATTACCGACAACATCATCATCACTCAGGAGGTCATTCATTCTATGCGTCGGAAATTCGGACGTACGGGATTCATGACTATCAAAGTGGATCTGGAGAAGGCGTATGATCGTCTTCATTGGGCCTTCATCCATGGCACTCTTCTTGATGTTGGCCTGCCGGGCCCTCTCATTACCATCATAATGAAATGCGTCACTTCGGTCTCCCTCCACGTTAACTGGCAGGGGGTGTTAAGTGACCCATTCCTCCCTTCTTGAGGTATACATCAGGGTGACCCCCTCTCCCCCTACCTCTTTGTTCTTTGAATGGAACGCCTGGGACACGCCATCTCCCATCGGGTCTCTCAAGGTCAATGGCGGCCGATCAGGTTAAGTAGGCATGGGCCACCCCTGTCTCACCTATTCTTTGCAAATGACCTCATCCTTTTCGCGGAGGCCTCGCTTGACCAAGTGACCATCATCCGCGATACTCTTAACTCTTTTTGTGCCACTTCTGGACAATGAGTGAGTCTCGATAAATCCCGTTTCTTTTTCTCCCGCAACACCTCACCCTCTACTTGTCAATCCCTCAGCAGCGCCCTGGGTGTCCGACGTACCAATGATCTGGGCCGGTATCTTGGCGTCCCCCTTCTTCATCAGCGGGTCACACATCGCACTTATCAACCCATTCTGGACAAGGTCCACCAGTGTCTCTCGGGCTGGTCAGCCAAATTTCTTTCCTTCGCGGGGCGCCTTATGCTGCTTCAATCGGTCTTGGCTGCCATTCCGAGCTACACCATGCAGACTGTCCGCCTTCCTCGTCGTCTCTGTGACGCGATAGAATGGGTCATGCGTCAATTCCTATGGGGTTCGACGCACGATCAACGTAAAGTGCACCTTGTCCACTGGAACGATGTGTGCCGACCCAAGGACTTGGGCGGGCTCGGCATTCAGCGCATCAGGGAAACAAATGATGCATTCCTTGCTAAACTCGGATGGACCCTCCTCACCAATCGGACCGCCTTATGGGCTCAGGTGCTCGCTGCCAAATGCCACTTCGATGCTGATCACATTCCCCCCTCCTTGCCTACACCCAGGGGATCAATGGTGTGGAAAAGCATCCGGGCTACCTAGCCAATCGTTCTTCAAGGCCTGAAATGGATGATCGGCGATGGATCCCGGACACGTTTCTGGCTCGACCCATGGGTGGCGGGCACTGGGCCACTTCTTCCTCACGCCACTCATTCTATCCCCGCAGCCTCCCTTCACTTGTCTACCTCCACTTTCGTTACTTCTTGTGGCCATTGGGATTGGGCCCAATTCCAATCATGGCTTCCTTCCCCGATATGTCGGCTTATCGCCGGTACTCTTCCCCCCCATCCCCTCCTAGGGCCCGACAGACTGGTCTGGGGTGCTTCAGACAACGGGCTTTTTACGATTGCGTTCACTTACTCTATGATTCTGAGTCACGATTCCGAGGTGTCTCACAGGCTTTGGCAGACCATCTGGCAGTGGCCGGGACTGTCACGTACCCGCTCCTTTCTCTGGCTTCTTGGGCGTGATCGGCTCCTCACGAATCAGCATAGGGTTCACCTACACCTCACAGCGGACAGTTGTTGCCCTCACTGTTCTTTCGATGAGTCTGTCCTTCATGCAATTAGGGATTGTTCTAAGGCTCATAGGATTTGGACAATGCTGTGCCCCCACCTAACTGAGACTGATTTCTTCACCCAGCCTCTTCGGGATTGGCTGCATCATAATCTACGTTCCCGCAGCCGGATTCGGGGTCATGATTGGGCGACCATTTTTGGGCTCACCTGTTGGTTTCTCTGGTCCTGGAGGAACAAGTCAGATTTTGAACCTCATTTTACTTGGCCCGCTTCCCCTGATGCGCTCATTTTGTCTTATGCAGGTCACCTATACCAGGAATCCGCGAGGAGCAGCATCACTGGCAGCCGCCTCCAGCCCCGTTATGCGCTTCTCCACAGTTGGACAAA
Source organism: Erythroxylum panamense (assembly GCA_027123425.1). Taxonomy (NCBI): domain Eukaryota; kingdom Viridiplantae; phylum Streptophyta; class Magnoliopsida; order Malpighiales; family Erythroxylaceae; genus Erythroxylum; species Erythroxylum panamense. The sequence continues at coordinate 14,297,494 of JAOTIZ010000008.1, read as the reverse complement.
GCCACCACCGAGACGGGCCAAGTTGAATACTGATGGGGCCAGTAACCGTCCTTCTTTCACAGCGGCCGCTGGTGGACTTTTGCGCGACAGTGCCGGCAATTGGCTGGGAGGTTTCACTCAGAACCTGGGTTGGTGCACTCCCCTGTCTGCAGAACTCTGGGGCGTCTACACCGGACTTTCCCTCACCTGGCAACTGGGTTTTCGCCGAATAGAGCTGGAGGTGGACTCGGTCGCAGTGCACACCCTGCTCGCCTCTACTGCGCGCCGCATTCAGGTGGCCAATTCTATTGTCCTGGGTATCCACGAGTTACTTTCCCGCAATTGGTCTGTTGCACATCGGCACGTCTATCGAGAGAGCAACAGATGCGTAGATTGGCTGGCCTCCCAGGCGGTACACTCCACTGTAGGGGTTACTTTTTTTGACATTACACCCTCCGGGTGCCATCACTTCCTCAATGAGGATCAGGCAGGGACCTGTGTCCCAAGAACTGCTTTGTAATTGGCTCCGGCTTTTCCATTAATACAAAAAAAAAAGGAATGAGACCAAATAATCCTAGCGAGGCATCATCCCCAAAAGTGTCCACTAATTATGCAGTCCGAACATGGCCAATAAATAGAATATAGCTGTAGCAAACTTCTTCTCCTAGGATTTATTTTAATTTGTTTGTAAGTTGCATTTTAGCTATTCTAAGACTGAGATAGCTTAGATATACATTTCTTTTATATTGGCTTAAATTAGATTGCACCACTAAAATGAATTTTATTGAAAAAAACAAGTGAAATAGTATGGGGCTGACTTAAACTACAAGTTGGTCTCCCGACCTAAATTGCGACATATTTGATTTTCTAATTTAAAGCGAGCCGAGTTGGAGCACATTAGGCCAACTTTTGGGCTTAATTAATGTTCCATCAGTACTGCTCTACTGAACATGATTAGATACAATTTGTACCGGGATGAATTAAATTGTGGAAGAATTTTGATTAAAGTTAGCATATGTGAACTGCTCTTGCTTGCTTTCATCCTGATCCCCTCATTTTCAAGAAACTTTCTCTTGGTGTTGTCCAGTACTTGCAGCTTTCGCCTAGAATAGAATTCAGAAGAGCAGTGGTCTCTTGTTTTTTGGGTTCTTGCAAGCCTTCTTATAAAGCTTCATTGTAGCTGAGAAAACATCACAATCTATTTAAAGCAGTGAACAAAAAAGTATATTCAGTTTGTTTCAAGATCAAGTTACTAACCTTTCACTCGCGAACTTATTCACCTAGTTTAACTAACATCTGCATTCGTAAGAAGCTCATCAATACATGAACCATCCGGATTAAGGACTTGTGTATCTGATGGCTCCAAATAAGTAGGTTTCGTTTCTGCACTCCTTTTCCTTCATCCATGGAACTTTACTTGAAAACGCAAAATTCAAAGACCAACTAATAGTTCCAGCTGACCACTTAAAATATGTTAAAATGGTTGTATTCAATGGAAAAGGACGTGAATATAAATCCCATGGAAAGTGAGAAAAGAGACGTAGCTTGGTATTTTAGGAGGGGCGTGAAGAGTTGTAACCATAATGGAAAAATGGAATTAAGTTTGCGTGGAAGTAAGGATATGGCGGTGATGGATGGGGTTAAAATTAACTAAGGTGCGTATGTCAGGAATTCAACATTGGACAGTTATAAGAGTATTAAACAATATATAATAATATACAAATCTCCTTCTCTTGAGCTAACTTTTGGGATGAGTTAGGAACTTTCTAACAGCGGGAAGTGAGGATTGAACTTGTGGAATGAATTGAAATGAGGATGCTGTATTTACATGTGAACATCAGGATCAGGACGGAGTCAGGAGCTCAAAAGTTTAACCACTGCTAGCATTTGTACCTTTCAATTCCTGTTATCACTTGTAACCGTTATATTCATTCGTTTCTTCTCTCTTACTTACTCGCACTTCTTCTTAAAGCCCATTTGGTCTTTTTTCACACAAAATCGTCCCTAACTCTGTCGTATCTACATCTCACCTTCTGTCCGTTACCAAGCTTTAATACTAGTCTCTCTAGTTCTACCTTTTTTTTTTGTTTCCTTTCTAATTTTACCTTTTCTCATTGCCGCTACGGCTTTGCCGTTGAAGTACTCTCTTAATTTTCCTTCAGGCTTTCTCCTTTTCATGTCCTTTCTCTAATTTTCCCTTATTTTCATTTTTCTCTTCTTTCTAACTTACGGGTTTGTTCCCTATTTAGCTTACTAATGAAGGGTTGTTTATATTTTCTTTTCTTTTTTCCATCGACGCGCAGGTGGTAACTTCTTACCATAAACATGGTGATGATGGGAATAGAGAGGCTAGTTGTGAGCTTGAAGTCCAAAATAAGGTCACTGAAGACCAAAAAACCATATGATAAGATTGAAAAAAGTGACAGCATGAGATTTGAGATAAGAAGCAGGAAGGCCAAGAAGCTCATAGAGAAGACCCTCAAAATTGCAGATTCACCCAAGACCAGAACTTATGCTTTTTAAGGTTGCAGAGACAGAGCACAGCCATAGATTTCTCCTTTTCCTGTTCTTTAACAGCTATGTTTAGTTGCTGTTAAGTGTCAGACTACTACACTAAAAAGAGGGTTGTTCCTCTTTTTGCAAGAGACCACCTTCTGTCTCTGCCAAGCTCAATGTAAGTCAAGAATCATCTCTAAGTCTATTGCTAATAAATGTGACTTATTGCAGTGGCTACAAATTTTTACTCTTCATCTACCAAAACAGTAACAAATTTAAAGCATTGAATGGACTCTTTCTCTCAAATGGGCTGTTGTTTACCAAATATGCTGGTTCTGATTATAATTGTTATTGAAAATTAAGATTTGATGTATACTATGAATTTCGACTCTAGTTCCACTTTATATAAAAGTTATGTTTTACTCATTTAAAGAGGATGTCAGGCTCAGGCAGCCTTTTCCTGAAAATTCGAGGTAATGTTCAATGCCATTTCCAACCCAACTTTTGGGGATAGAATATAGTGTAATTAAGGACATCCAAGCTGTGGTATTTTGTAAGGAGTACACCTTTTTAGAATTTCTTCTCATGCTAGTCATTCCAAAGAAATGTTTGCATATAGGGATCATTCAAATTATTGTGCATATGTAGTACAGAAGTTCAAGTTCCAGTAGAATTACGAGAAAATGACAGATAGGGAGATCTATTCGTCCCTCTCCTAGACCAAGAATAGCTATAGATACACAGTTCAGTTGTTTTTTTTTTATATAACTCAGGATTCGGGCTTGGCCCGACTACCTGGGACCTATGAGCCACCCACTCAGACTCATAGATGGATAAATCCAGGTCTGATCCTAGTCAATATCAGAGGTACCTGCATCCAAAGGATGGGTCATCATTACCAGGGGGATTACATCACCTCAAATAAAGGCTGCTCCTCCCAAGGTTCGAACCCACAACCTCTCTCACAATCCTCTCCCCCTTTCTACCGCTAGGCTATCCCCTTTCATTTGAGCCGACGTAGGTTGTCTGATCAACTACTTGATGTGCCAAGTTGTCAATCATATATGTATAGGCCGTAAATAAGTTACTCATCACTAGTAGCTTTACAAACGTGGATAGATGTTACATCACCATATCAGGAACACATGGAGTAGGTTTCCCCATAAAAATGTGGCTATTCCGTAAGAGAAGGGTTTTCTGTTGTTATCTTCATTTTTATGCTCGTGAAAGGAGACTGCAACCCATTTTGTCGTATTTTCTTTCTTTTTTGTTTTTATAGCTAATATATACTAATTTGGACCAAGTTCTCTAAATCTAAGTTACTAAATCTTCATCAGGCCCTACTTTGATCATGTTGCTTTGATAAACTCCTAAGTCGATTGCTTCTGGTTGACGCCTAATTTGGTTCGGAAGTTTTTGTGGGACAGAAAGGAAAATCATGATTGTTCATTGTTCTTAACTTCCAGTTGAAGCCGTTGATGTTACATCTCAACCTTCCTTCTTGTTGAGCCATTGATTGCAATTTCGATAGATGCGAGTTCCTTTTGTTGTCAACATTTACAGAGTCGCATCATGGTGATGTATGTGTGGCCATAATCGAATGGACCTACGTATTATGAGTAGCCTTTGCTCTTTCTGGTAATTAAGAAGCTCCATTTGGCATTTCAGTACCATCATGATCATCCATGTCTATTATACCTAGGTTTTGGCAAAAGAGTACATACAAAGTGGATCCCAGAGCTGATCCTCTGGCTCAGGTATTCTGTACCTAGTCTGATGGCTTAGATCCTCTGACATAGGATAGGTACAGAGTACCTGAGCCAGAGGATTTGAGGGCAGAGAAAACTTAAATGGATGACTCAGATCTTCTGACACAGGCTACGTACAGAGTATCTGGGCCAGAGAATTTGAGGGCAGAAAAAAGGGCATGAAATCCTCTGTCCCCAAATTTGTGTACCAACCCTGTCCCATTGAATCCAAATCAGCTATTTATGTGGGACCTATATAAATGAATGACTTGGATTCAATAAGACAGGATTAGTACACAAATTTGGGGACAGATCCAGAGAAAGTAACGGAGCTGTATCCTCTCTTAAATCCCATGAATCCAATATACTAAATTCTAGGAAAAGATAAGAATTCAATTCAATAAATTACAAAAATATCTTGAACTTCTTTACCATTCGACTTTAATTAAAAAAAAGGGGCTTAATCTTCGTTACAACTTTTTTCTAATATAATATTGAATTTCTTCTTTTTGTGGATTTATCCATCTATTTCTCATCCCCTTGAGAGAATCTAATATGGGTGTGAAACAGATTAGATAGTATGGTAACTCCAACGAGTTGAGATGCTGATTTAGAGCTTCAAACTAGTTCATTTTTGTACGGATGTTGATCTTTTTCCACGTAATAAAGATGTATGGATGATAAAACCTTTACTGGAAAGATTACTTGCTGACATTATCCAAGCTCCACCACAAAGCGAAAAGGGTTGGTCTAAAGTAATGAGGAATGCTCAAGAAACATCGAGAACCCATATAATTGACCATTTCATTATATAGATAACAAAGACGAGCAAAAAAAGGATGGATTGTGGGTACTGGGAGTGTAAAGAACATATGAGGCTCAGAACCTGAAAACAAGTTAATCCTGATCTGGCAATTGTTTACACATGAAAATGAAACTTCTATGGTTCAAATGTTCACAATAATATATGCTCAAAACGACAATCCCACATTCTTCCTCACTAATTGTTATACAAAGAGGAATCTCCTCAAGGAAATGCAACCACGTAAACGGTTAATTACTTAAAAGAACATCCTGGTTTTGATGGTGGTCAGAATTTTATTGGATTATCTAAGCCGACAAGCAAAAAGAAAAGAGAATTGCATGTCTAATGTAGGACCTTGTCTTGCAATATGAGATCTCAATTCTTCAATGGATCCCCAAGGAAAAAGCAACAGAGCTAATGCAAAATCCAAGTATGATTGATTCGGCTTGAGAAATAGGGTGAGCAACTAAATTAAAAATGAATATAGTCCTTGTGAAGATAACTTGATAATCAATAAGAGAAAAGTGGGTAATCAGAATCAGTACAATTTACTTTATTAATCCTGCAAAGTCTAAAAGACATTGGGCGCTATCATTTTGCGTATTCTTTTGATAGATTATTAGCTGCTACCAATTTGTTGAAAGGTCCTTCCGGTGCAGGAGGAGAATCTGGAGAGTACAAGTGAGTATATCTAATCTCAAGTTTTCTTAATTCAACCTGTTTAAGTAAAGAAAAGGCTTAGCTGCGGGATGCTAATCCAAATGAGGATTGCAATTAATTTGCGTGTCAAACAGTACTCATTAACATAAACCTGTTGAGAAGTAAAATTGAATGACTTATGAACAAAATGTAGCCTGATTAATGACCATATATATATATATAATAGAAGTGTTCTATTTGGTCTATATTTCCAACTCAATAATGGAATAAATCATAACCATTTATTCTAGCCACAAGACGGACGCACCAGATTAAACATCATAGATATATAAACCGGTCATCTCCCTACTAAATAAGGTCACAAATTGTTTTCAATCAAGTTTTTGTAACTACAAGAGAGTCAAGAGAGAGAAACTAATATAAACCAAGAACGCAGTCAAGTTTCTCGATCTCTTTCAATAATAACATTTTTTGTATCAGATACACAATATGATAAAGCAAACATACAAAAGAAGGAGATGAATTGTGTATAAAAAAATTGCAAGGTAATTTCAATTTGATAATATCCTGCTAAACAAAATAAGTCTATAGATAGAAGAGTCCTATCAACTTTCGAAAAGATCCCATTAATGTTGAAAACAAAAAGATCCTGTTAATCGAAAGAAGTCTGCTAGCACTAAAAAAGAAAGAGTCTGTTAATCAATAGGAGTCTGTGAGTGCTTAAAAAGAAAAGAGCCTGTTAATCAATAGGAGTTTGTTAACACTCAAAACGAAAAGAGACTGTTAATTGTTTCAAAAAACGAAAGGAACCTCTTGCGATATAAAAACAGAAGAAACCTATTGTAAAACTAAAGGAGCATTCTGAAAACACAAACATATAGTGTAAAATTTTAAAAGTTAGAAAGAGAGAAAGAATGAAACAGTCAATTTATACTAGTTTGGCTAATAATGAAGCCTAAGTCCAGTCCCCAAGTATCCAACTTCAGTATTTCACTATAAGAATCTAAGTATTAAATTTAACGAGCCTCTCTAAACTCATAAATACATATTTTTCAAGGGTCTTCAACCTTCCACACTCGTAGCATTTAGCAAACCTCTACAAGCTCTCAACAAAAGTGTATAAAGGGTTTAACAGTCTCTCTTAATAGAGTGATTCACTTTTTAAGGCATAAAGAGTTTGATATAGATATAACTTTCAAGCATATTGTTGCTGCTAAAGTATTTCACAAATCAATGTGTATTTTGCAGATGCAATGGCTCTTCATTAAGTAGACCTTTTTCTTCAACTAGCTATTGCTTCATTTTAATTCCGAGTTGACTTTGTATCTAACGAATCTTCGATATCATCTTTGCTGGAACCTTCCAATATTTAAACATTAAGAGAAAAGCTTTATCAAAACTTCTGAAGCTAATTGCTCGAATTAGTAAGATCCTTCTAGATATTATGGAATCATTTCTAGTAAGGTAAGTTCATTGAAAAGAATTCTTGTAAGAAAGAAGACATTTTTCCTATGATTTTATTTTCTTTTAAGAATTATGTTATTACCAATAAAAGGAAATAACTATGATTTGAATTTTAAAACATTATATAGGTATCACCAAAGTCATTAATTGTTAGACCCCGAATTTTTTTTATGATGTCATTAAGCATGAATCGAGTTAATTTTTGTGTTTATGGCTTAGTTTGATTAAATTGGGCATAATATTGGATAATTGAGTTTAAGATGTGATTAAATGTGGTTAAATAAGGCATTAGAGGATTTAATTATGTGAGGGCATTTTGGGAAGTTAATTGAAGTTAGAATGGCTTTAGGATTAGGAGGAGGGCTAAAATGGTCTTTGTCCACTCCTTAGGTTTTTAAAGGAAAGAAATAGAAGAGAAAAGAAAAAGAAAAGAGAAAGAAAATAGAAGAAGAAAAAGAAAGAAGCGTCGTCGAGAGGAGGAAGAAGAGAAGAGGAGAGAGTTGCGATTCTAGCGATTTCCGACGATTCGAAGTGATTTCCAGGTAAGTTGACTTCTCGTAATCTTGTTTTAGCAAGATTTAACGTTGGATTTGAGTAGAATGAAGAGAATCGAAGGATTTAGGGTTTAGGGTGAAAATAGTGAGATTTCATGGGTTAATGCGTTCTTGACTGGTTTTGAGTTGTTAATAGGTTAGAAATGTAGCTTGGGACTTGATCTAACGCTTGTGTATGTTACATTTGAGTTTGGGAAGAAATGGAAGTCGGAAACTGCAGAAATCGGGAGTTCGGAGTCGAAGCTCCGACCCGCACGTCGCGACGTGCGCAAGAGCACGCCGCAGCGTGCGGCGAATTGGTGACACGCCGCGTGCACCATGTGCACGTCGCGGCGTGCACGAAGAGGTGTGCACGCCGCAGCGCACGAGGGTGCACGTCGCGGCATGCGAGTGATGAGCACGTCGCGACGCACGCTCGGCTCGCCGCGACGAGCGCCGCGGCGAGCAGGGTCGTTCGCCGTGGCGAGCCCCCTGTTTTCCGAAAGTAAGATTTTGATTTTTTGGGGCGTATCTTGGGCTTCAAATGTCCGATTGAGGTGATTTTGGAGTCGTTGTGATCTAGGGAATAAGGACTATAAGAAGTATGAAAAAGGGGAAGTTCGGAAATTGCCTCGAAGGGTTCGAAAATTGAGGAGAAGATCGAATATAGATTTTGAGTGCTTTAATTTGAATATTTTCTATGGATATTGATTGTATGAAAACTTGGTTTATTTTTAGGAAACCAAGCTGACCCGATTTCATCGCAAGAAGAAGGACATCAGTGAATCGGATTCTCAAGCGATTTAGGTGGGTAATATACTTATAGTTATTGTGTGATTAGGCAATTTCTTGCCTATGTATGAATATATGTTATTTGTCTGATTGTGTAAGCATGATAATTTGAATGACTTTGATTTCATATACGTGAAAGAATCATAGAAATTGATAGAATTGAATTCTACTTCTGAGCATGCTATGCCACGACTTTGGTCACGACATTTTGAATAATTGAAAAGTATGAAAGCATATCATTGATAAAATGATTTTGAGCATGAATATATGCTTTTGTTTGGGCGAGAGTGGAACCATTTCGTTTGTCAGGTGCACATAGACAAGAGCCTTCTCCCGGCTGTCCGCTTGTGGCATATGAGATCCGAATGGACTCATTTCGTCAGGGTGTAAACTTTGGTTTCTCCCTTTTGTTTCCATGGAACTCTCGAGCCATTGTGATGTGCATTGCATATGTGAATTGTTTATTATGACGCATACTTTGTGACGTTGTTATGAATTGAGCTAACTGTAGGGAATGCATAAACTGTTTGAGTAGTATGTGAATGCTTGAATTAAAGTCTGTATAGATATAATATATATACATTCATATGCTGGGATTTGTGCTAGTTGCCAATGGCTATATTTATATTAGTCACTGAGCTGTGTAGCTCAACCCATTACTTTCCCTCCTCAGGTGCAGATCAGGACGATCGTTGACTTTGTGCGGCATCGGAAACTTCAGACAAATTAGGAGCTTTGTATTAAGTTCGTATTTTGTTGGCCCTCCGAGCATATTGTCATTGCGCATACTCATGTATTTTGGATTTAGAATCCATTTTGTATTTTGCTACATTTGAGAATACTTGTTAAATTTTTCTTAAATTTGTAATCGTATGAAATCCTCATGGTTATGGGGTCTTTAATTCGTATTTGTGCATGTTATGGAAAATACATGTATGAGTATATGGAAATGTATGTGCGTATCGACTGGTCGATTGTGCCTAAATGTTGGGATCGGGTCCGCGATTTAGGCGCCCGACACGGGCGCGACCCGAGGGGCCTCCTTGGGAATCGGGGATCCGGGGCCCGGGCCCAACATTAATAATGAACCTTAAGCTAACACAATATTACACTCATATGATTTGTTAAGCTAACACAATATTATACTCATATGATTTGTAGCAATTGTTTGTTCAAGATCCTAAAGTTACGTTAATATTGATTTATATGATAAAAATCATATTTTTACATGAGGTATTAGAACATGTGTTTTGAAGAATTTGTTCATATATTTAAAATTGTGGTTATTTGATGATAAATGTCAAATATTTTGATGATTGAAGAGTTTTATGATTATTCAATATTGATGGTTTCTATAACATAAAAAAAATAAAAATTATTGTGGTGATGAATTTTAAAGATGGCAAACTAAAATAATGCATCAGGAATATCAACGTTAAATCTCTTGTATGTAAGACCTTTGTTTTTCTTAGTTGTTGAATTGTACAAGAAGTATGACTCTTCAAATGTACTACAAGTATGACTCTACTCTATATAATTTATAGTTTATCTACTCTTAGATAATGTTAGATAAATATTAGCTAACATTTGACAAAATTCATATGAAATGCTCGTGAGACACTTTTCAATTATTACGGTGTTGAGACCGAGCGCCTGTACTGTACAATATAGGGCTCATTAAACATTGAGCCTAAGACTCTAAATCACTATTGAGCTCGAGGCTCAAATTCACTCGTTGAGCTTTAAGCTCTAATCTGTGGCTGCTCCGGTCACAACTGTCATTATCTGAGTCTGCATTCATAAATGAAATGCATATGCCACAATTGACCAGCATATGTCACAATCAATTATATTATAAGCATGTATGCATATGTCACGGTCAATCACATCATAAGCACGTAGGTCTCACATTCACATACAAGTAGCACTTCAATAACACAACTCCC
>JAOTIZ010000008.1:14268754-14286971 GCA_027123425.1 Erythroxylum panamense | reverse complement strand
TATGTTTATGAAAAAGGAAAGTATTAAATCAGTCTTTTTAAGTTCTCAATTTTGGATGGAAGTGTAGTGTAAAATGTGGTTTCGACAAAAAGATAGTCCCTATCTATTCTGAGTATAATTTTCGGATTTTCCTGAAACAAAGTGAACGATTTCAGTGTCTATTGAGTTCTGATATTGGGGAAAGGCTGTGATGGGAATTTTTGGGATAATGCCGGAATGTCACGAAAGTGCATAGTACATATCTTTAAATTGCAACATGTGCATTATTGCTGAATTGGACGATGTGTATAATAGATGTGTTTTGACTTGTGAAATAGGCACATTTGGAATGTCTGCCCACCGACGTTGTCGGGACTTCCAGGCTTTAGTGCGGAAGTCAGGTGAGTGACCTAAATGGTTCTCCAATTATTATGTGTGTCATAATTATGTGGTTTTGATTATGTGGAGAATAATGGTGGGACAGTGATTGATTGTAAACTCCAGACCGTAGGTCCGGAGTATTGTTATGATATGATATAGAAGTGTTATGGGTATGTGAAATTGTGATGGTGATTTTTTTATGTGACAAATTGTGAGTCATTTGTCTGATTTTGGTAATTTGGAAATGATTGTGGTTTATGAATATGTAAATAAATTGATTAAATTGTGGCTCATGTCGTTCATACATGAATGTATAATTAGTAAATGACAGTTGTGACCGGAGCAGCCACTGATCAGAGCTTTCAGCTCAACGATTAATGAGCCCTTAATTAGACAGTTTCAGAGCTTTTATCTCAACGATTAATGAGCCCTTAATGGGACAGTTTCAGAGATTTTAGCTCAACGATTAATGAGCCCTTAATGGGATAGTTTCAGAGCCTCTGGCTCAACGATTAATGAGCCCTTAATGGGACAGTTTCAGAGCCTATGGTTCAACGATGAATGTGCCCTTATAGGGACAGTTCAGGCGCTCGGTCACAACACTGTAATAAATTGAAAAAGTGTTACATGTTGCATTTGTTTTGATATATTTGATTGAATGAAAGACAAAATGTCATATACTGATGTGATAGTAGTCATGGGGTATTTATAACTATGAAAATTATAACAAATTGTGATGTGTCTGGTTGTGGCTTGAAATATAACGGCTGTGACCGGAGTTGCCATCGACTAGAGCTTTTAGCTCAATGTGCGAAAATGAGCTTTGAGCTCATAAATGATTCAGAGCCTCAGGCTCAATGAACAATGCGCCTTGTATCCACCATCAGATAAGGGACAGATATTAATGAGCCCTTTAATGGGACAGTTTAGGCACTCAGTCACAACAAAAATGTAAATAAATGGAAAGTGAGTGAAATATGCATGCATAAAAAATGGGATATATGAATGTGGATTTCCGTAAATGTGTAAATGTGCAATTTTGTGAAAATGTATATTGAAATAAAGTTTAAATGTATGTGAATTATGAAATGTAATCAAATAGGCAGCAGTGTGAAAATATATTATGTATTGATATTGTTGCAATGATTGAGAGGACCATCGATGATGGTCACTCATTGAGTTTGCAAAACTCACCCAAAATTTGCAATTATTTTTCAGGACTCAGAAGAATACCCCGTTGGGCAACGGGCGTATAGCGACTGCCTGTGAGTGAATGAAGAGGTCGGGATCAGTTGCGTCTGCACAAGTGTCTGCAAATTTTTTTTGTATAATATTAGGTATTTCAGAATTTCTGTTTAATTGATTGGCTCTATTTATATAAATTGTTTTCCGCATAATGTGTATATGCACAAGTTTCAAAAAAAATTATACTGAAAATTGATAAGTGATGTAGCACGCCACTCTCGCAGGGCGCGGACTCGAATATCACCATCGATATCGGGTTCTAGTCTTACGGGAGTGGGGTGTTACAACTTAAATATCCAAATCAGTATCACAATCATCGGACCTCCTGTCCGGAACCCATACAATCAATCACATTCAGAAATCAATTTATACAAAATGAAAAAAACAGAACAAAGAATAAAATGAGACCATCTCGGTCTACTCACAATATGCTCCAGATTAGCATTTGCTTCCAAATTCTGGAAACGCTTAACTGCGAATTTTTAACCTGCACAACCCATTTATGCAATACGTTGCACACTCATTAATAATTTTGCACAATGATAAATATTTATTTACGCACATGTGTGTATATGGAATATGTACGATGTATGCTCATGACAATCCCGGTATCATTTCATAAATTTCATCACAAACCTATTCCTATATCAAAACTCCTTTATTCCTAGGTTTAAGCCACATAAAATCATTTAACTTGCAATTTATTGCTCATAGTCATATTTCAATTTTTCTGAAACACATATTTCGGGTCTACTATTCCCGATCAATGAGACCATCAATATCAGATAACCTAGGTAACCTCTATTTAATAAAAAAATGTTCCCCTATTTTTTAGGAATCCATAGATACCAAAATTACTCAATTCGGATCTCTATAGGTCCGGATATTGCCAAAATACTGCCCAAAAAAAAATTAATTAATCGGTCCTCTCACTTTGATTTAATCTATCATTTTTAATTTAATATCCAAAATTTATAAATTTACATAGAGAGGTAGAGAAATTTCTTACAAATCCGACGCCTCAAAAATCAAGTCAATCAGAGGTCGAATGAAACAGTTATAAGCAAAAGAGTGGAGAGGGGTCGAATTTGGGGAGGAAAAAGACAAAAAAAGTCAAAACAGTCGTTGCGCGCTGGGCGCGCGCTCTCCCGATCGCGAGGTTAGAGTCTGCACTCGCCCTCGCGAGGGCGTCGCGATCCCGAGGCACAGTGGCCTGACCTCCTCCCCTTTTTTTTCCACTAATTTTCCTCTCTTCTTCCACAATGCATAAATTTTTACCCAAGTGTCCAAAATGGACAAATTAGGTATCAATGGAAAGATCACAGAAAGACGCATAATTTCCATCAAGGACTCATAGACAAATTCCAACTCTAAAGGAGTCAAAATGCCAATCAAAATTACTACCCAAATAAGTGTCATCCTAAACAGTATCCCAATTTTTAAAAATCATAACTTCCTATCCCATTGTCCAAAAATTCCATGCTTTATATAAATGAAAAGATCAGAACACATTCTACAATTCTCATGAAGAACTTAAAGCAAATTCTACCTCTAACTAGGTCTAATTCTCACATGATTGTGGCTGCCCTGTTAAAGATTGTTAAATATCACCTCAACCATATCCATATTTCAATCACTCATAACTATCAACTCTAATGTCAAAAAATGACACACTTTATGGTGATAGAAAGCTATCAAGAAAAGCTACAACTTTCATGAAGACCAATAGAGCAAACTATGCCTAAATCAACCCAAAAAAATTCACAAAGTTTCAGATCATCAAAATACAATTTTAGAGCTACTATTCATCCCTACACACATTCCCACATTCAAGTCAAAATTTGGAATTCTTCAAACAAAAATTGAACATCACTTCCTTCACAAGCAATATATCGAAATTTCTCTAGTTTAATTTAAGCCAAAACTCATCTCAATTGCATATCCATAGAAGAAGTTATGGCCAAATCATTGAAACATACACAAATAAAATTTCTAGCTTTTCATCATAACACCTTTCCTATCTCTTCCATACCATTTCTACACCAATAACACCACTCAATTAACTCAATATATCAAACCAACCAAATCAAAACCTCCACTTGAACAAGAGTCCACAAAATGGCAGCAACATACACTCAATCCTTCATACATTTCTACACAAATATTAACTTCCAAAACCTCTAAAACATCTGTAAATTACATTTATCACCTTCTACCTCATCAATCAACAATCAAAGCAAGCAATTCACACACACACATACCTATATCCTCCAAACACAATTTCCATGCAATTAAATTTAAAAAACATCACAAATAATTTATTTAACTACAAATCCATAAGTTAAAACATATTTCTTACCTAATTAAACTTCCAAATCTTCTTATCTTCAAAATTATCACAACATCTCTAATTCCCTCCAACATACACGATCATCATCATCATCTTAAGGGGTAGAAAGCTTAGGTTTTTAGTGAACCAAAAGAAGAGAAAGTAAGGTGAAAGAAGGTAGAAAAGATGAGCAAAACTCTAGAAGAAGCAAGGAAGAAAGGGGACTATGAAAGTTGGCGGAGGATTTCACATAAATCACCCAAAACCTTTTCAAAGAAGAAGTATCGAGAAATACCAAAAGGAAGGGTGGGTTTTTAATAAAAGAGGGGCATGTTGGCATGTTAGGCAAGTGACAAGTGTCACTTGCCACATGTCACACTCTTAAGCCCTCACTTAGTTTCTTTCCAATTAAATTCTCATTTCTACTCCAATTTCTCTCCAAATTTTCAATAGCTCAAATTAATAAATCCTAAACTCATTTATCTAAATTTTCAGTGCCATTGGACAGTCATGCTTTATATCATTGGACAGTCATGCTATACATCCTATGTAACTTCACCAACTTATAATGATCATATCTCTTGACTCCGATATCCAAAAATTTCATGCTTTATATCATTGGAAAGCTAGAAAGATAAGCTACAACTTTCATGAAGAAAACTTTAGCAAATTCTACCTATATAGATACAGTTTTTCCTTTGAGTTCAGAACAAGATTTCCGCACTTATAAAAACTTGCCAAATGCAATATCTCTTCATATGAATTCAGCTACTAAGTACTTTTTGTTAAACTCTTGAATCTCACCTTAAGTGATTCATTCCATACAACCTTTCCAAATTTCTAACATGCTACTTTAAAACTAACAACAATTTGCAATCTGAATGAAGAAGAATATGCACATACACATTCCACTTCCATCACCATCATACTCAACTTGTAAAATAACATAATCATCACAAAAAAATCATCAATTTCTCATTCTCATTGCTAAGCAAAGTAAATATTTGAACAAGCTTTATTTACATATCAACATACACTTCGCTAACTTAATACAAATTCAAATGGATGCTCAATGTTTGGCATGCTTAATAAGCTATCCAATAGTGTTCGAACTAAGCTTAGTGCAAAAGCTAACTATCTCGGAGTTTATCCAGCTGCCTTGCAAGTATCGCTATCCTTCTCGTTCTGCACCTGAGGAGGGAAAAATGATGGGATGAGCTACACAGATCAATGACTAATATATTTATAGCCATTGGCAATAAGCCACACAATCAAACATATATGTGAATATTCATATATGCATACACGTTTTTAATATGACAATGTAAGTTCAACATTCGCAATTCCAATTCACAACTCATAGTTCAATACATCATCATATAAAACATATTGGATGTCATTTATTGTCAAAAAATAACACACAAATTGCATCATAACTTAACATATCAAAATGAAAATGCATAAACAAATGACTTAAGGGTTCCGTGGAACAAAATGGAGAAATCAAAGTTTACACCATGAACGAAACTAGTCCACTTATCGAATCTCGTATGCCACAAGTAGGCAACCGGAAGAAGACTTTATGTCGACGTGTACGTGACTATGAAACGATTCCCCTCTTGCCCAAACACAATCAACTCTCATGCTCAATTCAATCAATCATAAATTCATATTCTCATACTTTTCTTCTTTCCATTTAATCAAAATACCATGACACAATTCCAAGGCATAGCATGATCATACTCACAATTCAATTTTATCAAAATGTCATACATCATAATGCATTTTTCACATCACAACAATTCAAAACAAGCCATTTAGCATACAATACACATACAAGAAATTTTGCTCATATTACACAACAACTATAAATAAATTACTCACCTTATTTCTCTTGAAAATTCAAACTCAATTGAACCCTTCCTCTTGCTCTTGAATAGGGTTTTCTTGATTTTTTAACATAACCAAAATTCTCATTCAATCCATATTCAAATGGAATTCCCCCTAAAACTTCCATAATCACAAAAATGCAATCAACACAAATGAAGCTCAAACCTAACCTACCTATAGAAGTTAGAAAAGCCAAAACCTAGTTCAGAAACTCTAAAATCAAATGGTTTCTCTTAAATCATCTTCTTCCAATACAAACCCTTCATTCTCTACACAAGACCTCTTTCTCTCTATAACTCCTTCTCTAACAAAGCAAGAAGAAAGATAAACTTATCTTGACAAATCTTCCTCCTCCTTCTTTTTCCCACGTTTCTTCTCTCTTCTTCCACGTTTTCTCCTTCTTTTCTCTATTTCATGTGGCTTTCTTCTTCTTCTTTCTTATTCTCATGACTCCCTCTCTTCTTCTAATTCAAGCCACATTTTATTAGCCTTTCCCACTTTTACCCTTCATTTATCTTATCCTTCCCATTATGCCCTCCTTTTGTCTTTAAAACTAACATCTTATACTTCTAACTCCGTAACTAAATCTTTCCAAAATCCAGAATGAATTTAATAATACTTCCTTCTAAAAAAATGTTCCTCATTGTCTTAATTTTCTAATAACACCAAAATCATTCAATTTGGTTCAGAAATTTGAAAGTAGTATCCCAAATATTTCCAAACTAAGCTTATACTGAAACACTATTTTATGCTCAACTTTCATCCAAAAATTGAAATTTTTGAGATTGAATTAGAATTTTATTTCATCAGATGATTTGTAGCCCTTTCTCTCTAGTTTAATCTAAATTAAGAATCACCTCATTTGGATAATTAGAGAAAAGTTATGGCTAAAACACCGAAGCATACTCAGTGAACATGTCTCAACTACATTTTCCGACTTACAACTTCTAACATTTCACATATAACCCATCATGTACCTAAACCATCTTTTCTACTTCATTTAAAATTCAAGAATTCTCCTTTTCTTTACGTATGAAGAATCGTCAATAATTTCTCATTTAATAGTTCTAACTTCTAAGAAAAGTTCGAGTCCAACAAGTTTGATAAGGAATGTTGATAGTGATTAGGCTAGTTCTATTGATGATGAAAGAAGTACTTTTGGCCTTTTTTTAATATTTATTTACTTGGCATTCAAACAACCAAGAAGTTATTGCTCAATCCTCTCCTAAAGTTGAGTATATTTTAGCTTTTAGTTTCAAATCAATGGAAGTTGTTAACTAATCTTGGAATGAAACAAGAGGGTGGTACATCTATTAGCATTGAAAATGGGTTAAATATAACTATTGCAAAAAAATTCTGTTCAACTTGTGAGAACCAGACATATTACAGTTAAGTTTGATGTTATTAGAGAAGTTGAAAAGGAGGTAAACAAAAACTTAAGCTTTGTTATTAAAAGGAGCAAGTGGGTCATAATGATTAGAGGTTGAGCTAGAGGCAGATTCATTTATATGAAGTACGGACTTAGTATTTTTAAGAAATACATCAAGAGAGTGTGTTACTAATGCATTTTTGTGAAACATAAAAGTCGCCATTACATTAAGAGCCTGTTTATTTCAACTTTTAGAGGGTGATACGCACTTTTTTCCATCGCAAAAGCTATTTTTAAGAAAAATAAGTGTTTAGTTGTAAAATCCAAAAGCACTTTTTTCACAGAAATGGTTTTTTAGAAAGTAAAATACAGCTTTTTGAGAAGCTTAAATTTAGAGCTTTTTTAAAAAGTACATTTTCAGGTAGATTTTTTAGATAAATTAATGAGCCCATTTTTTAGTCCACTTTATCTTTATATTTTTATACATAATTTCCATAATGCTCGCAAACACATCTTCACGTTTATTTTGAGATTTATATAATATTATTTAACTTTTTATATGTTTTAATATTGATTTTTGATATTACTTTTACTTATATTATAATCCATATAAAAGATTTGGTTAAATATATTTTCATTTGTGTTTTATATGGTTTAAAATTATATAATAATTAATATATTGTGCTTTGCATATTGTTTAATATATTTTAAATAATATTTTTATGCATAAATAATTTTTATTACAAAATAAAATATAGTTAAAATTAAAAGTTCTTTTTTATTTTTATATTGCCAAATAGTCTATTGTATGAAACTCTTTCAAAAAAACTCTTTTTTAAATAATAGGTAAATAATCAACTGACTTCTTAAAAAAGCTCTTCTTAGAAAAGCTCTACTGACAAAAGCTCTACTGATGTAAGCCCATCCAAATAGGCACTATGTTGCATTCAACCTGTTTTTTTTTATAAATTCCAAATAAGAATACGGGCATAGACACATTTGTGTCCTAGACCGTGATAAGCATTGATTGAAGCTTCATCCGAAGATTCGACGGTAGCAGATTTTCGAATAGCAGAAGATTGGGAGATATCAGACTTCTCGGTCGTAGACTTTTTTACACTAGATGATTGTATTTTTTAATCATTCTACTCAACAGTACAAGTTAGTCACAAGAAAGCAAACAGTTTAACGAAGACCCGGTCCTGTGAGTTTTTCCCCATTCAAATTGGAGTCCTTAGTACTATCTAACTCCTTTTGGGTCTTTGTGTAATAGAGTACTCTTTTATAATGGAACTTGTTTGTTAGCTTTTCGCTATCGAAAGGAAGTTGTTTAGGACTTTGTCCCTTCCAAGTTTTCTAAAATCAAGTAAAAGAAGGAACTATAGATCTAGACCTTTAGTTAAGATCAATCCTGAAATATAAAGATTCGAATAGGCGAAGGTACTCAACCAAGCGAGACAGGTGGTTGGCATTGTCACTGGTCTTTTTTGTTCCTTTCTTTTTGGTCTCACCTTGGACGGTCTCATTTTAATTACTCTTGCGCGTTTGTTAAGCTTTCATTTTATGCATTCTTCTGTCTTTCTAGAGCAATCGTTTAGGTTATGAGCGGATTGTAGCGTGTTCTATGGTCGATTAGTTAGAGGAGACAAGGGAATCAAGCTTGTCAAATTGGATATGCCTGACTCCTTAAAAACAATGTCCCATACCAGTCTTTTGCGAAAGCTGGAATCCTTGATGAAGTCAGCTTATGATTCTGCTTTTATAAAATGAAGTTCCCAAGGCTACGCCCATTTTGTTTTGCAAGGTAGGTAAAAGATCTTGCTTTTCACCCTCCTTCGAGAGGGCTATAGTTTAATTGTTAAATGAATGTCCCGACATTGACAATCTTTCATAGGCAGAGCTATCATCTCTATCTGAACAAACAAATCTCCTTTCCTTGGATTGCCCGGTATAAATTGTATGGTATACTCTAGGTGGATATAGCATCATTAAGTCATGCATTTAGCAACGTTGGACCACAAAGTTGATAGATGAATTGAAACTCTACTGACTACCAATCTGAGATAAATCTCGGTGCTTCTGATCCAGCCCTTCGGCCCAAAAGGGTTAAGACAAAGAAAGGGGGAATCTCCTACTTACTTAGGCTAGAAGTAGTCTACATCGATAGACCAAGCAAATCCTTGAAGAAAAAAATGTGTTAAGGAAGATGTAAGGTGTTGTATCTAAGCAGGGACGGAGGCACATGGGGCTCAGTAGTGCATTGGGTCCCCCAGATTTAAAAAATTAAATATTTTTTAGTTTTAATATATATATATAAGGACGGAGTTAAAAAGATTAAATATTTGGGTCCTCCTATCTTAAATTTTTGGCTTCGTCACTGCATCTAAGGATGAACGGGAAAGGAAGGGCTGAAGACCTATTGAGAGATTCCAGCTTAATAGCTCCAAAGGGAGAATCGGGATTCTAAGGCTCCCCACTAGGGCCAAACCTTATTTATACTTTCTTCCAAACCTCCAACCATATGCTATTGCTGCTGTTCTTCTTCCTAGAGCTGCTCGATAGGCTAATAAAAGCCTTTCGTCCACAACATCTAACTGAGCAGACCCGCCTTAGTCTCCCATATCCACTCATTGCCTTAAGCACCTATGAAAGCATATTACGTGCGCTTCTTTCGATAAGTTGATTGACCTACTTACAATGTAGTAAGAAAGAAAAAGTGCAATTAAATGAAATAGAAATCACTCTCCCTCTTGGCACTATTGTTCTTTCCCACCCTTGAAAGATATAGATTTATACTATCAGATAGCTTGATCAGTTGAATGATATGCCTATACTGATCGTGGCATAAACCATGCCTAGACACCAGAAAATAGGTTTTCTGAAAAAGCCAAAATGATATAACTTATGATATCGGATCTAGGCAAAATGGATATATACACCTTTGGATGACCGAAGAATCAAAAGAGATGCTGGTATAATATGGGTTCTCCCCCTCTAGCGGGGTAAAAAAAAAAAGTTATATTAAAGTTTCGGTTGGTTAATAACATGATAATTGCCCGTGCTAGTACCGGATAATAAAAGTAAGAATGTTGTCACTAGAACATACCAGAACTCCATCTTATGACATGGTCTGTGAGTTGACCGTGTATGATACCGTGTACTCACTTCATACTTTCAGAGGTAAATACTCTTTATAACATAACCACGCGTGAAGTCGTATTTGCCAAACATGTCCAAGATTTAACGCTGCTGTAGCAAGCCTTCGCATAACCGCATGCTTTCAGAGAAGAGCACGTCTTAAATAAATGACCATGCTCCTAATTGAGTTAAATTCAAATATGACGTTAATTGAGTTTCTTATATTTTAATAGCTAGTATATCTTATTCTGCTTCAAATTTTCATATCTTTTTATTCATAATTTTTGGAATGTTTTCACATTATAACTTTCTTAGACTTCACCTTCTGAACATACTTTTTTTAATACAACGAAAAAGTAAGAAGCAATTCTGCTCTTCCTTATTCATCCTTATTTTTGCAATTGCGGCGAGCGTTTGAGCTAATAATGCACAAATGTTTTGACAAACCATCCTCATCCAGCGCGGGCCCTGACGTTCCTTCACCATGGAATAGCCTTTATTAGAAAGCGCCGTCAATGTTCTTGTTAACAAGCGGAAATTGACAGGCATTCGTGATCAGAGTCCAACCACGGCCTCCAGTTTCTCCGCCGAAGGTAAGTGGAAGTTTTCGGCAGCTACCAAATGAGGCTGTGATGAGATTGATCGGGCCCATGGTCCCAGACCACTGATTGCATAAATACTACTACGTTTTCCAAGTCGAGCGGAAACCAAAAATATCGATAGTACCAAAATGCAAATTCGTTCAATACTTTTTCCTCATCCTATAACTGGTCTGTTTCTACTTGTATCATTATGTAAAAACATTATAATGAAATTTTCATTATTTTTGATAAAAAAAATTTCTTCGAAGTCCGAAGAGAAAAACCATGAGCGACAACCATTCTGATCAAGTGAAGTTTGGAATGAATAATTAATGAAAATAGATCAGGTCAACTCAAACTTGATACATTCTCTTTTGGTCTTAATAGTTCATCATTGTTGGGTAAAAGGGTAACTTCTTTCCACGGTGAATTCTATAATGCCTTCGTAAACATGAGCCCTTTGAAACAATTAACAAGATGATCCACGTGAAATTTGATGGTAGAGGATGCGACTACGTTGTTTATGTTTCCAAAGGAAGATGTCGGATATAGGTGAACCACAGTATGATTGAACAATGGGGGTTATCAATCACTAACAGCATACCAACAGAAGGTGGGGTATCTGAAAGCAAATGAGAGATGTACAAAGACAACATCTTCACACAGGGTTATGTTTGACGATGCTTTACTTCAGATGTATTATCTGGGTTCATCTCCTTCCAGGGTTTCCACTACGAGTTGGTATCTCGTATCCACTTCCAGCTCCAGCACGTGTAGGCGGTGTTGCAGACCCATACGGCACACTGTTTGCAGGGGCCACTTGGCCATGCGATCCAGTGGCCCCTCTTGACATTGCATCATGACTGGGCGCTCTTTGCAGCTCATAACCTGGTCCTCTTTGAGCCAGGTAGTTCTGCCCTCTGTGAATGTCATAACCATGCATTCTCTGTGGATCATAGCCAGGCATTCTCTGCACATCATAGACAGGTCCTCCATAGCTGGGTCCTCTTTGAGCATCTTGACTAAGTCCTCTTGGTGCATTATAACCAGATCCTTTTGGTGCGTCATAAACTGGGCCTTTTGTGGGTGCAGTACTCGATTGAGCTCCAACATAAGCTGAAGTGCTGTTAACAGCACTGACACTAGTAGCTGCTGTAACATTTCTAGAAGCTGCAGCAGGGTTTGCAGGAATGGTGGCATGCACCTGTTACACAAGACTCCAAAACTTCTGATGAGTCTCTTTCAATTGCAAAAGCATCAAGAAATGTGATTCTTTAACGCACATCACATGCTTACAATACTTCCTCAAAATACAGTCAAATGAGACCAACAAACTGGAGCTAGAATACATACTGTAGAATGATTTCGATGCACGAGGAAGATGAAACATGAATGCCTAACATAACATAGTAAGTTTGCCATTGAGAACTGCTAATCAACAAAACAGAATATGTCCCACGTACAACTCCATTTGACCAAATTCACAGTAGGAAGTGCATGACCATATTTGGGTTCCTTATTTCTCTTCCGAAAAGAGTGCACTATCTACCTAGAACTAAGCTTACTTAAATCGGAACCTCCATTCCCAAGAAAAGCATAATCAAGATAACACATCAGGATACATCCCAACTTTAACATTTTGTAGAGTCTCCTTTCCTAAAATCCATCCAGGGCAAAACCAACCCAGGCTGGTGATTAGCATCTAATAAAATTTAAGATGACTTTTAAGCAATTATTAGAAATGTGGACATCCATTTGAGGACCAATATGCATATGTCCCTCCTATCTTTCAATCTTAAAAACAGGACTCAAGTAGATTCAGGATCATTGTACAATTAAGACAATTAAGCGAGTCACAGAGAAAATACATGCCAATAGCTCTCCAGATGAAATCAAAATTCTGAAAGCACAACTATTCTAAGTTTGTACAAGACATTTTCCTTTTCTTGCCCAAACTCAAAAGGACAAAAAGAGAGATATACATGAGCCCCTGAAGTTCGCTTAGTGTCTTATGAAATGGTAGAATAAAGATCAGAGTCAAGAAGCCAAATATTTTTATTCATAATATCGGCATGCAGTAATAGTGTAAAGTATCTTTATCAAATGCAAACAATAAATATCAATGGAAGAATTTTCTACAAGCATGCATATCAAATAATTAATGAGGTTAGCCATGTTCATTTTTGAAGAATAAAACCAATGGGCCTAGACTATCAAAGATGAAAGTAAAACAAATCAATATTTGGAAGTTTGGCCCACCTGGCTTTGAGAAGTACCATAACTATCCTCATACAGATTTTGTCCCACAGGACGCCCAGTAACCTCATTCTCATTATTGCCAGAGGCAGCACCATAAGGTCCACCTGCAAATGAAAGTAGAAGATGGACCTCAAAATCTGACGGATGAAAAGAAGCAAAAGCGTAAAAAATTACCAGTTCTAATATCAACATTAGGAGTATTAGTCAATTCTGAACGAAGCTTTTCCACTTCCCTAGCCATCGTCATATAGTTCTTCTCCATTGCCTGAAGTTGCTCAAGATGGTCATTAAATAACTTCTTCTCATAGTCATATGAAATCCTGCATTGTTAAATGAATAAAAAGGCGTCAGATATGTGAAAAAGTGTAACAAAAATGTGTAAAAGAAGAGCAAATAAAGAAAATATTTTGATAGGAATAGCACATACAGACACACTGTTGATGAAGCAAACTATATATATATATATATATACATAATTATACATACATATATACATACATTGTAGAAATAAACTTACGTGAAGAAATAAGCACGAAAGAATTTAGTAGAAGGATTCCAAAATCCATTTTCAAGAACATTGTTCAGGTTAATTGTTACAGTGAGAAAATCTGTAAAGCATCGAGTAGAAAAGAAATTATCCAAAAGCAACAATTAGAAAAGGTACCTGCATTGTTGATATTCTTGTCTGAGACCATCAAGCTCTGACATCAGAGCAGGAATCTGTTGCACATCTGCATGGGCTCGATGAAGATCTTGAGTCAACTGATGCATTTTAGTCATAAGCTCCTGTCTTGCCGCAACCAAGTTGTCAGCATCTGTCCGTGCTTGCTGCAATTCCAACTTTACAGG
Source organism: Erythroxylum panamense (assembly GCA_027123425.1). Lineage (NCBI taxonomy): Eukaryota > Viridiplantae > Streptophyta > Magnoliopsida > Malpighiales > Erythroxylaceae > Erythroxylum > Erythroxylum panamense. The sequence continues at coordinate 14,272,951 of JAOTIZ010000008.1, read as the reverse complement.
TTCAGCATCTTTCAATTCAGCTTCCATCTTGGCAATCTTATCCATAAGGCCCCTCATTTGTTGTTCTCTTTCAGACTTTATAACTCCTATATGAGCATGTAATATCTGCAACTCATGCTTTGCTGCAGCCAATTCCTGTCTCAATGTTCCGTGAGTAACAGCAAGTCTCTGGTTCTCTGTTGCAATTCTTTGCATCTCCACATGTTGTGCAGCCAACTTCTGTTCCATAACCTCTGGGTGAGATAACATCTCAAAAGGAGGAAAGGGACCAGGTGGAGGGTGCACTCCTGGACCGAAAGCATCAGGATGTACTATACCAGTTCCTAGAGGTGGTCTTCTCAAATGAGGAGGCTGCATACGACCTTTACTTCCCATTTTTATGGTAGCTAATTTTATCCTGTAGAGAACAACAAATTGATCAGTGTAAGAAGATATATAAATAAATAAACCTCAGAAGAAAACTACAAATTGGAACAACATAGATCCTCAACTATGTTCACCTAATTGAGACAAGACAAGTAAAGCTAATAACAACTCTAATTCTGCTCCAATAGTTCCAATATCTTCAAGCAACACGCCAACCCAACCAAGAAAAACCCAAAAAAAAAAAATGAAAAAGGGATACCTCAAAAATAATCAAGGCAATTACTTTCCATGTTAATGAATAAGTTAATTAAATTTAGCTGACAAGAATGTAAATTACTAATATACAGGTCTAAAGGACCAGTTAAGGGACATATTTAATCACGGTGAACTCATCACACAAGCAAGTTCACTAGCCTCAAAAACTTCAAAATAAATAAAATCGTAAGAGAACATTAACAACAGAGCCCCCGCATATATCCACGGACTGTCGCATGCGATTCCCATATTAAACAGTACCTAAATCTTGTGAGCAAAAATAGGTATCATCAAAGGCAGACTGAAAAAATAATGATGAAAAGTAAAACTGAAACAAATTCCTTTTTGAAAATTGTGGATTGGTAAAGTCAGTAACTTTATATGTTCGGCCCATTAAACCTAGAGCTGAACTAAATGTAAATCAATTGATTAAGGGATGAATGCCAAAGAGGAGGAAGGCAGGAGCCGGCGGTTTTGGTGCTAACCTCAACGAAGGTGGCGCCGGAGCAGACAGCAAAGAACGGCGAACGGACAGAGGAGGATATAAAGAAATCGGAAGAAACTGGGTGCTAAGGATAATCGTCAGAGAGTTGGCTGCTTCCCTTAGCTTAGATTAGATCACATTAGGAGACCCTACGTCGCCGTTTTCAGTTTATGTTTCTTTACCTGCGGTTTTCTTTTCTATTTAGTCGTAAAGCTTAAATCTTTATAGAGTTTTTTTTTAATATATAATATAATCATACCGAAATAAAATCTAATAGAAAATATTACATCGTGATTTTAATTGTAACAGACAAAGAGAAGGCCAAATTTCAGTTGTAATTATAAGACTTACTAGAATGGTAAATTTCTTTAAAATCGAATTTAAAGAAATTTAAGCATATAAAAATTAAATTCTTTAACAATTCTAAGCAATAATTCAAGCATAGAATTCATCCAAGATCGTTTATGACACAATTGATCCAACACTTTCGAAAACCCTATGATAACAAAAGAAAGAAATACTGACCTTGATTCATACTCGTGTAATCTCTTTTTGTTCGCGAATTCCTTCTTTACGCAAAAATTTATCCACTTTGACCTTTTTACTTTTCTTATTTCTATCAATGGTGCAAAAACATGTCTTTGATATCTTTTAACATAACTTCTACATAAGGGAGAGGGAAGAGTTTATTATTAATTAACCCTAATGATTATAATTACCTTTAACAAGCTCAATAACTATTATTTTGGCCCCACCTTTATATTAGAATCCATTAAAGTAATATGGGTCACACTAATTATTAAAATTAATCTAACAGTCTCCTACTTGGCTTATGTTACGACTTAATGATCCAACAACACAAGTGTGTACCATATATTGAATCTGTCAATCCATCAAACTTAAATGAATTGAAATAATAAGGTCATGACAGTCACAAGTCATCTAACGACATGATCTCTTCCATGTATCATACACCATCTCAACTCAAAATAATTGTAATTGAGAAACTCTGTAATTCTCAACTTTAATGTTTTCTCAAAACATAATTTGTCATCACAATAAAACAATTCGTGTACACAACATAATTTGACAATTGACAAATAAGCAAAAACATAACATTAATTGAATTCATAAGTGTCAAAACAATAATAGCAAATATCCAAGCATATATACATACATAACATGATCTCATGCTAACAAGGACTTATCTATAATGTCCATCCTTTCAACATGACCAGTAAATCTTTTAGGCGGTAATCATTTAGTTAATGAATCCGCTACCCTCAAATCAATTCCAATATGCTCAATTGACATTTTATGTTTTTGCGCTTCTTCTTTGACTGAAAAGTATTTCAAATCCATGTATTTAACACCTTTAGAATAATTAGAGAAGAAGACAGTTACAAAATTATCACAATAAATTCTTAACATTCTATCTATACTGTCGACAATACCTAGATTTAAGACAAAGTTCTACAACCACAATGCTTGAATAGTGGCCTCAAAGCATGCCACAAAATTTGCCTTTATAATGGAAGTAACAATAAAAGACTGCTTTCCACTTTTCCAAGAAATTACCGCTCTTACTAGTTGGAATAAATAACCAAAGGTAGATTTCCTTGAGTCTATACAACCAGCATGATTTGAATCTGGATAACTGATCACTTCTAAGTGTTCTAATTTTCTATATGTGTGCATGTAATCCTTAGTACCTTGTAAATACCTAAGAACTTTCTTTGTAACTTTCCAGTGGTCTAATCCGGGATTACTTTGATATCGTCCTAATATTCCAACAGCAAAACTGATATCTGGTTGAGTACAAGTCTGAATATACATCAGACTCCCAACTATGAATGTATAGGGAATAGATTATATTTCCTTTTATTCCACTTCATTCTTAGGACTCTGCATTTCACTAAATTTATCCCCTTTCTTAATTGGAACTATGCATGCTAAGCATTTTTCCATCCTGAATCTCTCTAATACTTTACTGATATATCCTTTCTAAGACAACCCTAACAATCTTTGCGTTCAGTCATGAAATATTTCTATTCCAATCACATAGGATGTCTCACCTATATCTTTCATTTTAAAGTTATTAGAAAGAAATTTCTTTGTTTGTAACAAGCCCAAATCATTAGCAGCTAAAAGAATATTATCAACATATAGTACCAAAATAATGAACTTGCTCCCACTGATCTTCATATAGATACACCTATCAACAGTGTTTTCTATAAAACCATAAGAGGTAATAGTATCATTAAACTTAAGATACCATTGTCAGGAAGCTTGTGTTAAATGCTCTGTGTGAATTGATTGAAAATGTGAACTGTATGATTTCATGGATAATTAGGATCGAAATGCATGCTTTTGATAAATTGGATTTTTGACTGTTACGGGACTGTGATAAATGGGCTTAGAGCCATATGACTGTGATGTACTGGGCATATGCATTACATGTATAAATGCATGAACAGATAATGAACGTTGTGACATGAGTCGCCTTATTACTAAAAAGAGCCTAGAGCTCGAATACTGTCACTGAACCGAGCCCTGAGCTCGAGGGGAGTTAGTGTATCCTGCATGAGGGCTCTCCTACTCCCTGACGCGTCCACTGTATACTGTTACTGAAGCGCTCGGTCACAACACCGAATAACTGGAAAAAGAATCACATATGCATTACATATAAATATGATATCTGAGATGTGATGATTACTGGATTTTGTGTTGGCATGCTGAACTGTAACTGCTATATGACAATTGAATTGTTACTGTGATGTGCTGTACGCAATTTGCGTAATGCATGAATTGAGTGAATCATCGATGATGGTTTCTCATTGAGTTCACAAACTCACCCAAAATTGCATGTATTTTTCAGGACTGATAGATTAGACTCCTTGTTGGACCCCGATCTTTCGGTAGAAATTAGAAATATTAAATGGAATTAAATGAGTGTGTTTGTATGGGTATTGTGTTATAGACGTTATTGTACTTAAAGGAAATTGATGAGAAATGGAGTGATTGGTTTTGATGACTCTGAAGATTAGTTTTGGTTATGAAAGTTTAAGTGGATGAGGTGATTGAAATGGAAG
>JAOTIZ010000008.1:14239607-14253537 GCA_027123425.1 Erythroxylum panamense | reverse complement strand
TAGGTCAGTCCGATACATATCCTACGATAAGGGCGAGCTACGAACAATCACTACTGTACTTCACATGGCATCATAATCATAAAACGTCAATATTTGAAAATCATTAACTTTTGAAACCAAAATGTTTCCTCATTTCATTTCATCAAAAGCAGTAATTTACATTTCTGTTAGTTTTTCACTGTCTATACAATACTCCAAAAGAAATCTAATACAAAAGCCTAACTAGGTCATCCCCCAAAAATTTCAGCTGACCAACTTGTGAGCCATGACTTCTCTTGCCAACACGATCTACAAGGCAGGAAAAGTCCCTTTGGAGCTAGGAGACTCCTCTCTCGGTCCTGAAAAATAAGTCACAATTTTAGGTGAGTTTGCGAACTCAGTGAGGAACCATCATCGATGGTTCACTCAATTCATGCATCACTCAAGCATAACATAGTTGTTTCATCATATCACATTCAGAAGTACCACATGATAATTATCATCAATCAAAGAAACCAAATCAAATGCCAGTGAAGTGCGTATATGACACTTTTACAATTATTACGTTGTTGTGACCGAACGCCTAAAACTGTCCCAATCTGGGCACATTAATCGTTGAGCCTGAGGCTCTGAATTACTGTAGGCTCGAGGCCCAAATACGTTGAGCTTTGAGCTCTCGGTGACTGCTCCGGTAACAACTGTCATTAACTGATCATGCTTGGAATGCATATGTCACAATGAAGCAATGTCAACATCACAATCAATCCCAAATTAGCACATTCAAACAAATAGTTCACAATTAATCACATTAAAATCACATATAGCATTTCTATGTCATAATCTCCCAATACATCGGATCTTCTGTCCGGAATCCAGTCATAAACAGCACACAAGCCCACCATTATTCTCCACAGAGTTACAAGTGTAGAATTATAAGCAAATAATGATTGAGAAACTATCTAGGTCACTCACCAATAGCTTCCGAACTAATGCTTGGAAGTCTCGGCAACGTCTGTGGAATGACGTTCCAAATGTGCCTCTATAACAGTCAAAATCTTTAATGTATCCTAAAATCATGTATCTAATTTTCCAGTGTTATTGAACAGTCATTTTCAGTACCAAAAATTCAATCAGTCCGCCACTTAGCATTTTTTCGGTCCGGAAAAGTATTCCGAAAAATTTCAGAAAATTTTTTAAAATTTCCTAAAAATGTAAAATACATATAAATCACTCCAATTCAATTTTTCAAACACATATTTAACATTTTTCACAAAAATTACACTTATAGACACATATGCCGGGAAATGTCATGAATGCATGTACAATCATGTACATGTACAAAAATTATCATTCATATATATTTAGAGGTCATATGATGCATGAACATGCCGAGATATGTTTACACACACCTAACCCGTCCCAAATGATCAATTTATCCTTCCCGTCGGTGATGAGATGTTACACTAATTAAATCATTACTTGGAACTGTCTTCTCAGAGTTTAGTTCCTATGTCCTTTGTTGCTAAGTTGGATTGTTTGATGTCATCTCCTGTCCTTTCTCCAACTCTTGTTGTAAACCAGTCTCAAAGACTCTCCCTATAGGTGCTCATTCCTTCTTCTGCACTTGCGGATCAGGCCTCCATTCATACTCAATCCTAATTTTCTTAAAAAGTATCTTCCCCTCCTCATCATACATGGGCCAATTGGAAGGATGATGGCCAACTCCTATGTAGTTCTAATTCCACACGTATTCAAGTATAAACTATCCTAGACATCCTTACTGTCTGAGAATTCATTAAGAGAGGATGCTCCACCGTACTAGCTATCCTTCCCAACCCTTTAGTATTCCAGTATTCGATTCAAATATTGTGAAACCTAACCCAAACCGGAGCAACCTTGATCTCTTCTTGTTCCCCACCATTCAGGCACCACTTTCTAAAAAATGAGGGCTTCCCTTGGATATGCAAGGACCCTTTTTTAGCATCGAATTCAAGCCTATCTCGGAATCAAACTTAAACAAAAACTAGTTTGAGCTAGTAATTAACGTCTCCTTTAACCCAAACTCTGCCCAAAACTTAGTTAAAACTCATTGAACTACTGGATAAGCTGGTCTTTTTCCTATAAAAAACCTATCAAGGCTAACCTGAACTGTGCCGCTCCGTTCTTTGCTAACTCCGACGGAGGAATGGCGTAGATCTGCTCCTCATTAATCTCTAGGGGTTAGTAGGATAAGGCATTATCTTCTGAGGAGTTCACCGTACCTTCCGTGATAACTACCTTCCATGACCTGATGTTTCCCGAGTTTTGAGGATCACGGGGTTGGAGAGAAGTAGCAAGGATTGTTCCCTGAGGGTTGGGGGCTAAGGAAATTTTGTTAGGGTTGGGGGAAAGGGTTGATTTCAAAGGGGGATCACTAGTTTGAAGTGGGACGAAGATATTTGGAACAATGTTTTGGTTTTGGATACGATTAGGGATTTCAGATTTTTAGAGAGAGAAAAGTTCGGGGACTAGCAATGAGGAGAGATGGGTTCGGAGATGTGGAGAGGAAGAAGATGAAGCCATAGGGGGGAAGTGGAAACTTGTCTTAATCTCAGAAGTTATGGGTCTAAGCTCGTCTGTAATCACTCATCGCTTATTAGGATAGTATAATTATATTCTTTTTGGTTTTTACGAACTTATTTTTTAAACACGATTTGAATTAATTAAATTTGAACCAAATTAATAATTTATTATAACTATTTTAAATTACATTTAGTTAGTTCGGATGAATTTAACAACTAAGTTATTTTATTATATCAGAATTATTTTTCAAAAATTAAAACTTATAAGATTTTTTAAAAAAAATTTAAAACCTTTTAAGTTACTTGATTATCGTGACTTTTACCAAAAACTCTTAGCACCTATTTTTTTGGTGGTCCTTATGATTCATAAATGGTAATTTCGTGATCAATCGTTTTATTTTCTTAATATTTTCATGTTCAACTTTAACTTGATTACGTTAAAAGTTCAAAAACCAACTTTAAATGGACCGGAATAATAGAAGACCTTGGAATGAAAATGTGATTTGCTCATTTCCATTTTTCAGTGTAACGGTTCTGCTAAAAATATTCGAGATTCTAATGAGATTGCTGCTCTTGACATAACGACGACAGGCGTAATTCTCAGGTCAGGCTTCATAGCTGGAACTTGCAATGCAAACCTAGGCGCCACTGGAGATGCTAAGCTCTCTACAAATACTATCACCAAGACAAGTTTTAAGTGTCCATTGCAATAACTAAATGGTGGAACAGACATTGGCATTTTGTATTTATCTACTTTCCTCGCAGTTATAGGCAGGATAGACTGTAAAATTAAGAGATGGCACAGACATTGCATCTATCTTAGCTTTCTCTTGTACAAATGATCTAGCTTTGGCTTCAGTCATTTTTAGCAAATACTAGGGGAGTGATATCCATTTTCATGTTTTTCTTCAAGACAAAATAATGCAGTAATCATGTGGCTAGAGCACTTATAAGAAAAAACTTTACACATCAAAGCTCGCTGTGTTCACTTGGGGTTTTCCATTGCTAACCATGATACTCGTTAATATTGTCCACTGCGAGTTACATATCTCCGTTGCTCCCAGCTTAATTTGAAACCTTGCAATTCTCCTGCTTACGACTTCCATATTTATTGCAGGTACTCCAACATGTAAAGCTCCTGACCCCAATTTGTCTCCTTAGTCACCTCTTTGTCCCTCATCTCGATGTGTCTGCACTGCAGTAAGCTGCAACAGACTCGACATTCTCCCCAGCTATAGTCCATGTACAGGGTATATTGCAGTATTGCCAACAAAATACACCTTAGAATTTTTTCATGCAGTACCACTAAATACTTCATTTCTCAGAAACAGCTTTTAGATAAGAGAAGTTTTTAGCAATAGATTGAAAAACGTTGATAATATAATGGTAACGGAGTTGAATTGGAAGCGATTGACAGGACCAGAAACCTGGTATTAGTCATAACGGTAACAGAACAGCAACTCAAAAGTACATGCGTCCAGATCATTATGATCTGATGCCTAAGGTGAAGAAAGTTACAACTTCTTGATGCAGAAGCTAATTCATCTTACTAATTAAATCATTAATTTGATCCTCACGATGGCCAGTGCCTCCACCATCCTTGTACAGTGATTTCTTTCCATGCAATCCTTCTTTCGGCTTATTAAGTGCAAATGCCTCCAAAAAATGTGTGACCTCCTTAAAATGAGGACCTACAGTAGTAATTTCATGTATAATATCTTCCAAGCATACAATCTTGTGCATCCCTAACGACTGCCAAATGCACAGCTAAAGTTAGTGCTTAAGTTTTCTTTTTTTTTGGGTAAATCAGGGAAAAAAAACCTGTTCTACAAAAAAGTTTTGTAGATGTGGAAAATACCTGTTCTATAATATTATTATCAATCAGAGGAACTCTGGTACCATTTATCTTTCCCTGACCTTTCTTATATATCAGCTCGCTCACATTCTTAGGATTTGGATATCTGCAGCAAAGGACAAGTACTCTTTTAGGTAATTAAGTAGTTCCAATAAAAGATACACAGACAAAAGGCAATAAGCATATTTTTTATTTATCAGCCATCAGGAATAATAACATGCGAACATCTTTTTGAGTTTTTGAGTAAAATGTAGATATTTAGCCTGAAGTGAACAACATTGTCTTAAAAAGTAACACATGAATCTATTAATGCAATGTCAGGCCATGTGCAAGGAAAAAAAAAATTCAAAGTGAACCTTCTATAGCATTTGCAGCCAAGTATCAGGGATGGAAAACCCCTACTAGCAAAATGATTGGCAATACAAAAAGTGATGCTTTATGCAATATTTGTGGTCTACATCACAGAATATTTCATTTAGCATGCAATGTCTCAATCTACAAGACGCCATAAAAAATCATTCGACTGCATCCATTAAGTTGCAAACTCAAAGCCCAACTCCTTTGTCTACTTTTCAAATTATCCATTAAAGAGATTTCGATTTTGCATCATAATCTCTATATAATAATAGGATATATGAAAATTCCACAAGGTTTTGAACAATTTACCCATAAGTAATGTATGGTTCAACCCTTTGCAGCACCTCTAAAGTCCCTGGGCTTGCTTTCATGAAGACACCATGGTATAATTTTCTCAACTTCAAATTATGCAGGATCTTCCTAGTTTTTGGGTGCATTTCCTTTTTGCTGAAAACAAATAGAAACAGCGAACTTGACAAAAAGTAAAGATAAGTATCAAGAAAATCATGTAAAGTGATAATAACCCACCCATGAATGCGAATTACAAACAAAAGATTTGACTTTGGCCTCAGAGATGTCAACTTTGACCTTTTTGCCCTTTGTTTCATTCTGATCAGATCCAGTTCCTACGAGAAAGACAACAGGTTAGAAAATATTCAAGTGAATCAGGACTTACATAGACTACAAGATACATGCTTAAAGATCAGAACATAACACTTCATCAACAATCCTGTCATGGTTTAAATTCAAAACAATAGCATTTATTCTGGATACATCCCGGGTATGCTCAAATTCACAAATCCAAGAATGTTTCATCCACCATTTCATAACACGACAGCTTCAGAACTTGCTATACAGTTCCATTCTCAATCATATAGCTTCCTATCCAATGGCAATAACACAAGTGAATCACACTTCCACAGGCCATGTTGAAGTAAAATATAACATGGCAATATTTAGATTTCTCACATTCGAGATCCACAAACAGCATTCAAACAGGGCAAAAGAATAACTATTAAAATTCCTTAGGAGTGAAACCATCAAGAGTAACGCTTTAGAACAAAGGCTTTTTTTAAGTACCTGGTTCCTGTACTCCATTACAAACTCTTCAGGCCTTTTGATATCCTCAACTTTCCTCTTCTTGCCTCTTCCATATTTACCCAACTCCAGCTGGGTTTTTCTTGTAAGCGCTATTGATTCTTCCTTGTGCTTCCTTTTCTTTAATACCACCTCCGGTATATATGTCAAAGGATTGGCCGAGTCTTCTGCCATTGCAATCTTCTCTACTATTATCTTTGATTCCACCAAAAAATAGAAGAAAAAAAATTTAAAAAGTGAAACTTGAATCTGTACAAAGTTCACGGTTTTGAGCATCTATTTAACACAGGTTCACATAAACAAGATGCAAATGGGCATTCCTAGAAAGGGATAATATGTGATTAAACAAGCAACTTTGGATGAAATTTCACAATCACTACCATAAGTTTGATGCTTTAGTTCTAGTTATCAAACAAAGTTCCACAGCAAGAAAAACAGATCAAGAACCTTCAAAGACGCATATCTAGAAAAAATATTTGGAAGTCTAAGATGGAAATTATCATGTAAAAGACGTCGAAGAATTCTCACAAAGACAAGACGAGGTCAGATAAATGTTGGGCAACTGATGGCGGGGCAGAGATGGTTTGGGGACGATACTAAAAACCTGTTAGGTTATGGCTGGCCAGGCCGACCGGTTTCCTTTTTATTTTCAGTTCCCGGTCTATTTTAACCAAATTCCTATTTATCTACTTGAAATAAATTTATCAATTAAACAAAATTTTAGAATTAAAAATAAATAAATAACTAAAATCCTGCTCTATTCAAATAGAATTATGACTTTATCGCTCGTTCATTTTTTTAAAATAGAATAAAATTAAATCTTTAATAAAGAGAAGAGTAATTAAACTCAAACTATAACTTATAAATTTTTATTTAAACCTAAAAATTAAAAATAATTATTTTATTCAATAATTATCTCCTTTAAGTTATCAATAAAATTTGAATATTTAAATAATTAAATCACAAAATGAAAGTATTTAACAATCTCACTTTGCCTATGTAATATAATTATAGTTTAACAATATAACATACTATGCATATAAACCTAAACTTTTTTTTTGTTTTCCATTTACAACATTAATCATAATTAATCTAAAGCCATAGAGGATCATAGCTGTTGTATATATCATAAAATTAGTTCAAAACTTAATATCGTTTATACTGAAATATATCTTAATGGGCTAATAATAATGTCTTTGTATAAGATAATTCTTGTTAAAATTCACATAATCCTTCGTGTATTTATGAACAATAATTAACAATATACCTAAATATAAAAAAACAATATATACACGGTCTCAAAATGCCAAATATATAAATAATAATTTTTTGTTCAATTATAGTTTTTAGTCTAAAATAAAGCCTAATTAATTTAAATAGTTTAAATTACTACAAATTAGTAATAAGTTAATTAACATCTTAATTCAAATCCATTACCCCAACCCAAGTATCACAATTATCGGAATTGACCATCTCTTTCTTATTGTCAAAATTGACACTATAAATGCAATCCATCGAACGCAATCGTCATGCAAATTTTTGGTGGCTTTAGAGATGGTGAGACTACTTCTTTTTCTAAGAAATCAAGTTGGGATCCAATTCTTCACACATCGAAATAATTATGAAACCTTTTATTATTTGATTTTTTGAAAGCCACGATCATTAAAATTCTATAGAATGATTAACGAATAAATCACAATAAAGCATGAATCTTAATTTGTACCTTATTCTGAAGCTTGATTATATTCTTATCATATCTCTCAAACAGTTTCTGAAAACATTTTATCTTAACCACTATAGCTTCACAAGTATCCAACTTCTAACGATAACTACATAATAAGTTGGGAGACCTCTGTAACTGTTGCAGAAAGGTTTAAGTAAGGAGTGCTAGCTCCATTAGAGTTTAAGTCTATTTATAATAGGTTTTGAAAATTTTAGTAATTTAATTAAAATTAAATTCTAGTTTCAATTAAACTTTAATTAAAATTACAAATAATTCTATTGAAATACCAATCATGTCCAAATAAAATCTAATATCTTATATTGATCCTTATTTATTAAATTTCTCATATTTAATTATACTGTTTCTCAAACTTTACAATCAAGTCCAACTTGGTTAAAATATCTTTGCTCTTTTCGAACCATTTTTTATGTGTGAACTATTAGGTTACCAAATATATTGACAATGGATATAAATTATAACCTCAAATTATATTTAGGATTAGATAAATTAAATTTCTTTAATTTATCTTTAATTTTCTACTTAAGTAATTTATATCTATAGAGCAAAAATGACGCCTATGATCATATCATGACAACCCAAATATTTAAAAATGTAAAAGTGATCTTTTTTATAATTTAAAAAATTCATTAAAGAAAAATAGTAGTGTGCATCTTTGGAAAGGGCTTCTCCCACATGAGATAAACAACTAGGAGCACTAAACGCCTAGTTGAGAAACAAAACGGTGACATTCAAAAAAACTATAGGGATAAAGTGTGATGTCGTTTGACGATTAGGGCATAACAACCCTCCTCATTCTTGATTTTTTTGTATAATTTAATCATTTCATTAAACAATATTTCAATTAGACATAAAGTATAAAATTATTGTCTACTCTATTTTGAGTCCAATTTTATAAATTCTCCACCATTAGCCATTGATTCAATTAATGAAATTTGTAAACTATTTATAAAACATCGTTCCACTTTGGCCGAGAATTTTCATAATTAAAAGTAATCAAGAACAATGAGACATTCTCCTTAGTTACTTTAGCGTGATGAATCTTACCTTAATCACTCAACTACCTCTATATAATTCATGCCATATCCAGTGACTACTAACTGAACTACCCATAATTGGAATAGGTCATGAGTAGTATCAAAACATAACAATCCCTATACAAGATAACTTTGGAAACCTCAAGTCAAAGGATCATTTATACAATCATCACAATGAGAATATCCACAGACATACAAGTATTGTTCCAAATGGATTTCTCATATGTTGTCAATTCAGTGAACTTGTTCTCTAATAAGCACTCAAACATTTGTTTAAATAGTTTTATACTTCAATCTATAAGATTGACCACTTCCTTCATAAGAAAAAACAAAACATGTGCTAATCTTTTTACGTTCTATAAAAGTTCAGTCTTAATAGAACAATGAGTAAGAACAATTTAGAGATAATACATAAATACAATATTAATCTCATAATTATAATTTCATTATTTGAAATGTATAATTTTTCCATAGACTTTATCATATACATCTAAATATGGATAAGATAAAGAATGACTTTAAATTATTTTATCACTAAACTATAACCAACTAATTAGCTCTAAGGCATAGACCTCCAATCTCCCACTAGCAATAAGTCGATCGTTTATATATCTTATACCATATCACTATATGATGATCATGCTACTGCTGGGATAGTAACTTAATGAAAGAATTCTACAAAGTTCTCTATAGTGAGCACTTACTTAAATCTTATAACTTTCGTCTTAATTATCACCATAATTAAGAACAAATTGTCTAAATATATTCTTAGATCTTTGATGAGACCTTAGCTCCTTTTACATGCCCAATGACTCTAATGTTCCACATTATATTACCGTCCTGAACAATGTTGGGAACTATATCAAGTTCACTAAATAACTTATTGATCCAATTAGTCATTTCTGCTAAATAAAAAATGTATTATGGCTTAGTTAGCAATCATTGCTACATTGGAACCTTTCCAATCTTAAAAATGATATTATTCTAAGTACAATAGACTTTAATTAGGATTTACTTACAAAGTTAATATCTATATAACCTTGAACTCAAATATTAACTCATACATAGGATCATGGATATCTTTAATACTTCATAAGTATCAGCAAATACTAAAGATCTTTAGTACATTATCTATGTAGTTGGACTTAGAATAGGTAAACAACTTTCAATCTATCTCTATAGATCTAATTTTCATAATTATGTTTTTTTTATCCAACAAAAGTTGTTTTTAGACAATTATATTTTCAACAATTGAAACTTATAATTATTATTCTCTATGAGCAATATGTCTCTAAATACTCCTACCAAAGAGGACAATTATACTCTCAATAACCTTCTTAAAGACATAATAAATTCACAATCAACTTCAGAACACTTTTTGAATTCATCATAAAACTGAATATGTCTCGTATACGTCAAATGTATCAACAAAGGAATTAGTTCCAATTGGATATACTGTTATAGGATTTGAACTTTTTAAGTTTTATCTTACCCCCACGATTTATCATGAGAATAATTCTCCTATAAGTATATATTTAAATTCATATATGATACGAAATCTTACTAATTTATTCAATTATCACTACTAAAAGTAAGTCATTATACTAGGCATAGCTATAGAAAAATAATATTGCACCATATAATATCTCATATTGTATATTCCTCCTTACAAAAATCTAAACTCTTATGGAATTTTGTTATGAAGGTATTCTTAATGCTTAAATCTCTATTTAGATTTAAACAATTTGAATTGTTTAAAATTTTAAATCAACATTTCGTTTAAAATAGCTTCCTTACTCAGAATACTCATCTGTTCTAATCGATGGTACTAACCATTCCTTTGCTTACTTTGTTACCATAAACAAATTTGCACAATTTCTCACTTGACTTAATAGGATGCCCATGATGAGGTCTCAGTGTAAGATGAGATGCATGTCCTTACTGCCTTAGCTAGAACGGACGATAGGTGCAGAACAACTAAGACTCAAAAGGCACCTGTAAAAGAGTCAGGGTGTCACAAGGAGTTTTTGAGGCACCTACATTTAAAATGAAAGAATTTATATTAGGCATTTGATGATAATGATAATAAAGATGATGATGATGATGATGTAATAACAATAGCGACAAGTCCCACCACCAGTTGTAGCCCCAAAGTAGGAGAGGTCAGATATGCAGTTATTAATGTAGCGTCTCCTTACCGTAGGGTACACACCGGGATGCCCGTGGGTCGTTCCGACGCATATCCCACAGCAAGGAAGCGCTACGATCGCAAACGATCACTAAACACTCGTATGACATCAATACAATTTAACCGCAATAGCAAATCACTAAAATTTAAAACCACAATAATAATCTTTCATTGCATACTGTCAATCCAAAATATAGACAAATCTATCAGTCCCCTACAGTCACAATACAATAATCCAAAAAGGGAAACTGATACAAACGTCTATACTAGGTCATTCTCAAAATCAAATCAAAATTCGTCCCAGCTGACCCACCTCTGTGCAATAACTTCTCTTGCCGAAGATCCACAAGGCAAAGAAGACTCTAACGATCCGGAGCTAGGAGTCTACTAACGCTGCCTGAAAAATATATTGCAATGTTGGGTGAGTTTGCGAACTCAATGAGAAACCATCATCGATGGTTCACCCAACTCATGCATATACACGTAATATATCGCATAGTACACTTTAACGCATTTTAGAACACTGTACACGATTTACACATTTATACGATAACATAGCTCAGACATGTCACTTCACAATTGTCACATATCACACGCATTCTCAATTTCACTATACAGTCAGATGCATAATGTATGCAAATTCTCATTTTATGTCATTGTTGTGACTGAGCGTCAATATTCACATTTTTGGCAAGTAGGAGAGCCCTCTGGGTATGCACTACTGCTCACTCACATTAGGGATAGGAGAGCCCTCTAGGTATGCACTATTCCTTTTTTGGCCTTAGGCCCAATCACTGATAATCGAGCTTAAAGCTCTGCTCACTAAATGCTTCAGTCACAACTGTTTAGTTACCACTTATAATCATGCCTAGCATGCCCTAACACTTGCACAGTCACTAGCACATAAATATATATCACTTCACTCGCTTGTCACAATCGGAACACATACTCATAATTCTATACACTGATTCACAATCACAAGTATTCACATTTGCAACACTCACATTAGCAATTCATTCACACATTCACAGCACATATTATCACACAAAGATCAAGGAACCAACTAGGTTACTCACCTGTAACTTTCGAGCTACTGCCTGGAAGTCCCAGTGATATCCGTGGACTTTTAATCCAACGATGCCTCTATAACAATTCAAACGAATTCTCATCACTAGATGCTCAAATAAAGGTATTCACTAATGCACATGTCTCAATTCAAAGCTGTATGATGCATGTTCATGATTTTCCCAGCGCTCTGATCCAATTTCACTATCTCTCGCTTCACAACCAAAATTCACTATTCACTAAATCAATAATATCCATCGCTTTCACAAATCTCTCATTAAGCTCTAATTATACTTCCATTAGTCAAACATAACTCTTAGGTTGCACTTGAAACTGAAATTGACTCTCTTTCCATAATTACTATCACACCAATCAAAATTCGAACTCTCAATCTTTATCACAATCGTAGACCTCTTTCTCTAGTTCATAACGAATCAAGGTTCACCTCAATTAGAGGTCTACACTAAAAGTTATGTCCCAAAAACTAACCTATATCACTTCAGAAAACCGCCGCTCGTCGCGACCAAGAAACCTACGACGCGATGTAAATCGACTGGCTCGTCGCGACGCACCGCTCTGCTCATCGCGGCGAGAACTTAATTCGCTCGTCACGACGAGCGCACTCGTCGCGGCGAGTACTCATTTTTCTCGTCGCGGCGAGGCTGCTCCAGACGTCGCGATGTGCGACTGGACCGTCTTCTCCGATCGACTTTTCTGCCATTAATACTCTTAAAACCACCATTAACTCACTCAACTACCCAAACTAACACATTTAATACCATAAATGCCATAAACAACCATAAATACAACATTAAACACAATAAACTTACCAAATCGAAGATCAATCGAAAACCCTAAAATCTCCAATCGTCTGAAATCCTCCAAGCTCAAACTCCCACTGATTCACTCTCAACCCATACGAATCATCACCATCTCTCAATCCACAAGCAAAGATTCCACAATGAAGGAGAACCCAACGAAAACCTCCAAAGGAAAAAGGGTGAAATCGTTGATGGGGAGAGAAGAGAAAGAAGTAGAAAATGCCTTATCTCCCAAATTCAAAACCTAACTCTTATATATATAGATTTAAACCTATTGCTCACAAATCCACAAGTCCTCAAATTCAACTAATCTCAGTCTCTAATTTCACTGGCTCATCACAATAATTCTTAAATCACCAATCTAAATTTCCCAAGCCATTTACCACTCACTTTCGGAACCGAAATCAAATCAACAGTCTCTAGGTCATTTTTCCGGTCCGGACTCATAACTCTAAAAATTTCGGAAAAATTTCCAAAATTCCTCAAAAATACAAAATACACAATCCTATACTCAAATTTCCATTTCCAAACCCACAAATTCTTAATTTCTCAATCAAATCACGATCTAACCTGATTATCTCAAAATTCACATGTCAACTCATAATCACAATTTAAATGCTGGAACAATCATGAATGTATGTCACTAAGCATATGCATGTGCAATTAACTCATTTATCACTGATGCAAAGGTGAAAATGCACGTGCAGTTCAATTATGAATGCACCCATCACTAACCCATCCAAATTACCGATATGTCCGTCACATCGGTAGCGGGATGTTACATACTACCCGAATGGACCAATTGACGGTCCATAATAAGATGTTTGGGACTAAAATTGCGTAGCAAGCCGCATCACTAAGGCATGACAAGGGTAAGCTACCATCGCAATCAGAAGCTCCCAAGGAGACCAAGGCAGTGGTACTAAGGAGTGGAAAGGTTTTGGAACCTATGGCGCAGAAGAACAAACTTGAAAAGGAATCTGAAGGAACAGGCCAGGATGCACAACCTATACAATCAGATGCACCGTCAGTGCAACCATCACCTGAGCTGGAAAAATACATACCACCACCACCATATAAGCCACCAATCCCATTCCCTCAAAGATTGCATAGGGCTAAGCTAGAAGCTCTATGTTAACATCCCCTTCACAGAAGCCCTTACCCAAATGCCTACTTATGCCAAGTTCTTGAAGGAAATCTTATCCAACAAAAGAAGGCTAGAGGAATA
>JAOTIZ010000008.1:14215181-14232631 GCA_027123425.1 Erythroxylum panamense | reverse complement strand
ACCTTTATCGTGGGATACGTGTCGGAATGACCTTCGGGCGTCCCGATGTGTACCCTACGATGAGGGGGCGCTACAATTAGCCACTGAGTCGTGTAGCTCACCCCACTATTCCATCCTCATGTGCAAAACAAGATGAGTGTTGAACCTTACAAGGCATCGGAAACTCCAAGATATTAGAGACTTTTGTAACTAAGTTAGTAGCTAGACTTTTGGATAGCTTTATAAGTATATCAAACATGAGCATCCTTTTGTATTTTGTATTAAGTTTGATGTGTATGTTGATATATAAGCAAAGCTTATTTAAACATTTATTTTGTTTAAAAATGAGAATGAGAATTTAAGGATTTTCTTTTGTGTATGATTATGTTATTTTATAGGTTGAGTATGATGGTTGTGGAAGAGGAATGTGTATGTGCATATCTTCCTTGTTGAAATTGCAAATGATTGTTTGTTTTAGAATATCATGTTGGAGATTGCAAAGGTTGTATGAGATGAATTCCTTGAGGTGAGGTTCAAGATTTACCGAAAGGTACTTAGTAGTGGATTAATATGAAGAGATATTTTATTTAGTAAGCTTTCATAGGTGCAGAAATGGTGTTTAGAAAAGGAAAATTTGTATTGATCTAAGTAGAATTAGCCAAAGTTATCTTCTTGAAAGTTGTAGATTATCTTTCTAGCTTTCCAATGATATATAGTATAAAATTTTTAGACTTCGGAATTGGGAGATATGATTATTAGAAGTTTGTAATACTGAATAGGATGGACTTTCAGGATAGCTGCATTGATTAGGAATTTTAACCCTTATAGAAGAACATTTTGTTTTTGAGGTCTTCATAGAAGTTGTAGGTATAGAAGACTTCTTAGAAATGGTCTTTGAATGACTTTAATCTAATATTCCTAATGAAAGTTATGCCCTTTTTATTAAAATAGGTCGGACGAATAAAAGAGAAAGGAGGAAAGTCGCGATCGCGACTCCACAGCTTTCTCCCAAACCTGAACACCTCTCACTCTTTTAGCCATAACTTTTTCGTCCGACCTCCAAATGACCTGATTTTTAAAGAAATAGATTACTAACACATTCCTATATCTCTCCACAAAAATTTATAGCTTAGTATTAATTTAAAAAATATTGATTAAATCAAAGTGAGGGGATCGGTTGGAAGAGTATGATTTGGATATTTTTATTGAACATGCTTCAGTATTTCGGTGATATCTTTATCTGTAGAGCTCAAAATGTGATTATTCTTGTCTCTAATAAACTAGAGACATAGAGATACAAATTATATGAAGGAATAAAATTTTAATTCAACCTCTAAGACTTTCAATTTATGGAGTGAAATTGAGTATAGTGTACTTTTTTAGTCTAAAAATAGTCCGAAAGTGTTTGGCCCATAACTTTCAGATTTCTAAACTAAATTGAATGATTTTAGTGTCATTAGAAAGTTAAGACAATGGGGAACAAATGTTCTGAAGAAGTAAAATTGAAATTCTAGTTGGAAGTTTCCTAAAATATGTCTTGAAATAGAAGAGTGAGTTTGCTCTCGTTTTATGACTCCAAATATTAGGCTCCAAAAACGGGGTCCAACATATCCATTCATATAAAACGGAAGACTTTTCTTTAGCTTTACTAATGTTAGTAAGAGCAACAGGCTTATTAGTTTAGAGTGTCAAGTCAAGACTTAAATTCCTAGGTTGAATTAAACTTATTCACACCATTTATTAAAGTTAATGCTATTGAACTTCACAATAGACAAAACTTGCAAGTGAACAATAATATAATTAGATGTTGCAAAATATATTAAGTACTTGTACTTGAATGCTTTGAGTCATAATTTAAGCACATAAACATAGTCAAATAACAATTATATTAACAATACACATATTTTATAGTTCTTATTTAAGTGAAACAACAATACATAAAAAACATAAATTGAAGGTTAGTATTTTATTCACATAATTGATAAATATATATAATATAATTAGATATGTTTGTTATCATTGGATACATTAAATAGATCTAACAAAGTATACCAATTAATTACCATCATATTCATCAATATAAAATAAACTAATCAACCTTTAGGCTATTCTCAAATATTTTATTATCAATAAACTTTACTCTACCTATTAAATAAAAGGGTTGATTGTAAGATAAAAGTCAAACTTTTCTCAATTTTGCACTACTAACCTAAACTTTAAAAAGTAGCGTTAAAATACTCGAACTTTTAATTTGTTGTGAAATAGTCTAACATTAAGTTCTTTATTAAAGTAGCTGATGTTGCATACCATGTCAGACTAATAATTTTGCCACATTGCTACTACGTGTTTGATTTTTTCTACTTAATTATTTAAATAGTTTAATAAATTTTGAAAAAGGAAAATCCTAATTGACTCTTCCTCTATCTATTCTCCATATCCTCCCTGTCAACATTATTCTGCACCCAAGTTCAATCACCCTACTCCTTCATTGTGATAAAGTAAAGCTAGAAGATCTATTGTAAAACCATCAAAGCTATTTGCTATATTTTAACATTTGTTCCTTGCCTAGCTCTAATTAAGATTTCAAAGGCGAATTTAAACTTATCTTGTCTGCTACAAACCTATCGAACCCAAAACTTACAAGCTTTGTTACAAGCCTTGAATACTAGGCATATTTTGGAACTACTTTTATGTTTCTTTTTTATTTATTTTCCATTAATTTGATTGTTTGATATATGAGCAAAAGCACTTGTGAGAAAGACCACATTTATGGCATATTAATATACTCTCCTGTACCCATTAAAAATTGTTGAAACCAAATGGGGATCCATAATTTTCACTAGCTACATATAAAAAGAAATCCAACTATCAACAATATAAAAAATGGTGAAGTCCAAAACCTATATAGATTCAGTGCCTTTAGTCATAAGATAAGGAATTGAATCAACTACACTATATTTTAAGAATTTCGAGACGAGCACATTATCTACTCCATAAAATTTTTTGAGTTAGTTCTAATAGGTCTTATGGATTGTCTAAAGTGAGTTTCCACCTAGGCATATCGACTTCCTTAGAGTATGAATAATTAGATGTAAGATTACATCTTAAAGGTCATCGGTATTCATCATATCTTTATAATATAAGTTGATACTTCATCCTATATGCTAGTGTTTCTATCCTTAAGATGTTAAATAACTCACTGTTGTTATTGATTTCCACAATAATAATAAAAGCATATAAGATAAGGACCTATAAAGATAATAAGCTTTGGTAAATCAATGCAATACAACTTTGTACATAGCTATACCATAATGGAAATTGTAGGCCCTACACTATCCAATCCTAGATCAAACCCCAAGTTGTTAAAAATTGAGAGGTAGTTGGATGAGAAAAAATTATCCTTGTGAGTTTGTAATTATTGCGGTTTGCAAGTGTTTGCTCTCACGGCTTTGTGTTTTTAAAAGTCCATAATAAAATATGGTGCTTTTATTGATTTTGTGTTAAACTAAGTTGTTATCATTGAATATCCTATGGTCCTAATCCGTATTGAAAGGTTTTGATATCAACAATGATCCAATTTGATCTCTTTATCTATCCTTATGCATTGTGTTAGATATTGTTGGTAATGAGTTGTATCTTGGATGGGATGATTTTGAAAGCTTCAAATTTTTCATCTTCGAAGAATTTTGGCCAAAGTGGCTACATAGGGAGCATCTTGTAAAGCTTGATGATGACACCAATTGTTCGAAAGGGTAATCAAGAAGATACCCAAGATCCCTAGATGGCAATAATTGGGAGGTATAGGCTTTTTTACTTCATATGTCTTCCATGTTTGGTATAATATTGTTTGATAACAATAATTTGGGGAATAGATCTCCTCATGGAAATTTATAAATGGACTTTGCTCTTGTGGCTTCTCTATTTACATATAAGTTTTTTTGGTAAATACATTGTTTTTAGTGTGTTTTAGAAAGCCATATAATGAATTTTTTTATGCTTTTGGTTAATACAGAGAAATTTGCATACGTGCGGATTTTTATTTGTAATTAAAATTTGTAAGTTCTTGTATACATCTATACTTTATTATAGAAATCAATACAACAATTGAATGTTTAGACTATAAAATATAGCCCATGTTCTGACAATTGTCTATCTACTTTATCTCAAGGCCTAATTAATAGTATTTATGACCAGAAATTCTAGATACAAAATAGCATGAACATCCTATAAAAAACAAGACAATAAAAAGAAAAAATAAAAAACCAGCCTTGCGACGTTAGATTCTGAGGACAGATTTTTTACACTTGTTTAAAGATTCACCTAGACATTATACAACTTGATTCCATTTTCACGGAAACAATCCACTTTTACCTAAACATTAAGCGACAAATAAAAAAGGTCATTCGTGACACAAAGTTTTTTTTGGCTTCTCCACGTGATTCATAGTTTAGTGGCTTTCCTTTTTTTTAAAATCTTATAACTAGTTTTAGACCTCCAATTATTGATAATCAGTTATAAGCACGATTGAGTCAATTTTACAAGAACATTCCTGATTGAATAGAAGCAAGCCAGATATATCTAAGTTTTTAATATATTACTAGTCTTAATAATGAACTTAATATGGTAAACCAATCATTTAGAATGCATTAATGTTGTAATGCACTATCTATCAGTTAAAAAAAGTTATATTTTTGACTTGTGAGCTATGTCTAACGATTAACACAATCAAATATTAAATAACCATATCGAAACTCAAAAGAAAAAGGTAATCAAATCTTGCCTAACTCAATCATCAGTACACATTTATCAATTTCCTTCTTTGATATTAGTTAATCAATTTCCTTTTTCTTGTTGCAGAATAGGAATGTTAAAAACTTGCGTAGTTTTCCATGTCAAAATTTGAATGTACTAGCCTCTGTGTCAAAGCCATTTGGTACCATAAAATCAACACAAATATGAAAGCTAGAGCCAGATTTCCTAGGGAGGAATGGAATATTTCACATAAAAATCTACATTGCGGTTTTAGCTAAACTTTTAGGTATTGGAATGAAATGATTACAAGGCAAACATTGGATACTTAGTCTTACAAGAGTGCAAGATTTTACTATCACCTCTCACTTTCTAACTACGTTACGGTCCAGTGAAGTCATAAAATCAAGGATTTGATAGTTTATTATTTGTGCTATATTTGACATATATCTACTAAGAAACATCTATGAATCAAGAAAGTTTTGAAAAAGAGTGGGAAACTTCTGAAAATGCAAGTGGGTACATTGCTGGACTTCAGATTTTTCTACGAAGGTTACTGACAAGACCTCCACACGGTAAACAAATAATGCTGCCCCCAGCAGGTACGGCATCTAAAGCAATTTGCATCATGTGTGTCTCTCGTAGTATAGAGTTCCCATTATTATAGTAATCAAATGGGCATCTTTAGCTAAATGCAGATTTTGTGTAGCGATGTTAACATAATCCACAGTAACAAGGTGAAACAAATCCTTACAGACAGGGAAATCCAAGATGGAGCAAGCAAGCTGAAGGAATGCTGGAGCTACATACAAAACTAGCGGAGACGAGGAGGAGACTAGATGTATAAAGAGTTGTTAGGGATTTTTTTTTCAAATTTCTTAAATTATAAAATAATTATGTGAAAAAATCGTTAATTTAACATAGAATGTCATGTCAGTCATATTAACAGAGAATTTAACGTCAAATTATTTTCGCAATAAATTCAAATTTTGAGTATTTTAGTATCTTTTTTGAAAATTTGAGTTAGTATTACAAAATTAAATTAAGTTTGAGATTTTTTTTACAGTTAAATCATAAATATATGATTATCCCTTTTAAATCATAAGTAATTAATTTTTTAAAATTTAATAATTATAAAAAATTTTGATTTGGTCAATTTAATGACTAATAAATCATTCATTATATAAATATCAAACTAAATAAATTATACAATTATCATTTAGCATGATCTATTACTAATCAATTGCGAATTAAAATAGTTGCATAATTAGAAAACTTAATAATTTATAACAATAATTTTAATGTCTAAAAGAATGCAATTTATAATCCAAAACAACCGAATCAGATTTCACGATTTTTATAATTCAAATGCGTTCACTTTATCATAAAATTCACATGTTTAATCCATGAAATTCAACATGTAAAATAATCAATGCAAATAATGGCATACACAGAATGACAAAGTTTCAATCATGGCAGTGGTACTTTTATGCTAAAACGTTTGGCTTAGAAACAAACGAGACCACTTTCCTTTTTTATTATTTTTAATACAAAAGCTATATCCGTATAATCACCCAACAAATCAAAGGGCGATACATGTTAATTTTTAAATCAGCATTTTCTTTGTTTTGTAATGTATAACTTAGCAATTAAAACAAATACTATATGTAAACTTTTTAAACTTCACAATGACATTTTTTTAATTTTTGTTCACAACGTTTTTTATAATTAAACTAAAACTAAAGAGAATTATAATGGGACATGCTCCTTTTTATGTATCATAAAATTAGTTTAAATTTTAATATGTTCTATAATTTTAATGGTCCAAAGATAATATTTTTGTAAAAGATAACCCTTGTCAAAATTCATATAATCATTCATGTACGTGTACTAACAAGAAATAACAATCAAGTCATTTGTATAATGTAGCATGTACTTTGTTTTTACTTATTTGAAGATCAAAACCAATGCTAATTTGTTTGATGCAGCCTTTTTCGAACATATTCTGCTCCATTTAAATAAATTGCATGCGGAATAACTTTAGGAGAGTAAAATTATACTATGAGTAAAATAACCAATATTGGTCCTTTGAACTATGCATTGAGAGGGACAAAGGAAAACGCTTTGAGACGTGATAAGCCCGCAGGGAAAGGGAGCTTGTGAGGAGACAGACTAATTCATAACATATATAACTATAGAAGATAATTGGAGACTAGCGGATGCATTTTCCTGTATCATATGAAGTTATTGATTATGTCAAAAGTTGTAATATTCGCTGTCCAAGATAATATACCGTACGTGAAACGTTAGGAATTCCACAAGAAAGTTGGCCCGGTATTTTATACCGGAATTAACAGGGACGAAGCATAGAAGAGAAATTCATATTTGTTTATTTACTGCATCTGAATTCTGAAATAGCTCGGGGAAAATTTTCCTTGATCGAAAAAGAAAAGTTGGGACATGAAGAAATATTTATGCGAATCTAAAACAAGATTGAGGAGAAATATGGCTTCTCTCTCTCATTTGTTGCCGCTCACTGCATTCTTGACTGCGTCGGCAGCACCTTGTGCCTTTTCCTGAAGTTGCTGACCAGCCTGCAAAATATCCACAAAAACAACAGTTAATATGCTTTGATGTTTCCCGCTGTAGGAGTAAAGAACCTCATGTACCTGTTGGGTTGACTCCATGGCAGAGTGAGCCATGTCCTTGGCCTTGTCCATCATTTGGCTGCCCTTTTCCTATTAAAGAAAAATGTTAAAAGAACATCAGTTCACGTCAAATTCTGAGAACAATTTGAACTAAAAAAAGGCTCACCTCAGCTTGGCCCTTGGTCTGACCAGCCTGGAAACTAGTGTTCTGGGATTGGTTCATCTCGAATAATTGAGTCTCTTAGTAGTAATACAAATATAATTGACTGTTGAACTGTTGGCTATGCAATTACTGGCTTCTCAGGCCAAATTTATGCGTCACTGCTTCACAGGTATCATTCCTAAATTCCATGTGTGTTTGCCATGTGTCACCACTTCGGTCAAAGCCAGACGTTTAGGCCCTGTGACCAGGACAACTGCTGACACAGTTTCATTTTCAAATATTTTCGTTACGAAAATCAAGGGGCTACTGAAATTTAAACCTAAGTGCATTGGATAATAAGGATCCTACTTATAAACACCTTTTTGTGGATAATAAGGATCCTACTTATAAACACCTTTTTGTTATTCAAAATCATACTTACCTTGGTCTAATGGTCTTTCGTCTAGCTACCACGCCTAATTTTTAACTTGTAAACTTTAAATGATTAGTTTCATCGAAATATGCCGTTTAATAATTATTATAAAATGCTCTTCCATGCAACTGAAGAAGATGGTGAAGTGAAACATTGAACCAGTTTGGATTTCCCAGTATAGGTAATTCTCTTGTCGTTTGTATTTTCATGTGAAAGTTTAAATTTGAGACCTCTTATTCTTAATGTGAAAGTATTAAAACTTAATTACATCGACACACAGGCTACATTTTTTCTATATATCAAATTGTTTTCTTTATGGTTAGTTACAACTCTCCAATATATTCTTTCTTTTTTCTTTTTTTAAGAAATTCCTGTTCAATAAATTCTATTAACATTTTGTTTAAACGTCAAAATTATATGATCATGTTGAATTTCCTTATATAGGATTAAAAATGTTAAATTTAAAAAGTGATGTACATAAAAATAAGTTGAAGGAGTCATGGTGAGCCCTGCAATTTCCTTTATAAATTACTATACGTAAAGAAGGATTCAATTTAAGTAAGGACAAAAGGGCTAATTAGCCCCTAACATTTTTATGGATGTACAAAATAGACCCCTAATGTTTTACAGTGTTCAAATTGAACTATAACGTTTATCAAATGTTCAAATTAAACCCTAATACTTAAAAAACGTTCTAATTGAACCATGATCACTAACAACATTAGGGTACCATCAATTATCTACTAATATTGCCCGTTAAAATATGACGTGGAATTTTTTTTATTCTATGGATGTCAGATGTTGACATGATTATAGAGATGGGTCCCAAATCCATATGAATCGCAACGTCTCTGCGTGAGGAGGAGACGTTGTGTTTCAAACTATCAAACGCAACGTTTTCGGACAGATGAAACATAACGTCTCTGCGTGAGGAGGAAACGCTATGTTTTGAACCAAACTCCTCTCTCACGTGCTCTGTTTTTGGACAGCTGAAACATAGCGTCTAAGGTAACGTTTTTGGATAAACCTGCTTCAATCCCTAATCCCTAATCTACCATCTTCTTCCCATACAATCCCTCATCTCGTGTTTCTTCCCTTTTCTTCCCTATGTGTAATTATTTGTTATTGATGTTACACACACCAAGCAACTCAACTTATACGCTGATCGGGTGTCTATATATGAAGGTTGACATTTCATCGTGGTAGGTCTACTGTTATCTGCTTTTCATATTTTGTGTGGTCCCTAAATCTGATTGTTTGTGTGCTTGTTGTCTGCCTCAGCTTATGCTTCGTGTGTCTTCTTCTTCAGCAAACAACAATCTATATATTGTTTCCAAATAAAAATGATTGAATATGTACCTTAGCTTGATTAAGAGAGTATCAATGTATCTTCTAGAAATTTCTTCTTTGTTCATGACCTCTAGCCTGCCTCCGCATATAAGAGATAAGGAAACGTCTGCAATATTGACTTTATCTTTACCTAAACATAGGCTATAAGTAAATAAAAAAAATTTATTGTAAGAGCCTGTCATATGATCTAACGTTGTAGAATCTATAACCCATAGATTTATTATGTAGGATGGAAATCTTGATAATAGTCTAATTCTTGTCGTAGATCACTTAATTTAGCAAAGTATTTTGTTATAATCATCTCTCTTTGTTTAGTGTCATGTACCTTGTTTCCATCTTATTAGTCTGAGCATCATTACCCCCTTGAGAATAGGTACAAACACTATGACCTGAATTATGTGGTTTATTGTGTTGTGATAAATTATGAAGATATTAAGAGATTTATTTATGTGCACCTATTGTTTACACCATTAAACTAAAATTTAAAGTCTCAGGCTAAGTGGGAGAATACAAGAATGTGGCCTAATTAATGGCCAAATTCTATATATTTAATAATATTGATAATATAATTAAAGAGTTATATTTGTCTTATGTTTCCTATTTAATAGTAGAATAAATATTAAACGTTTATTTTGGTCACTTGATGAATGTACCATATTAAAAATCATTCATAGATATATAAATTGGTCATCTCTCTACTAATTAGGGTCACAGACTGTTTACCATCAAGCTTTTGTAGCCAAAAGAGAATCAAAAAAGAGAAACTAAATTTAACCAAGAACTCGGTAAAATTTATCGATTTCTTTTTTATAATAGCATCTTCCTCATCAGGTATGCAACATCACACCCTTATGACTTATAACAATTGCTTATTCAAGATTATGAAGTTATGAATGTCAATTTTGATTTATGTTATAAAAATAATGTTTTTACATGATTTTAGAAGCTAGTTCTTGGTCAGTATTATTTCTTTTTATGCTTAACAACTTTTATAAATAGTTTGTATGTCTATTTTTAATTGATATTTACATATTTAATTTTGCATGATGGTTTCATATTTTATAACCTCAGTTATCTAATTTTATTTAGAAATTATCATTTATTTTGTAATTTTTAAAATTTTATTATTCAAATTTTCCTTAAATTTAGTATGTTAATCTCTAAAATTCATATGTATTTTACTATAATACCTTTTAATTTTTTTATTTTAAAATAAAATTTATTAATTTTTTATAAATCTTTGCAAATAGGTGATGTAAAATGTCATAACAAGAATTTATCAATAAAATATTCGAAGAAGTTTAACATATATTATAAGCTAAAAATTTTTAAAAATTGTAAGAGCATTTTTGACAAAATTAAAAATAAGGAATATGATGACTAATATTGGCTTGTTGGAGTGACTTGAGAGTCATCATTAGCTTGTTGGAGTGGCTCTAGTTAATAAATTTGTACAAAACATTTGTTATAGTATTATAGTTTTTGTGATAACATTCTAACGCATATGTTAAAGATGCTTAATATATGAGAAATATTTTTTAAATTGAATGAGTTTTCACAGTTTGTGATGCCTCCTTTATTTATATGACATTTCACAAAAGTAGGATATAGAATAATAGGGATAGAATTAGGAAGGGTAGTGATGCTAGTTCTTCTTTCAATGATGTAAGATCAATTGCTTCTAAACATAGGAATAATAACTCTGAGTATAGTAGGTCTGGTAGTACTCATTTTGACTACTATATTGTTTTAAGGCACTCGATATAGAAATCCTATGAATTTGAATTTTAGATAAAAGAGTTTGAGTAATTAATCATATAACTCCCTTCTTAAGGATTATGATGATGACTATAAGGTAAAACTTAAACCTAATAAATCTAGAAAAAATAATTTCTAAAAGATGCATGAAAAGTCTAACATCTTTGAGAGTATAGGTATTAGTTATCCTGGTATACATGAAAGGATATATAACATGATAAGGTGAAATTTTATTATAATTAATGTTTTTAAATTGTGGACTTTGTCTTTCTACCATCATGTTAATCTTTATATTTTACATGTGCTATGCTTAAACCTAGCCAATTTTAGCCTTATCATTGGATTTTACTTGTGTTTTATTTTATCTTCACTTACCATATTAGGGAAGTTTTTCAAATCATATGCTCTTTAAGTTGATGCAAAGTGGGCTATATAACTTGAGCATTAAAAGTGGATTATGGATACTAACCACCCTTAAAGGTATATATGATTGGAAAGAAAAATGTGTCCTTCTAACAAATAAAGAAGTCTATAGAATTTAAGAATAATATGGATAGGTCTAGATGATAGGTTCAACTAATGAGATAATGATAACAGAACCCTGAAACTAAAGACTAGTTACCCACCCTCTTCTCCCTATAAGACACTCCTTTATGAGACCAATTTGATGCAAGTTGAGGTGTCTTGTAGATACAATTAGTTTTTATAGGTTTCTTATTTTTATTTGAACATTTTTTTCAAAGTGTTAAATTTTTATCTAGCCTTATGCTTTTAATTGCATCCATAAAATCAATAAGATGCTATCACCCACTAAGAAAATTAAAAAAAATGAAATAGTAATCTCATCATCTAAGAAGAAGAAAAAGCAAAAGATGGCTCATAGTAATTACGTCATTATTGTTAAGGATATTCTCCTATTACTTCCATACTTGCTTCTACATCTTCTCTTATTCCTCCCATTTTGAAGAACAATGTCTCTCTCACTAAGTCTTTTATTTTTATTTTAACTAAAAAATTGACTTCTTTTACTAGTTGGGGAGTTTTAACCTCCAAGTTTTTACCTTGTTTCATGACATTAAAAGACTTATCTTGTATTTAAGGTTTTTGATTTGTAAGTTCTTATCTTACACTAATGAGCTGAAAGTCTTTTCTTAGACTTGATGTTTTTTAGCTTGCAAATTTTTAATTTTTTACTATGGAATTGGGAGACTTCTTTTGGAATTGAGATATTTTGACTTACAAATGTTTATTATTTTGTTAAAGAGTTGAAAGACTTCTCTTAGACCTAAGGTTCTTTAACTTGTAGGCTTTTTATTTTTTCTAGAAAGCTAGTAGACTTTTCTTAAACATAAGATTTTTTTTAACCTAAAGGTTTTTACTTTTTGTTAAAAAGTTTAGAGACCTCTTATACCTAGGTTATTTTGATTTTTAGGTTTTAATTTTTACAAGATTTAAAAGACTTCCCTTAGACCTTTATTTTTTAACTTATAAATTCTTATCTTGTTTAGGAAATTGAGAGACTTCCCCTAGAACTAAGAAATGTTTTGCTTGTATTTTTTTTTTGGTTTTTTGTTAGGAAGGTAAGAGACCTATTTTGGACCTAATATTTTTAACCTACAAACTTTTGTCTATGTCAAGAAGTTAAGAGACTTCTCCTATAACTAAGGATTTCTACAAGTTTATTTTTTTGAGCAAATAGTTGTTTATACCTAAATATGTGTTTTTATTTACTTAAAAATAGCACAAAGAAATAATTTACAAAGTACATTCTGGATGTCTTTTCTAACAGAAATATTTCCTTAAATATGTTTCACTATGAAGATGTGGTAACTCTCTAGGTTTAATTGTTTGCCTATATCATATGACCTTGATTGATTTGGTGCTAGCTTTCCTTGTGAGTTTTATCTTCTAAAGAACTCACCTAAGGTTTTGATAATTTATCCTTTACGAGTTTGCTGCCTGATCTTTTGTTTATACATCTCATTATTTTGTTTATCAATTGCCTACCCTCTTTAATGATATCCTATTCCAAGTGTAGTTGCTTAGATTTTTCAAGTAGATTATATGTTTGTACCCTTAAAATTTTGGTAATTTTAACTTTTTGGTATCAAGGTTTCTACTTTAAAGACAAGATTAAAGGACGTTTTCACTTGTGAGTGTTCTTAGAGTTGTTCGATACATATTGTATAACTCATCAAGCCAAGTACCTTTGGCATCTTCACCCTTTAGTTCTTCTGTTTCTAACTTCTACTAAGTTATGTAGTCTATCTATAAGCTAATAAAACAAAACAGTTCTTTATTTCTTAATCATTATAAAATTATCTAGAAGTCCTACTTTAAAATTGAGTTCTGTTATTAGTGATTATAGCCAAATATGTCCCATATTTACTCCATTTGGGGTGGAAATTTTGTTTAAAACTAGTGGGGTGAAAGTTTTACTTGTGATAAACATAGAAAAAGATTGATAATTATAAAATTGCAAGTTGTCCATAATCACATAAATTTATGCCATATTTATGACCTACTTTAGATCCTAGGAGTTGATGATTGTAAAATTGTAAGTAGAGGGTCCATGATCATATAAAATTATGTCATATTTATGACCTACTTTAAACCTATTCCTATATCATAGGCAAGTATTTTTCCCATAGCATAAATATAATCTCCTTTCAAACCTAATAAGAGTATGGTTTTTAGTTTGTCTATAGGGATGTCATTTCCTCAAAGGTGTCATAAAATAGAATATCACTATTCTCGTATATCTATCAAGATTCTTTTAACCAAGAAGTTGACTATGGAAAATGTTACTGCTATGACATCCTCGTGGAGGTGATTAAAGATCTATTACTAGTCTTCTGGAAAGTAATTTTAGACACTCTTATCCTCTTCTCAAACTTGTCTACCTTAGTTTGTTCCTCGTGACTTTCTTTCTTTAGGGCCTTCTTATTTGTGACTTAAAGTTCTTTACAATCTCCTCTCATGATCATATGGATTACCCTATATGTAACATATGTCTCATTATTTGCGCCCCAGTTATGGAAAAGGTTGCATATACAAAATTGTGATTGGATTATTCTTGTTAGTGAAGAGGAAAAGGAAATTATGTTTGACACGCCATATAAGTTCATAAACTTTTTATATATGTTGTTATAATCAATAAAGTCATGTATGTCATTATAAGTATCAAGAGTTGAAATTTTAAACTAATTTAATTGTTGCTCCACTAAAATACTAAAAGTCAAAGGCCACCAATCGTCAAATTAGCTCCCCTTATATAGTGTTCCAAATGTGTTAATGAGAGTTCTTCTAGTCAAAGATGTGGGGAGAGTGCTTATTATCTCCATTGCCTTAGCAAATTGACTTATTTTTTTAATATTTCCATTGTGACATATTGATCATTATGATGTCGGTCTATTGGCTAGTCACCAAAGTGGAAAATTTAGTGTGACCAATAAACAAAATGCTTCTTTATATATCAATTTTTCTTCTCCCAATATGAATACTGAAAGATAGTGAAGATTTACTCAAGTAGTAATGATTGAAAATTATATGTTTCCTAAAAACAACATCAAATTATATAGACTTCAATTAGGATGATTTTATTAGAGTATTTTTAAGTTAGTAGATCTACATAATGTTTTAAAAAATCTCAATTTATATACTCCAACGCTTAAGTTAATAAAGTATGTAAATACGTGAGAACTTTTTTATGATTAAGTGAGTTTTTGTATTTTGCTTTATATATATGCTTCATAATGATTTTTTTGTAGTACAAGTTTATTATAAGATTGGATCAGTTTAAACAAGATCTTATCTTTATATTTGAACTGAATTTTATCTACTCAATGTCTTAAACCTCCTATATGCCAAACAAACAAAATTGAATTCTTTGAACTTATGTTGCGCTAAGCCTGTATGAGCCACTCTTCAAATTTAAACCTTTATTTATTTTTAAAAATTTTAGAAATAATGAATATTATAAAATATGTTAGTGTAAATAGCCCTTTGTGAACTTTTAGGTTAGTTTAATCATATTATACTTATTAATAACTAAGTATAATCCTATTATACTTCTTAATAACTTTATAGCAGTTAGATATGGAAGCATATAGAAGTAGTAATGAAAAAAGTAGCTTGATTTAGTGAAATCCAAAATTAGTATATTATATTCAAATGAGTCAGTTTTTAGATCACATTTGGAATCTGGTTCAGCCTTGAGTTTGGGGACTAATCCAAAGTCCTGATCCAAACAATCCTAACAGTTCTAATGTTAAAATTAAAAGGTTTAATTACTAAAAATTTATAAATTTGCTGAATTTATAATTATAACTTGAACTCTAAAATGTGACAATAAAATGTTCAAACTTTTAATTTTTAAAAAACGAGCTTGGCTTTAAATCCTCTGCTAATGATACTGACATGGCTAATACATTTTCCACTGAATGATATATGGAATATAAATTCCACATAAGAGTTATTAATTGAAAAGTCAAAAAAAATAAAAATTGACCCCAACTCTTAATATTATTTACACATTGCTCCACAAACACTCTCACAGATGTTGGAAGTAATCAAAACCCATTAGAATGTCAAACGGACTCATTATCAAAAACTATAGTGGATTCGAATCCACCAACTCACTAAAAGGGAGGGCCTTTTCTAACCCAGTACTAGCACATACACCTTTAGCTTTTTCACTTGGTTAGTCACAATCATTAGCTTTGGTACTTGGATCACGAGTGCTTCCACTTCCAACTGAAATATGTTGTCATATTACTTAAACAAAAGTCAAGAGAATTAAGGAACACATAAAGCAAAAGGAGAAGATATGCTTTCTCTATCTAACATAGGAACCATTATACAAGGAAAATGTAAAAGTTCCTTTTGCTCACACTATCTCCACCACCTTCAACAGTGCAATAGTACTAGTCGTTGATATTGCTTGAGTTACTACTAACCCACCTCATTGATGTTGGTCGCCAACCCTTTTTAGCATTGAGATGCCTCAATGATGAACCAAAAGATCTTTTCATTTTCTCTCACTTAATGTGTCTTTATAGATAGAAACAAAAACTAACTGAAAAACCAAAAGTGTTAACTGTTTCGTAAACTTTTCATAAACTCCTTTGGCTTGAGTAAAAATAAAACTATGCAAAAACAAAATAATAAGAATACCAGAAATTTGGTAACGCAGTTCGACACATCTTACCTATGTCTACGGGGCCCTCACCCAGCTTAATAACTTTCACCGAAGTACAATAGATTTATCCAACGCTTTACTGAGCCGACACCACTCAACCCTTGACACTATCACTCAACCTCACTTACCGTGAAAGAATTTCACACCCAATAGTACGACCGTCTCGTACTAACCTCAGCAAAGGATTTTCTTAATACTCTTTTTAATTAAAAGACAATAAAAATAATTCAAGTACTTAATCAACTAAGAATTGAACGACAATATACTTTAGATAAAAGAAAAGAACAACTTCCCGCAAAGTTCAGTTGCACTGAAATAAATCTGGAAGTCATCGCAACAACAATGAGTTGATTCATGCAAAACTCATAATCAAATCACAAAAACTTCTGCCGAAATCATAGCTGCAAAAATAGCCAATCAACGACATCTCATTAAAGAAAACGCAACATAAAACTATTTAGCTCACGTGACATGATCCACAAAAATTCTAGCTCAAAGATAACCAGCTGAGTATCACAATTCCCAAAAGAAAATTACAGCTGCACTCACAAACCCGTTAACCACTCACAATTAAGAAAAGTGCAGCACACATACTCAGCTTGGATTGCGTGAAAAAAACCCAATAGAGAACCACACACCATAGGTTATGTTATCCATACAAGAATAAAGAGAACCCCATATGTCTTTTACGTACAATCAAGAAGGACAAGTCTTGATTCACAAACAATTAAACCACCACCGTATATATCCAACCAAAAAGAATAAGTGCACCTTCTGCTATATATACAAGAGATGCTCAATTAACACCCATATCAAGAAAACTAGCAAAGGACGTAGAAAGGTAGATGTCTTCTAGGCCTGCCCAAGACATTGATAAGCTCAAGCTCCAATCTTTTCAGTCCTGCAAATTCCATCGAAAAATTCTCCAAATACCAATCCAAAAAATATGACATTAGCTGTTGAAAATTCCTCCTTTACCAACATGATATACCATACCTCCAGTCAAGATAGACTTCAAACCAACTCAAGATAGACTTCAAATCAAGATAGGATTCTTTTTCAACTAGAATATTATCCCCAATAATCTTTGAATCCAAGTCATTATGTAATGGAGTTGTAATGGAGTTGCTTAATGGTCATAAAGATAGATGTCATCAACAATTGAGAATGGAGAAGGATGTGTTCATCAAA
>JAOTIZ010000008.1:14176257-14193584 GCA_027123425.1 Erythroxylum panamense | reverse complement strand
CCAAGGTCTTTATAGGATTAAATCTAATCTCATATACAAAACTTAAAATTGTTTTTAAAGACCATTGGAGAAGGTTTGTTTGTCAATCAATCAATCGTGCCATCAACTCCTACCTTATTTCTATTCAATTATATTATTTAACTCTAAACAAAATTTTTCTTCTTCTTCTTTTTGGGTTATTACTTTCCCTTACTGGCAACAATGACTCGGGCAAGCAGATCGATTAGTGCTTCCATTCCAACTACCCTTTCTTACAATAACATCAACCTTATCTAATAAAATTTAGTGAAAGAGTCGGTAAATAAACAGGAGACCTTACCCTCTCTTTCATATGACTCCAACTGGGCTTTGCTCAAGGGCGCTAACTCTTCACAAATCATCGACAAACCCATAATTCGGTTCTCTGCTGCCGTTTTGAAGCTCCAAAAGCAAGGAAACGACACTTAAATGTTCATCACTGGTCAGTTTCCTTTGAAACACACGTTTTCAATGGCAATTGGTTCCCGCAAACTACCAGTCCTTCAGATTCATTTGTCGCTATATCCTTGACATTAGATATCTCTGTATTTAAGTGGGATCTTCTTGTTTGAAGCCGTATGTATAACACACACTCCTGTGGATAGATTGCCAGAGAAGCTGATCGTTCTTAAGCGCAGAATCTAAAATAACCAGGGCAGTTCGTGGTTCTTATATATTTTTAGTGGTTTCTTCGTCCTGGGTTTTCATCAAAATTTTAAAATTTCCTTTCACCGAAATGTTTTGGTGGTAAATATAGGATTTGAAGATAGACCCATTTGCTATGCGTTGTAAAGATCCTGGTTTCTCTCGTTTCTTATTAACATGCATCATTTTTTCATTAAGAGTTGGGACTTTCACAGCTTAGTGTGGTAGAAATTCGTGATCTTTTGAGGCCGTTTTTGTTTTTTACTAACATGTAAAATTAAAATAAAGTCGTGCAACTTGTTGTTTATTCAATTCCTTATTTGCATTGCGGTTAGTAGTCTTGATAGTTTCTCCTTATATGTTTTGTTTGTAGGATGCGGTCCTACTTCTACTTGTTCCGAGTTGATATTATTAGAATGAGGGTCATACGCAATAGGGTGGTAGCTGCTACCTGTTATTAAAATTACATGAACCGGAGAATTTGACAATATTCTTAATGTGTTTAAACTGACCTGCCTCTGTTCATTGATGATAGAATTTTGATCGTTGTGCTTGAAGGCTTGCATCTAGTTAGGTGCTGTAACTAGTCGGAAGCAGTCTGCTCTATTTGGTCTCTGCTTACTCTTTTGTACCCAACGATCAGACTGACAGTGGCGGAAGGGTTTTGAGTGGTTTGCCTAAAACTTGGATGCTTCCGTTGACTTACCCTATTGGATTTTTTTTTATCGGTCCCACCCTGGTAACTTTTAAGGTAAAGAATGCTGATAATAACTTTTTATCTGTCTGTGCATATCATGTTTCACTAAACATATAGATTTTGTTTCTCAGCTGTAAGAGTTTCGCTCTTGGTGTGATGGTGTTCACCAGTTGATTCAATGTCAGGGAAGTCAAAGATAAGTTTTATGCTTTGTGGCAGACTGTTTTTTCTTTGACATGATGCAATGGAAAAGAAAATAGATGATTGTGACGTAGGGAACCTTCATTCACCTAGACAGGCGGAAAAATTTGGCAGCATAAAGCAAGAACTCAATAATCTTTCCGATAGTTTAACCAAGGGCCGCTCAGCAAATGAGTTTGAGAGGTATGGTTTGCTATGGTGAATTTTCTTGAACGTGAAGTCGTAGTTGACATAAACAATTCAATAAATTGATTCCTGATGCAAAAGAGCTTATAGTTTATAAAGAAATAAAAGAGGACAAATCACTCAATTACAAGCTTTAATTTGGTGGAATGAAGATTGTGATTAAGGTAACAACAAGAAGAAGAAAGGTTGAATTATTTTTTTGAAAGTTAAGAAAGGTTGAATTATTTTTTTGAAAGTTAAGAAAGGTTGAATTATGCTAAGCTTTTATGTTAGATAGGAAGTAGTAATAAGTTAGATATATTATCCTAATTGTTTAAAACGTAAACTTATTTAAGAAAGAAGTTTATTAGAGTAGGATTGGATACTTTAGTTGGAAATTTTTTTATTACTAGAATAATGGTTTCGAGAACTTTTGAATTTATATGTGTACTCAACCCATCAATAATAATATGTTGAATTTTCTCTAAAACTTCGAATTTTCTATTAGAAGATGTGATGGATTCTTCTAAGCTTGATTCCTAATTCTTTACCCTTCGCTACTTCTTTACCTTTCCAACACTTTTATCCTGAATTTCTAGCAATCAAAACCCTAAAATTCTAGCCTACATTTCCATCTACGAAAACCTAAATTTTTAGTTATTTTGAACTTGAAATTCCAATAACTTGAGATGAAATCTCAAACCAAAAATTCAAATTTCAGCAACCAAATTTTATAATCCTCTATGAGTTATATACCTACTAGTTTGATATATCTTCTACTTGTTCTATGACAATTTGGTATTAGAAATTTGGTTCACGATAGTGACACGTAGTGGAAGGGTGTATAGAAAACTACTTAGTGACCGAGAGGAGAGATAAAAAACTTTTGAAACTTATGGAAAAATTGGACTTTGATGACCCTTGATCACAAGGTACTCCAAGAACTAGTCTAGAAAAAACACTGGACAATAAACTACACTTGACATTGAGGGTGGAGAAAGTGAAATCCAGGCTGAAGAGGCTGAAACTAATGAGCAATAAGTTGTGTTAGAGAATTAAGGCCTATTGAGAGATTCAAGACAAAGAAACTATCCAACAACACTTGGAGAGCACATGCGAGACTTTAGAGGTCATGATAAAGTTGAAACACGTAACATACTTGATAATATTACCAAGAAAATTCATGTTGAAGTTCTTGATTTTGTTGGAAAGATAGGTTTACACCTATTCTTGGACTCGGTGGTAACAATGTAAGACTTCTTAGATGGGTTAAACATGTCAAAAGATTGAAAAGTTCGATTTATGATGATGAAGCTAGTTGTACATTTTAAGATCTTTTGGAGATCGATAGAGGATAGACATTGAAAAATAGACCAGCTGCTAATTGTTGATTAGGAAGATATGAAGTTGAAGTTTTTGAAAAAATTATTTACCATTTCATTACCAAAAATATCTCTAAGATCAACTCACAAATCTCAGACAAGGAATTATGTTTGTAATAAAGTGTACGGAAATATTTGATGAACTTTCTATCTGCTATGAGGAATGAAATTTGAATGGCAACTCTTATCTATCTACAAAAATATCTTAAGGATAGAAATTTGCAAGAAGTTGACAATGGAAAGAATTTATAGCCTTGAAATGCATATCACTTAGCTTTAAGGGTGAAATAATACCTTACACAGCGAGTAACTAAGAAGTTTAGAAAGCAGGCCAGAAGAGTCACGACTGTGCAATGGCTAGAACCTAATGTATCAAAATTTGCACTACATAACAACTAGAAAGCTTCTCAAGGTGCTGAACCTAAAGGTAAAGCCATGGTTGACATTGGGACAAAAGAATGCATCTATGACAAGAAGTGTTGCCGTTATAATGGGAGGGGCTACTTTGCTTATGAATGTACTAATATAGGTTTGCACATGATGGAAGAAGAAGAGGAGAAAGAATGCAATGAATAGGTGTGTGAACATAAAGCTGGGGAGGAGTTGGAAAGGAGGATATGTGAAGATTCAATTTGATATGATGTTATTAGTATGAAGTATCGTATATTTTACTTGGTCAATTGTAACTTAATGACTGTGATGTGTTGCATCTTGGAAAAGCTAGCAACCAATTATTTTATTTTTCACGGATGATGATTTTGAAGCTTATGAAGGTGGGCAAGGTAGAGAAGCAAAGAGAAACTAATAAGGCAGCCATAAATACCAAGAAAAAGCCTCTTAATATCCTTAAAAAGAGAGAGAGAGAAAGAGTTTGAAACTGTCCGCAAGAGAAGAGAATTGTGTTTTCAATGGTAGTGAAGGAAGTAATAAAAACAACAGTTAAAACACCCCTTGCATTACCAAAAGCAGTGAGCGCATTACTGGTTAATTTTTTAGACCTTATGCTAGATTATATACCAAGTAAATTACTTCTTTTAGGAGATGTTCAACATGGTACTAAGTTCAAACTTGCATCTACACTACCAAAACTTCCAGTATATTGCTTAAATATTATCAAGAATGGAGAGATGAAGGGGGCATATCAATTAAGTAGAAACTGTAATTTGGAGAGATAAAGAGTAGGAGTTGAGGTGACAACAAAGAAAACAAGGATTGGAATTTACTTTATAATAGATTTTTTTATTAGATAGGAAATAGTAATAAGTTAGATATATTGTCCTAGTTATTTAGGACTTGAACTTATTTTAAGAATAAAGGGGCCTTATTAGAGTGGGATTTAATATTATTTTGAACATTTTAGCTGGGGATCTTATTACTACTAGAATAAGGCTTTTAAAGATTTTTTCTATATATATATATATATATATGTATACTAGGCCCTTCAATAACTATATCTTCTATTAGAAGGTTTGATGGTTTTATTCTACAAGTGATTCTTAGTCTCTAGGAGTAATTTCTAGTTCCTAAACCTCCACTAATTTTTTAACTCATTAAAATTCTAATGCTTTTAACTTGAATTTTCACCAACTAATTCTAGCCTAAATTTCTAGCAACCAAATCCTAAATTTTCAAGTATGCTAAACATGAAATTCCAATAGCCTAAGCTGAAATTCCATACCTAAAACATGAAGTCCAATTGATAGCAATATGGGTCCTAAACCCATATTGACTTATTCTAGGAGAAAGAGGGAGAAGGGACCGAACATGGGCCACAAACCCATGTTGACATACTCTAGGAAAATCACTAAGGCAGGGAATGGTGAGTCAGCTAAACGGTTAGACAAGAATGAGTTAGAGGAGAGAGAGGGGACTATGTAAGGGATGGGGTAGTACAGAGGAGGGCATCTTTTACTCTTGTATTGTCTCAGCTGAAAGCTTGAGGGGCCATTGTTGGCTGATAGCTTGGTGCTTGTAGTTTTTCCTACGAGGCTATTGCTAAGTATTAATAAAAATCCTATATTCTCATCCATTTGCTTATCACCAATGACCAGATTTTATAAGTTTTGTGTGTTCTAACTAATTAATATCTTCTTCTTAAACTACATTATTCACTCTTGTTGTATATACATTGGTTATGGACATTTCTTATTTGGATTATTTTTAGGGAGGAAAGAAGAATAAGGAAATGGAGAAAGATGATTGGTCTAGGAGGGAGCGACTGGAAGTATTATGCCAGGAGGAAACCTCATGTTGTTAAGAGGAGGATAAGGAAAGGAATTCCTGATTGTTTAAGGGGCCTAGTTTGGCAGTTGATATCTGGAAGTCGAGACCTTCTGCTTATGAACCCTGGGGTTTACGAGGTACTTGTACTGTATACATGTTTTTTATGAAACCAGCCTTTGTGTCTCTGCTAATCAAGAATGTGTTGATGAAATTATACATTTGTTGCAGCAACTGGTCATATACGAGACATCAGCATCAGAGCTGGATATAATTCGTGATATTTCTCGCACGTTTCCTTCACATGTTTTCTTCCAGCAGAGACATGGGCCTGGCCAGAGGTCTCTCTACAATGTTTTAAAGGCATATTCTGTGTATGATAGAGATGTTGGCTATGTTCAGGTATGAATCTTTTGCTGCTTCATTTAGTTTGGTTAAGATACTGAATGAAGAATGAAGAATTACGTTTGATGGAAAGTACAGGGAATGGGTTTCCTAGCTGGTTTATTGCTTCTTTATATGAGTGAAGAGGATGCATTCTGGTTATTGGTTGCATTGCTTAAGGGGGCTGTTCATGCCCCAATGGAAGGACTGTATCAGGTAATCATATCATTTATGGAGTTGATATTTACCATGTCAGATGCCTAATTGAATTATTGAAGTTGGATGTTTTTATTGTCTGCAAAGTCTAGCTGTTGTCTGATAAAATGACTGTAGGCCTTTGTTTGATCAGACTGGTGTTTCTAAGAATATAACTTCTGAAAGTAATTCTCGATAAAACGCAGAATTCTTTTCTTATGCACCAGTTTTACTTCCATCCGAGGTCTCAATCACATGTACAGTATGACCTTCAGCTTAAGTGTAGCTTGTCCAAATATATCTGATCCTTATGTTTCTAGTTTCTAGTCTTCAATACTTTCGCTTTTCTTGTATTCTAATTTTCCTTTTCTTTCTAGTTGACCTCTTCATAAGGAGGTGGAGATCTGACTTAAGATACTTGATTACGTCAACTTTGAAATGCTAATTCTAAATTGATCCACTTTCTCATATGAGCATTTGTTTGTCAAAATAGTTATTATACCGAAGGGAGCAATGGTCTCCTGGATACAACTACTGGGACAAGACAATATAGGAGAAGAAATAAAAAGAGATGAAGGAAGAGAATGAGAGGGAGAATAATTGAATATTATCTTATGAAATCTAGATGAGGAGTGATAATTTCAGCTCCAAAGTTATAAATAATTTGTAAATGATGAACCCATGGTTAAGCTATAAGAGTAATGCTTATCCTTAACTAACATTTTAACCATTTTGACTAGGGATCAGGCAAAAAGCTATAAACAATTCTTATGGCCTTGTTGGGATATTCTGAGGACTAGCCTCTGTACTTCTGCTGCAGGTAGGTCTGCCTCTAGTGCAGCAATATTTGTTCCAGTTTGACCTCTTGATGAAGGAGCATTTGCCAAAGCTGGGAGAACATTTCACCCAAGAAATGATTAATCCTAGCATGTATGGAAGCCAGTGGTTTATTACTGTCTTCTCATATTCTTTTCCATTCCATTTGACTCTTCGAATATGGGATGTCTTTTTATACGAGGTCAGTAATCATTGATATTAGTCTATTTTCTGTATTTTATCGTTGTGTCTACTAGGAATTGACATTTATATACCTATGTATTATGCTAGGGGGTTAAAATTGTCTTTAAAGTTGGCTTGGCTTTGTTAAAGTATTGCCATGATGACTTGGTAAGTATTCAAAAGCTTATTTTCTGATATTCAAAATTCTAGCAATTATGTTTCTGCTCATAAACTACTATTTTGTCAGGTTAAATTGCCCTTTGAGAAGCTTATACATGCTTTACGTAACTTCCCTGAAGATGCTATGGACCCCGATAGATTACTACCAATGGCTTACTCATTCAAGGTTCACTCTGTCTCTCTCGTATGCTTACTGCAATGCTTACACTATCTAGTTTGTTTCAGTGTGGAAGTGCATTCAGTGGTTGGGTTGGGTTTTGCTATTATCCTCATAACTTGCTGATTTCGTATTGTGATCTGTGTGATAACATCTGCTCATTATATGATAGAATAAAACTTTGACGACTTTTTAAGCTTTTTGGTTATCAGATCTCTTAGCATGCTGTTTTTGAACTAATGGTAAGAACTTCAGATATGGGAGAGAGGTGAATATGACCTACACATCCTAGTTTGGTGTGAAATCTTTCTTCATTTAATAATGAATATCAATCTCCAAGGGTATAAGTGACCTATACCAATATAATATGTGGTTATTTTCTCTTTCCTTTGCGGCTGTTGCTAAGTAATATATGATTAGCTTCTAGAAATCTTGGAGGACATGTGATTGACTTATATTTCCTTTATGACTCTTTTGGCTGTTACTTTAGCACCTTGATCACTTCTTTGAAACTAATATGTAACATGTAGATTCTTTTCTTGGATTAAAAAGAAAAAAGAGATAGTTGAATAAACTACTGTGAGGCAATTGATATGGTCAATACACTTAATTATTAGAGATGTTATTAGAAAGCATTTTTCATGGGGAAACAATCTGATATTTTCCTGTTCTATATTTTTTGACAAACTTCCTGCACATGTATTGTGTTGATTTTGTTGCATGTCATGCTCCTTGTTCATACTTTGAAGTAGTTACAATTATTTGAAGCCTTAAGAAAAAGATATTGTATTTTTCGATGTAACGTTAATCATTTTTTAAGGGGGGAAAAAAGAATTGTTTTGTACTTAAATTTTGGGCTATAATAGTATATAGCTAGTGATTAGTTTCAGATTTCATTTTACCGGGAAGTTAGGTATAGAAATCTAAAAAATGCAACATTTGGTCTTATCACCTTTGGCTTTTATTGGTCATGTTTCTCAGAATTTTGATCTCCAGCAATTGTATCCTTTAATATTTCTTTTCCTACTCACCTCTAGATACATTTTCTATATCATACCACTATTTGCCTCATTTTTCTTTTATGTTTAAGGCATTTCATTATGCTTCTGAGCTACACTGACTGATGTAGGACGGGCATAAGAAATTCTAACAATTTGATGGAACACGTGCCAATTTAATAAAGATTCTTATTATTCTTTAATAGATTTAAACTCTGAATTAATAAGTATAAACTAAAATAAATATATTTTCATTTTTTAATAAGAAAAATAAACCTTTCTGCATGGCTGACTTGCTGTTCAGTACTTCATTCTGCACCAAGTTCATTCACACACATGCAATAAACCAGGTTCACTCACACATGTACGAACACACACGAAATAAGGGAAAATGGATGCAAAAGTTAATTAGCTAATCAACATAACTGAAAGTTACTTTTTTTCGTAAGATTGGAAATTGCTCATATTTGTGGTGCAAAGTAGAAGGGTAGGCAATGTTGGTGTTAAGACTATGAATACAAGGACACTTCATTTCAGGTTTATAGATCCTACCTTACTCTCGTATCCAAGTCTGGATAGATCTTTCAAAATACGTAGTTGTGTATCCTTCAGTTCCATTTCGAATCAGTTAATTGAGAAAATGTTTTTGGGTTTAATTATCAGGTATCCAAGCGGCTGGAAGAACTGAAAGAGGTTTATGACAAGAAGA
Source organism: Erythroxylum panamense (assembly GCA_027123425.1). Classification (NCBI taxonomy): domain Eukaryota; kingdom Viridiplantae; phylum Streptophyta; class Magnoliopsida; order Malpighiales; family Erythroxylaceae; genus Erythroxylum; species Erythroxylum panamense. Next base: position 14,184,634 of record JAOTIZ010000008.1, on the reverse strand, counting down.
ATGGGAAGTCAGTTAAATGTGCAGCATTAAACACGAAGCATCAACCAAAAACAGCTCAAGAGAAGTTTTAAATTTGCAGTCTTATATTTTGATTCTTTGTTGATCTACCAATTCATCAACTGGGGAGAGGTATGTACAATGTTAACCCAACCTGCCAGACAGCGGATAGTTTCCTGTTCAACGAGAGAACATACAGAAATCAGTCTACATATTTGAAACTTGTATTGCAGAAAGTAAGACGAGATCATGTCTACTCTCCTGCTGTTAGGTTCTGATTCCCCTGTTGTTATTATATAAGCTGATAAAACTCCAGCGATAAGGATGATGACAGGATTATATCTTCTTGGAAAAATTTAAGTGGAATCAATCACTATTTATAAGCAGAGCATTTTGGGATGAGGAGTATGATGAGGTTTTTGTTGTCGCTAACTGATCAGATGTCTGACAATAGAAGGCAACTTCTATGATATGGCATTCTTAGCCACCAAGATCTTTTATTTGTTGTAGCACAACTCCTGGAGCTTGTAACACCAGCAAAACAGTGGCAACTAAGAATGTTGTATATTGTTAACATTACAGAAGTATATATATAATAAAACCATTCAGATTCAGTGGTTAGCAAGCTAACTTCAACATTCTTTTTCCACTCTCTTTCCTTTGCTGTTAGAATCTAAATGGAGTGTCTAACCAGCCGTTAATGTAACTTTTGGCAAACAAACAAATACAGTCAGGCAGATTAGGAGTTTGTTACCAAGCCACCCATAACCTCCATCACTCACCACGACCACTTACCAGCCTTCCACTGTAGAATAAAGAGACGTATCCCAACAATTGTGACTCCCTCCAATAAAATATCATTTTGTCTACATGTAAGAATTGAGTTATATAACAATCACTGTACCTTTTGAAAACGTAATTAGTAATATTATTTTAGAATTCTTCTAAATTATAAAGATAAATAAACATAATTCTCTATTTGGTCACAATCACCAGCTCCATTGGTGAAGGGAACAAATGCAGTTAAAACCAAAAACTGGTCGGATGATTTAAGATAATCGCGTGCACATATTTATAGTTAAGCTGTTTGTTATTAGATAAACTATGAATGTTGATGGGGTTATGCTCTTAAAGCGTCAGATCATTTAGCATACTTTAGATCCAAGATTGTAAGGTTCATTTTTCCGGGCTCTTGCCGTACATCAAACTGCCGTCCACTATTCTTATGTTATAAAAACATGCTTTTGTTGCTTTGGCTTTGTTGGCACAGGTTAATAATGTGTTTGTTTGCCTACTTTTGCCCCATTGCTTCTGATTAAATTGTTGAATCATATCAAAGAACCAATATGTTGCAAGGGAATTAAACTCCCGTCTCATATCAGATAGGCTTGTAATGCGTCATTTTAAAGTTAGTGTAAACTATAAAGAGATTACTTGGTTCTCTGCCATTCCAATTTTAACCTAAGCTTTATGCTTCTCAATTTACCAAATAAAGGGAACTTGGAAACAAATGAAGCGAAGGGACAAAAAATGCATAGCAGCTGTCAAACTTTTAATATCCCAGATCATAAATGATCAAGTTGTGCCCCCTGCCGCCATCCTTGGATTCTTCATCGTACTAAGCCGCCCAACACTTCCCATCAGCTGATGGAGTAGATGGCATTACTTGAACTCCCTACGGATGACAATAGACTAACCCATGGATTTAGATTTATATGTTTTCAATCATGAGCTAAGCCTAGGCTCAAAGTTTAATTTTTTAAGTAAAACAATATTATTTTGCTTAAAAGCGTTAAATTTTCTAGAAAACCTAAGCAGCCCAAACTCAGTTTTAAAAAAAATACAATTTTTACTTTTAATTTTAAGAAAATTATTTTAAAAAATTAATTGGGCTGGCCATTGCCATCCCCAAAGCCCCCTGAAAAACCCATCCCCATACACGTTGCTCCGAGAAAGGAGATCCTGACAAAACAGAACTTTGCATGTCATCCCAAAGCACCAACAGGCTGACGCAACCGTATCCACTGAAGTGTCTCTCTCTATTGCTATCTTCTATGTGAATACATCTGATTTCTCATTATCAACACCATATTCTTTCATGGATTCTACACAACTTAGTACGGGCGAAACTTCCTAGCAGCTCTCAGTTGCTGAATTCGCTTTTTATCCTGCTCGAACTTGCTTTGAAGCATCATAATTTCTGCAAGAAATCAAATGTTAGTACTTTGTTTTGCATTATCGCTGGAAGAAACGTGACACAGGCATCATAAGTTCTAGTTCCAGAACTACTGTTTAGCTGTTGAAAACAAAGAGTTGTACACACATGCACGATGAAGACTATAGGCGCCAGAGACAGCAACCTCAAAGAAGCACATTTATTTTTGAACAGATACACATGCACGTATACTTTCAAATGCAAAGCTTATCTTGTTCAAAGAGGTGATGCTACGCTATCTAAAAGCAATGCGATCGCACCGTTTCTCTGTGCTTCTTTTCTCTGGAATCGGTAGAAATTTAAGCCAACTTCTTTGCGCTTCTTTCTAGCCATCTGATCCTCCACAGCAGCCTGGGCAACCGAACCTACGGTAATTCCACCTTCAGTATCTGCCGTCTTTTTCCTTCCTTTGTGATGTTTTACAACTGTCCATCCTTCTTCAGCAATGCGGGCTTCTCTGTCTTTCCTTTCCTATACATAAGAAAAAGAACATTAATTCGAACAGCAATAGCATAAGCTGTATGCTGGCCAAAGAAAATGAGCAACAGGAGAAGCATACAGAACAGAGAACATTAAAAAAAAAAAGTCTAATCAGAGTGCTTCAAATTATACCATGCATATCCCTGAAGAAGACCAATTAAAAAGGCAAAAAAAAAAAAAAAAAGGGCAAAGAACATCTAGCCATGCTTAACAGGAGTAAAGTGCACATCTTAGGTGTAAAATGACCTTTGGCCCATGATACAGGCATATTTCACAATTTGAACAAAATGGCATCCCAAATTGGGATGGGCAATCTCTGTCCGCAATTACTCTTAAGTTCAACAAAACAATGGCCTTTAAAAGGAGAACCGCTAGCATGTACGAGTGCTTACCTGTTCTAGTTTCTCCTCATGTTGAACCATAAACTCATCAATTCTTTGTTGCAATGCATTCAGACCTGGCCGACTTTGGTGATAGTCTGTAAGCCATTCTGTAATATGACTTCCAAGTTAATTCCAACAATAAAATCATGCTAAACATTCAAAATAGAAAAAAGAGTCTCCACAAATCAACTAATAATTCTGAATCATGAAAGTCAACCTCTTCAAGAGTTGTATTTATGACAATATGTTGGCTAATCTCAGCATTTTGTAAATTTTCTGAACCTCAATGAGAAAAAATTATACATCCGTTACACTTGGCCTCAGCCAATCAATAAAATCAAAAAATAATGTCATCAAGATCAGATTTTAAGATCACAGACAAGCTAGTTAGTGTAATTTTCTTTCTGCTGCTGAAACAATGAGAAATCGTTTGACAAGAAAATTATATAACTTCATACTATTCATTCCTCTTGATAGGTCCTCATCCCCTGAAGATATGCAGTAAACTTCTTCAATAGCATCCTCTCTCTTTTTCGGCACGCTCTTATCTTCATTTGCTTTAACATGTTCCCTATTGTTTTTCTTTGATTTCTTGTTTTTTCCTATAAAAAACCAAAAGATAAATCACGAGAAAATAAATGAAATTGTCATTTCCCTGCAGAATGTATGTATGAACCAAACAAAGTGATCAGCAGTTTACGAGTTTCTGCTCCAATAGATTCTCTTTGCCTTTTGGAGTTGACAGCAACTCCTTGACTTTTGGTAATGCTCTGGTCTGTTGCTTGATCTTGAAAATAGAACAAAAACAACTTAGTCAAGCTCAAAAGACAAAAATAATAGGATAAATAAGCAGAAAAACCATAGCTTATTAGAACTACACTTACAACAGTACAAGTGTTAGTGAGGCAATGGAGAACGGCAGTATGAAAACTAAAGTCAAATCCATGTATTCTCTAGCATAGTTTATGATGTAGGACAAATAGAAGAAATATCAAGTAAGCATCAGTTCAATTGCAGAAAAGAAGCATCATAATGTTTACGAAAATAGAACGGGCCAAAACAGATGGAAAACTTGAATTCCGTGAAATAAATTACCTAGAACTTCACTAAGAACTCGATACTTTCGTATAAAGTAAAGGAATCAAATAGAAGGGAATAAACACTAAGATACATTTTTCCCATCAGAACAAATCACCATATCGAGGAATATATATTTCACATCAGTATAACATCAAAAACAGAAAAAAGATATGGTACTCACTAAACCAGACAGCAAGATATTAACAACGCCATTTTACCCGTCAAAATCATCCCCATTACATTCATCTAAAGAGAAAACTCATCCCCGTCCTCAGGCTCTAGTCACTAGAACGAATAATTTCAAATTTTTTGCAATTGGATATAATTTGAATAACTTGCCTACTAAAGAGAGAGAGAGCGAGAGAGAGAGAGAGAGAGAGCAAGATGATATCAAGTTGAAATTAACAGATGTAAAAAGAAGTTGAGAACGAAATCGCAAGTTAAAAAAATACCCTTTCGAAAGAGCTTTGTGCTAGTTTTGTTCTTCTTCTTCTTCTTGATATCCTTTGTGTTCATGTTCAACTTCTTCTTCTTTTCCAAAGCTTTCTCTTTTAAGCTTCTCATCTCTCTATCTCCGACTCTTAACATTAGGTGAAAACAATGTTTGAGGATTATAGGTTAGTTACACAAATCATAATATCTCCAAATTAGCCACAAGCCATTACGTTATGTCCTCAGCCTACCAAAACTGAAGAAAAAAAAAGAACAGAAATATTCATGGGTACCTTCTGAAACTGATGATGCCAACAATACAGAGCAAACCAGAAAAAGAAACAGAAACGGATTTCCTTGTCAGTTCTTTGATCTTTTTTTTATAGCCTAAACTCAGGCAGCGCGTGCGGCCCGTAGCTTGGTAACAAAACGGTTGGGGGGAAAGGCAATGGGTAATGATCTAAGTTGTTTCTTCCGTCACTTTCTAGCAGTGGGAAAGGCAAAAAAGGATTAGCAAAAGCCGGTGGAGATGACGAGCACTGACAATGGATGATAAGCAAGCAGCAACGAAGTAGAGCAAAAGAACAGGAGAGCTAGGTCTTTGGAGGCCACTGATTTTGCACTCAGAGAAATATGGGTTTTGCTTGGTCACAATTACGTGGGCTAATTGCGCTATGACCCTTTCATTCTCGTTGCCATCATTGAAAGGTATGAAACGAATAAATTAAGAAAATAAAATTTAAATTATCAAAGTTAAAATAAATAAAACCAGAATTCAAAAAAGAAAAATGAGATAAGAGCCAATTTAACTGTGAAATGAAAATAAAAGAGAAAATTAAACTTTAAATTAGTTTCATATTTAAAAAAGAAAATTTTGAATATTAACAACTGAATTTTTTGGGATAAAGGATAGAAGGGAAACTAAAATTTAAAAATAAACAAGAAAAATAAAAATAAAAATAAAAGCTTATTTTAAAATAGAAAATTACCTTAAACCAGTTTTCAAACTTTTATAACCCCTTTAATTACCTGGAGCTTTGTTTAAAAAATACATACACAATTTGTAAATAATAAAATAAATGATAGCATATTAATAATTAATACTGAGAAAAATTATCTTTTTTTCTTTTATTTTTATTAAAATTTTGATGGTTTTAAAAACAAATAATATAAAAGAAATATATAAGATAAAATTAAGTGTTTTAATAATAATAATAATAATAATAATAATAATAAGTATTATAATTATAATTATAATAACAATCAACACCTCTTAGGGGTAGTCGAGTTGGTGAAATGAGGGGCATGGGGCCAAAATGTCTTATATTTAAATCCCTCTATTTATGGTCTCTCGATCGAACCTGTCATATAGGACTTGCCTAGTGTGGAGTACCCGATTGACGTGATTTGCAGGCTATTGAATCAATCTAGAGGTTTACTTAGTGTGCATTCAAAGGATAGTAGCTGTGTGTTCCTCCGTTTAAAAAAAATCAACTACTTTTATTTAAAGAAATTAATGTCAATGATGACATTAAAATTATATAATAAAATCATCGTCATGTTAAATTTTCCTCACCAATGGTCAATTATAATTGATACATTATAAGTCATTCAACATCTAGAGGTTTGGCATTTAGTCTACTTAACCAATTAGTGCTTTTACTACCCTTTAAATTAAAATATCAATTTCTTTAAGAAAGTGTGGAGTTAATGTGATATTCACAAACTTCCACTTCATTAATTCAAGCATTTAGGTGCATCAAAGGTGCATGGGCAATATCAAATTCCTTAGTGAGAATGTTTAATAATACTATATAATTTTAGCAGCCTGAACTTTTTTCAGTATAGATTTGGATTTAATTGTCTAAGGCTAGGGATGACAATAGGTTAGGTCGGGTGCCGGCCTATTAAACTCTTTTAAGTATAGGTATGGATTTAACTGTCTAAGACTAAAGATGGCAATAGGTAACCAGTGGTTGTTCGACCCATGTCCCAGTCCCTGACCCAACAGACCAAAGGCAGGTTGAGTAGTTTTGCCATTTTGTCTCTCTTGGTCCCAACCTGAACTCGTCAATGGCTTGATCACCCGAGCTTGGTCTGTTGACTTTAGATTTAGCCAGGTTGGGCCAGGCTAGGCTTGAGTTGGGTTGCCATGCCTATCTGAGACTAAGTGTGATAAGTTAGAATATATCTTAAGTTTGACTTATAAGCTTCTTCTTATATAACCAAAATTTAAAGTATTTTTTGATGTTTGACCTCTAATGACCAGGTTAATAAATTTACAAAAAATTTCAAACTTTACTTAATTTTGTAATTATAACCCGAACTTAAAAGAATGACAATTAAATACTAAAGCTTTCAACTTTTTTCAATTCTATCCTGATGTTGGTATCTTCGTTAATGTTATTGACATGACTTGCCACATAAGATAGAAATCCTAAAGACTTATACTTAATTAAACCAACTAATTAAATTTAACTAAACTGCAGTGTTTTGAGATTAAAATCCCTAAATCAAATTTATAGCTCTTTGTTCTCAGGCAGACCTCTGTTGCTCCTCCTTCCTTAATTTGTTCTTGCATCGGAGCAAACTCAGTTCGTTCTTGCATCGCATCTGTGAGATCCCACATCGGTTATAGAGGAGAACGAAGTATGCCTTATAAAGGTATGGATATCTCTCCCCTTAAGATGCGCTTTTCCAAGGGTGGGAAGAGCAAAACTGTGAGGGGTTTGGCTCTAGGGACAACCCAAAAGCGGATAATATCTGTGGGCGGGTGGTCTGGGCTATTACAAATGGTATCAGAGCCGGTTCTCGACCCGATGTGCTAACGTAGGACGCTGGGCACTAAAGGGGGATGGAGAGTATGAGATCCCACATCAGTTGGAGAGGAGAATGAAGTATGCCTTATAAGGCTATGGATACCTCTCCCCTACAAGACGTGTCTTCCTGAGTGTGGGAAGAGCAAAACCGTGAGAGGTTTGGCCTTAGGGGCAACCCAAAGCGGACAATATCTGTGAGCGGGTGGTCTGAGCTGTTACAAATGATATCAGAGCCGGTACCCGAATCGTTGTGCCAGCTGGTTGGGCCTTAAGAGGGGTGGAGAGTGTGAGATCCCACATCAGTTGGAGAGGAGAATGAAGTATGCCTTATAAAAGTATCCAATACGCACTTTCCCAAGGGTGGGAAAAGCAAAACTGTAGCCCTAGGGGCAACCTAAAAGAGGACAATATCTGTGGGCGGATGGTCTGGGCTATTACAGCATCGTAGCAACCTTAGATTATGTATCTTTGGAATAATCAACTAAGCTTGGTGTGATGTGATAGGAGAAAGAACTAAGGTTGGTGTGAAAACAAATTGAGGTTAGTGCGATGCAAGAACAAACTGAGGAAAGAGAAGCAGCAAAGATCTATGCGAGATCGAAGAGCAGTAAGTTAGTTAGACTTAATTAGTTAGTTTAGTTAAGTCTGACGTGTATAAGTGTTTAGGGATTTCGTTTTTATATAGTAACATTAACGAAGATACTAATGTCAGGCTATAATTGAAAAAATTGAAAGTTTGAATATTTAAAAATTATTTTTTAAAGTTCAAATTATAATTGCAAAATTATGTAAAGTTTGAGATTTTTTATAATTAATCCTAAATTTAAATAGAGAATATAATATTTTAAAGAGAAACTGAAGTCCCCTATTCTTAAAAACAATGAATATATATAGTAACTTAAAATTGTACGAGATGACATCGGTTGTCTTTATCCTATATACAAATTGAGAAACTTTTGATGTTTGAGCTC
>JAOTIZ010000008.1:14148433-14167330 GCA_027123425.1 Erythroxylum panamense | reverse complement strand
TCTAGGTTCAAAATGTAGCTTGAACCTTCCTCCACCTCTTTCCTCTTGAACTTTCTTCCAAAAACTCTCTAAATCTCCTAGAAAATCAAAGCCCTAGGACCAAGCTTCTCTTTTCTCTTCCTTCTCCCTCCATGGCCGAAAATGCTCTTCTCTCCCCTTTCAATTTCGTAAGTCTCTCCTTTTTCCTCTAAAAATCCTACTTCATTCTCCTTCTTTTATACTACTTGCTAGGTAACTTAAGCCCATAAGGCCCAAGTCCACTCATTTCCCTTCCTTCTTCTTCTTACACTTCCTATTAACATAACTTAAGCCCATGTTCTTATTCAAGCCCATCATCTTCTATTTCATCCTACCTCATTAAGGCCCATTCACTTATTCTTAACCTTACTAACCAACTAACATATTAATTGTTACTAACTACTTACCTAACTCATTAATGCCATTACATGCTAATTAATGTCATATGTTATTTAATGCTATCATATTTAACTTCTATCATCTCAATTAATGCTAACTCAATTACTTAATTAGTCTAATCATGCTTAATCAATAAAAATAAAAATAAAAATTTTGGGGCTAACACAATATGCCAGATGACGTCTAAGTCAATATAAGTATATTCCTAATCTTGTTCTCTTGTGATATGTCAAATGATGATGGTCTACGACAAGTTGGACCAATATGTTATTCTAGTTCACACATTTTCCTTATTTGGTTGATCCTTTATGATAAGTTTTTTCTTACACACGTAATAGATGCATAATTGATCATATTTATACCTCATATTTGATGTATTTTTGCTTGATATTTTATACTTTTATCATATATTTGGTACTTAATTAGCTCCAAGTGTGTTTATAAAGTATAGTTCCCTCCACAGACTTAAAGGAGAAGAATTCGGAAGAAAACATGGCATAAAATGAAAAGTAGAAGCATAAAAGGGATGCATGCACAATGGCAAAAATTACTTTAGGCAACGACATGTTTGTAATAGTTTAAAAATGTGCTGCTAAAAATTAATATAATGTAATATTTTTAAAGTGTTGACTTTAATAATATTAAAAAACAACGAAAATAATAATTTGTTGCCACATATAGGAAAAGGCAACAAAATTAAAGAAAAGGTTGCAACAAAGTCTTATATATGCAACATCTAGAATTATTGCTATAGTTCTAGGAATATTATATTATATCATCTAAGCGGGAAACTAATTAACATCACATTGCATGCATATGTTTTCAAGTGGAACCAACTTTTCCAACAACCAGTTGTCATCCATAAGGGTCAGTTGCACCTTTAAGCTCCCCATTAACAGAGTCTGCCATAACTTATTGGGTTAATGTCATCTTTTAATTGGACTTTTGACCATACACACTAAGATGAAAAGGAAAAAAAGAAAGAAAAACTTTAATTACTCCACATTTATTTTTTCCTATTGGATACTGATGAATTTGATTAGGATAGAGAGGGTTTCCTGAAATACATTAGGTAAGTTTTTTAATAAAATTTTATTGATAGAAAAATAGTAAATAATGACAACATTTGGAGAATACTCTCCTACATTAAGAGTGAGGTAAAATGACGATGCTACGAGGCATTAACAAGTTAACAACAGCATAGCAAGAGAAAATGCAATGATTGCAGATGGACAAACCATTGTCTTATGGGTAAAAGAGCCACCCCATTTGGGTATCTAGTCATCACTTCTTTCTTAATTAAGGATGGGAGGAACAAAGACATTTCAGTGACGACTATCTTCTCAGCTTGTAACCTTCTAGCCAAAGGTGACAAATTTCAATCTAGGTGCATTTCTTCTTCCTAAATCTTCCTTTTCTCCTCTTCTCTCTCCATCTTGTTATATCTATCTCTACAAAGCATCAAACCACAAACTAAGAAAAATATATTACTCATCTAGGTTTCTTCATTTATGCAATTGCATTAAACATCTAGGTTTGTTCATTTATGGATTTACTTCCGTTTACTCATTTTTTTGCTTTCGATGGTTTACTATCTTGATATATTTCTTCTTTAACAATGTATTTATGTACAGTAATAGTAAATGGATCCATTTGATTAGCTTGTTAAAAGAAAATCCTAAATCACTCAACCAGAAGAACGCTTCTTTCCACAAGAATATGAACAACAATGACGTTATTGTACAATTATTTCCACAGCAACATTAGTCACAAATCCATTAGTGATTTCACTAACACATTAAGTGTTCAGACAAAGTTCCCTATCAAAATGCCCATCTGTTTCTTCCTTCACTGTAATGTTGGTTGTTGTTGTTTTCTGCCACCACTAAACCTCCTCTTGTGGTCCCACACGAATGGTCCCAATAGTTTATATAGGTTTTTGTTTCTCAATAATTGCTCAATTTTCAATCTATAGGTTAGATAATATTTTAACCATAATTTTTTAGCTCAAATTGCTATTTGCAATTAAGGGTAGCATAAATCAACTTGCGAATTGAGATGAGTTTAGGTGATTTTGAATAGGCAAAATGAATCTTCCATGAGATAGTCTACAGTCTCGCCTTCTTTATGTACACTCCATTAGATGATATTCTCCCATTCAATTGATGGTTTATTAAGGAAATGATTTATCTATGCCATCATTTGTGATTCCTTAGAAAGTTCACATTAAAAGAATAATTTTGAAGTGATTTCTGCTACTTAGTTATTAGGTCAATGCTCTTCCTACTACTTAGTTAAGTTAAATTGCAGGTTACATGTAGAAAATTGCAGCAATGTAAAAGGTTGCTTCTGCATCCTTTCTTTACTATTTCAACTTTATTCCTGAAATTTTTTTCTAATTCTCATAAACACTCAGTTGGCCTGTTGTGCATGTTCTCAATATATAAGCAATTTGTTATTTCTATTCCTTTTCTTTTTATAGCCAAACCAACCTTCTCCTTCTTGCTATATGATTATATTTATTGGTCTAAGGTTTAGTATATTGAAAATTTTTAGTTAACAACAAGGAGTATAATCTGTTTAGAGCACTTGCAAGAAAACATTGGAAATTGGTGGAATTATACAAAAAAGAGTAGGAAACACTTATCACTTCTTCTGTAACAAGACACTTTAGCTATTGCATTTAATTTATTTAATTAAGTTCAGAACAATCCAACTTTTTTTGTTTCATTTATTTGAAGTTTTGATAATGTTTTTCTCTTTAGTCTACACATGAATACTCAAATGGGCAACTGACATATACAACTTACCTCTCTAACCAGGTAAGACTGAAGAAAACACAAATGTCATTATGATTATGTCTATATATACTTACGTTATCATTGTTAAATAATCCATTTTCTCTGGTTCATGTGTCCTATATTTCTATGGCATCTCAAAGCATTTGTTACTTTTTGAATTTTTTTATTATCTTCTCATCATGTCAACACTGCAAAAGATTGAAAGCTATAGAAGATAATAATGATTCAAAATGTACATTAACTATGTATTAACCTCCTCCTTATCAAATTTACTTATCATGCTTTAATTTCCAACCTGTGACATCACCTATAACATCATGACTAATGTGAAGCCAAATTAGATTACACTTACGAAATTGGGTTTCAATGAAGGGGAAGAACTTAAAGGGAGAAGCTTAACTGGTAAAAAGCTCGTAGCTCTTTCCCTTCATAACAAAAGGAAAAGACATGTTGATAACTTTTGAATTCAATTTATAGATATGTCAACCTGTTTGTGAGCAAAGTACTTTTATAAATCTAATCTACTTCTTGTTTCTTTCTTTTTTTATATAGGATGATGATGATTAGGAGTGGACAAGGAGGTACCTATTGAAGGTTTTGGAGTGCCCATACATATAAGTTTTGTTGAGTATTTAGATTAGTTCACTTGCATTCCATATAAAATGGAGGACAATAATGTAAATGAATATTTTAGCTAGTGATTTTTTTCACTTTTGTATTTTGAATATGTTAAAAGGTTGAATTTTACAAGTCTTTATTGACTATATATCATATATAAATGAATTTTTTTGTCATTTACATTTGATAGTAATTAAGATGTATTAAGAATTATATTTCTTTTAATGTATATATGGATGTTGCTTATATAATGACAAGAGTTTGATTTTACATTAATAATATTGGTAATGAAAGAATAAATTTTTGTTTTATTATTACAAATTGTTGCCTAAAAAAGTCCACTTTGTTGCCTTGTAAAAACTTAAGCATGCTGCAATATCTATTTAACATTATTGCAATAGTTTGAAACTAATGTGTTGCTTTAGTCAAAATTTAAAGCAACATTTTTTTATTTTGTTCCTAATCAAAAATTTTGTTGCTTTATACTTATTGCAGCGCTACTTCTTGTAACGATATGAATTCTATTGCCTTAATAAAAAAACAACGATAATTGTATTTATAGCTACACTTTTATCTATTGCCTAAAGCATTTTATGCCCTAGTGGCCGCTGTGCATCAGTCAAAACTCTAGAATTTACTATAAAAGTCATTTTCAAAGGTAAACAAAAGGAGGAGACATATAAAGGCTTTTTGAAACTCTCATAGGCAACTCAAGGGGTGATTTTGATCCAAAGAAGTAGAAAATACAAAGAATTCAATGAAAGATCTATCAAAATATAAAATTAAACCTCTAAATTGCAAGAATACTCGATAGAAGACAACTAAGGAGATTTAGAATTATAAATCCATTATTTTCAATTAGTTTTCTTTCTATTTATGATTGATTTTGTGTTCGATCATGTGTAACTAAACATCTTGTTAATATTTAGGTTAGATGAAGCCTATGTTGATGCTTTACTATGATTTGATTCTTTTATTACTATAATTAGTTTAATTGATATATTGTGATCCAATTATGTATTTTATTTATGTTCTAATAGATCCAGAAATTAGATCATACATAGAGATTGAAAAATCTGTTTACGAATAGATCCATTGTAATTGGAAGGAATTGATTGCAAACCTAGCGATAGGATGACATAAATATTCCAAATTAAGGTTAGACCTAATAGAGAGATTCATAATTTGGTAAAGTGATCCTATAAACTTTAACCTAAATAATTCGGTTGAAACCTTAGGATTAGTTACTAATAGACTCAAGGTTAGTTATTAGCATACCATAAGAGTCTTCACGGTTTAATAAATCAACAAAACAATTGTATAATAAAAGATCAATCTATTAAGGTTTTAGAGAGATTCGAAACCTAGATACTAATCTTTTAATATCGGTAATTTTATTAGTGCTTCCTTAATTCTATGATTCAAACTTGTTGCCCATTTATTTTAATTGCTCTAGTTTCATTTTGCTAAATTAAAATTCCCAATTAATTCACAGACTAGATAATAGAATAACGGTAACTACTAGTAATCACTGTCCTCATGAGATCGACTTGTATTTGTCGGTACTAACTACAACTACGTCATGCACTTGTAATAATTCATAACTGACACACTCATCTTAGGTCAATTAACAAGTTTGGCTTATTGTGTGCTCTAAGGTGGTTAAAACCTAACTTCATGGGTTTTTGCTAGCATAGGTCTAAATTGAAAGGTTATGCCGAAAGTATGTAGTTGTTGTTGTATATTCTTAAAATTGTCAAAAGGCTCATTTAATCAAAGTTTGAGAGAAGTTTTATGGGCTAAGGAGATAAGAATGTTGTTGATTTTATAATTTTCCAAGAAAAATGATGTAGGTTTGTAATTATCAATTGTAAGCTCTCAAAATCAACTAATCATCACCGTACAATGGATCAAAAAATGGTATTATATAATTTTGGTGGGTCTTAACTCTTCAATTCTAAGTTTAAGTCTGGGTTTAGGCTCAAGCCTTTAAGACTAGTCCTAATATAATATGTTGAAATATAAAACGACTCTATTTTGTGGACTTCTTCTTAATAGATTTATAAAACTAAATGTCAAAGTGTGTTTTAGTATTTGGTTTTCAATGATCAAGTTAATAAAGCTACAGACAGAAGATACAATATTTCCTTATTCCTAAGAATAATAAATGTTCACATAGTGACTTGAGGGTGTATTAGATAGCACAACTTATCTTCACCTTGTGCAAATGTTAAAGAAATCTTAGGTTATTTTGGCTCTCTTATGACCATAGGGTCAAAGGAATTTAATCCATATATATAGTTTAGCAATTGAATCAGGATTGATAAATGTTACCACTTCCTTACCAAGGCTTTTTCTACAACTTTAACATTCAACTTCTCTCATTTTGAGTAATTAAGTACAAAATATGTCATATTGTGAATATAATAACCCTAATATTTATTCTTTTAGGTAGCATGATGATCATTCTACCTTTTATCGTACAACTATGTACTTACTTTTCGTGATATTTTATTTTATCAATGTCATACATTTACTTATCTTTTAATATGACTCAATTTGAAGGACTAGTAGTGTCTTTAATTTGTTTAACAATAATTTATACAAACTAATCAGTTGCAATAACTATACTAGGTGAATCATGGGCACCTTACCTTGTGTTCAACTTATACCCAAGATTGCAAACTTGATAAAAAGTTAAAAGGATAAAAAGCATAGACTTCTCATGTGATCTTACTTATTCCAAAAGATATCCTTATGACTTAAAATTACAAAAATATATTGTGTTAAATTAAAACTTTTAAATTATAAACTTTTATTGAGTTTATGTTGAATTATTTTTTCACATACTATCGCATAACTAATTGTTAAACAAGTGTAGTTTGTATGACTATCTTTTTAATAACAATTTTTATTAATATAACTTGAAAAGTACTTAGTAAAAGAAATTTTTTATAGTATTTCTAATATCATTAAATAATTTTTAGTAATTTTAAATTATTAAGATTTTTGAAGTAAATGATTCCATAATAGATATTTGTATCTTTTACCCAAAATTAAATAATTCATCTTCCTCCGATACAATATTTTCGTAATGTTCAATATTAAGTAACTAAAAACTATAATATAATTAAGACAATACTTTCTTGTCATAATTTTGATATAGTTTCAAGAGCAATTTATAAAGTATTATATGATAAGAAATGCTTTATATGCTTTTTTACAGGCCAATTATCATACAAATCATCATTGATGCTGGCTTTTTTATGGAAGTTAAGTTAAAAAATATCAAGTACAATTACAAGTACAAGCACATTAAGCTAACACCTCACGATCCAATTGGATTGATCTCTAGAGTGATGCATACAGGTTAAAGACACCATCTGCTACACATTCACGGGCTCATGATTTTAGTTAGCTCTCTTGAGATGGTAGCAGTTCTAATATGGATTAGCAACTTTTGCTACAAAGTATATAGCATGGTAAAGGTCCTTAGGAGAAGAATTTAGCATGCCAACACGTTATAAAATTTTGGAACAATGTATTCAAAATACAAGGAAAGTGTTAGTTAGACATGCTATAAGTAACACTCACATACATATATTTTGCTAAGATCAATGCCAAGAATTGAATTCCCTTCTTTTTAATTACAGTGACTAGTTAAGTTACAACTGGTTGCTGACTTAAATTTTAGTGCAAACTAATAAATTAATTAAAAATGAGTAATTTAACACAGACAAGAAATACTGCCCAGAAGTATTAGTCTTAGGAAGTTGGCAGAAAGCGAGAAAATGTGAAATAATGCATAGGTGTTGTTAATTCAGCTAATACATCGTTTACTTCTTTGATAGCTTCCTACTTCGACTCTTTCTCCTCCTGGTCTCAAGCCCCCAAAACCTCAACCTCCCCAATACTTTGTATGGCAAACAAAGCAAGGAAATGACACGTAAGGAACTTGAATAGCACCGTAGCACTACACGCGTCAAGCAGTGGGTTGGGTTTGTACACTATAAAATGGCTGCAATTACATGCTTATATTCATCACCCACAAGTTTTATCTTTCAAAGCAATTTGGCAAAGCTATTACCATTCCAAAAGTTCCCAAAGTCAAGAAATCAAGCAAAAAATGGCAGACAACACCCAGAACATGAGCTACAAGGCTGGAGAGACCAAGGGCCAGGCTCAGGTCAGCTTTTAGCTTTATATGTCCCACACGTTCCCAAGTTCTTCTTGGCATGCAATGCACTGTGTAGTGAGTCATCTTTTGAATTCCTTTTGTCTTTTGCAGGAGAAGGCCAGCAACTTGATGGACAGGGCTGGAGATGCTGCTCAGTCTGCCAAGGAATCAGTCCAAGAGGTCCGATTCGTTATAACTCAAAATTCTTCTTCGTGGATGCTTTCATCTTTTATAGTGTAGAGATGTTGTGAGTGTAAGTTAAGTTGCATTTTTATTCTTGGTTTTCGTTATAGGCTGGACAGCAGATGAAGGCCAAGGCACAGGGAGCTGCTGATGCTGTGAAGAATGCAACTGGCACAAACAATTGAAGCTGAACAGACCCCTCTTTTCTGTTACGCAATCCTAGAAAAAAAATGGATGTTTCCAAATCCATTTTCGTATGGCGTTTTCTTTTTTATTAGGGTCTTGCTGGTTTCTTTATTTATTGGTTATCAGGGCATTTTTAGAATGCTAATGTATAAAGGAGAGATCTCTCTGTTTGTGTAGTTCTCTCAGTATCATAAATTGCAAGAAATGCACGAGCTGCTTCTTACAGAAATTGAAACGAGTTTTTGTGCCACTTTCAGCTTCTATTCTTTTCTGTGTGTTGAGATAATTGTTGGGCCAGCACCTCCAAATCAACAGAATGAAGTTATCTTGTAATGTTTCAGCCTTACCAAATTAGTTGGGCTGAACATGTTTCTATTTTCCCCATTGGAGCATTGTTTATGGTAGACATCCCACAGCCTACAAAAGTAAAATCTTTTAGTATTCGCTTAACTAATGAGCATTCTGAAGACGATCATTTTGTGAAATATGTGCGCGAATTTTGCAATGAGCATCATTAGTATATTTTATATGGTAAATAATTAAATGTCTTAATCGGAAAATAGGTTTCTTTTTAATTTAAAAAATGATAATTTTGATATTTTATTAAGAAAATTATTAAAAATAATTCAAATATCACCCTTTAACACTTATCATTAATTCATTAATTCTTGCTAATAATTCCTATTAAATTAATGATAAATAATTTCTATTAAATTGAGTGATAATTGCAATTCGATGATTGAACTATTTAATTAATTTATGAGTCATTTTAATAAAAATAATCTTATAGTTTTAATTCCACTCCTACGATAACTTAACATAGAAAATTTTCTTGTTTAATGACAATATGCAAAACAAATATTGGTAACTACGTGTTTCTATCTTTATCATTAATGAAATTGTGATTTAGTTTTCTTTTTCTTTTCCAATAAAAATATTGTTAGTAATTTTATAATGAAATTGATACAATGCGAGTTGGAGATGAAGAAAGACACTAAAGATAATATAAAAGAAAGAAGAGATGATGTTTAATGCAGTATAGATGTATAATAAACGAAGTCAAATGACATGTGTAATAAAGACAACATAAAACGACTTTATTGTAAGTGTACATTATAAGATGGAGAACGAAGCAGGGAACATAATAGTAGTGTGCATAGTCCACATTTAATACAAAAACTATTAGAGTAGTATATTGACGTTTTTGTTTAACCAATGGGATTGCTAGTAAAAGGGACGCATGATTATTGTATATTACCAAAGGAAGGGGGCACAAGTAATTAACATGAGATCCTGTAGATATGCAGGACTACAAAAGAAAGTTATTAAATAGCTGTTTCGAGCTATGTTGCAACAAGGGATAATTTAATAAAGTGTAAGTCCTTTTTCTTCATTAGTAGTTTTAGTTAATTAGGAAGAAAGACAATTCATGAAGAATGTGTATAGATTATAGGTTTCTAAATAAGTGCTCAGTGAAAGATAAGGGCCTTATTCCACTACTTGAAGAAGTTATGGATGAATAGGAGGAAGCCAATTATTTTTCCAAGTTGGGTCTAAGAGCAGGCTATCATCAAATTAGGATGTTCGAAGGAGATATACAGAAAGGTACCTTTAGAACTCATGAGGGATATTATGACTTCTTAGTTATGCCTTTTGATTTAGCCAATGCTTCTGCAATATTTCATAGCCTTTTGAATTCCATCTTTAAACCCTATTTGCATAAGTTTATATTGGTGTTTTTTGATAACATATTGGTGTATAGTCCTTCTTTAAAGATACATTTACATCATCTTACACAAGTGATATAAGTGCCAAGGGACCAACAACTCTTTGTTAAGAAGTCAAAGTGTTCATTTAGGGTACAAAAGGTGGAGTATTTGGGCCCTTTCATTTCAGCAAGGAAGGTTTCTAAATATCTTTAAAAAGTTAAAAAAATAGAAGTGGTCATTTTCAATAAATTTGAAGTAGCTTAGAGGATTTTTATGGTTGAAAGGTTATTATAAGAGATTCATCAAAGGATAGAGTGAATTAAGAAAACTCCTACTAGTATTGTTGAAGAATAATGCAGTTACAGGACATGAGAAAGCTAATTATGCTTTTTATGCATACAGGATGCTTTAGTTTCTTCTCCTATTTTGGCATCGCTCAATTTTGATAAGATGTTTATAGTTGAATCAAATGTTTGTGGAAGTGGATTGGTGGTGGTGTTAATGCAAGATGGACATCTATTAACTTATATGAGTAAGGCCTTATTAGACAAATATCAACATTAGTCAACATGTGAAAAGGAATTGCTAACATTGGTCATGGCAATAAGATACTAGTCACATTACGTAATAGAGAAGAAGTTTGTAGTTTAAACAGATCAGATAAATTTGAAGTATTTACTGGAACAAAAGATCACTACACCATTTCAAGAGATATAGTTACCTAAATTACTTGGATTTGATTCTAAAATCAAATATAAGAAGGCAATGAAATTGCAGTAGCTAATGGTCTTTTCAGAGTAAGCGTTAGGTAGTTTATTCTATGTTGGTCTCTCAAATTCAAACCACATTATTATAGGAAATTAGAAGAAAATGGGACAATGACCCAACTGTCTCTGCACTGATTCAAAAATTCAAGTAAGGAGTGTCACCCAATTCTTATTATACATAGAATAAAGAACTATTATGTTGAAAGAATAGATTGGTGGTAAGTGTTGATTTTTCCTTATGGTAAAAATCATAGAATTGTTTCATGCTTCTTTAATAAAAGGACATTTAAGATTCTTATCCACTAATAAGAGGCTAAATTTGTATTTTTATTGAAAGAAAATGTAAGCTCAAATTCAGGAATTGATTAGGAAATGTGAATTATGTCAAAGAAATAAGTATGAAATAATAGCTATACATGGAAAACTTTTAACTATTACTAATTTTACAACAAACTTAGATAGATGTGAGCATGAATTTCATTGAGGGTTTAACCAAATATGTTTATAAATTACATGGAACGCCTGCCATTGTTGTTGGTGATAGGGATCCTATTTTCTTAAGAAACTTTTGGTAAGAGCTTTTCAAGGTTTGGGGTGTTTCTTTAGCTTTTTTTCTCAGTATATCACACCTAGACGAAAAGCCAAATGGAAGTACATAATGGAGAAAATGGTTACCTCTTACTGAATGATGGTATAACATCAAGATCCATACACCTTCAAATTTTCTCCTTTTAAGGCATTATATAGGTTTCCACCACCAGCCCACACACTTTATTTAGCAAAGGATGAAAAATAGTTGATGGTGGATATGTCCTTGCCAGATAGAGAAGCTGTCATTCAACTGATTAAATTCTATAGTCAACAGGCTTAAAATTGTATGAAGAAATAGGCAGAAAGAAGATAGTGGAGTTTTTGCAATTGATGAATAGGTGTATGTTAAATTGAAACATAATTAACATAATAGTGCAAAAGCTAAAGTTAATTAAAAGCTTTTCACTTCAAATATTGGGCCATTCAAAATTATCTAATGGATTTGATTATAATTACCCGAGGGATCTAAAATTCATAATTTTTCATGATTATCAAACAAACATGTTTTTGATGCTTTGAGAACAACTCCTTGTTTCTCTTTAAGATATTACTAAAAATCTAGTTGCCATTCTCGATAGAAGGATGGTTTATAGACATAATAAGATTATAGTTTAAGTTCTTATGCAATGCTAATATCAACCTTATGGATAAGGTTATTAAGGAGGGTGGCATTGACATAGTGCAAGCTGTAGATGGGGGAGACACTAAAGATAATATAAAAGAAGCGAGAGGCAACACTGAATATAGTATAAATGTATAATAAAATGATGTCACGTGATAAATGAAATAATTATATCATAAAACAACTCCATTTTAAGTGTACACATGTAATATAGAGACTTAAGGAAGCTAACAACTATAATAGCCATTAATACACTATTTAACAAACTAGCAAGGATTCAATTGAAGTTTTATCTCGACTACTACATCTCTCTACTTCATCTTTCTACTTTCTATATTTTTTTTCTGCAATTCTAACTACCATTATCAAACCCTAAATTTAATTGTTGATCAAAACTAATTTTTATCGTATTGGAAACCTTGTATAGAGATGTAAAGATCGGGATGGTTTTAGATAAAAGATGGAGGTGTTATTATAGTTGATTGTTTTGTTCATTGTTGATGTAAAAGTACACCAATGAGAATTCAACTAGAAGGTGCTTTTAGCTAGAGATGGTATTTCTTATTCCTCATAATGATAGCACAATAAAGGAACACATATGACCATCATAGAGTTTATATCTTTTGCTTACAATTTGTGGACACAAGAGAAGACATATTTCTTCTCTTCAATGATTTATTTATCAAGAATGAGAAGTGAGAGATGAAAATGGTTCATAGAGGTTGTATTGGAAAATTAAGAAAAAGATCGAATCATGAGTACAATAAAAAATTATTTTATCATATTTTTAATTAAATAACTTGAAGACAAATGTTAAAAAAGATTAAAAACGTATTTTATTTTAATTTCTTCAAAAATTGTTCTTCTCAAATTGTCAATTATGAGTTGCTCAAGTATACAGCCTCTAATAATATCATCAAAGTAGATAAAAATACCTCAAACATTTTTTGAGAGTAAAAGACAAGAGTATTATCTTCCTAATGTCTTTTTTTTCAAATTTATATAAAAAAAGCACTTTAGGGTTTATAATTGAAGTCTAACTCAATTCTAATTCAAATTTAATCTTAATAAAATCAAGCATTTCTTCTTTGATCCTTGAAGTTTCTAAAACTTCAAAATTAAGTCTAACTTAATTTAAATTATTTTTCTCTCTTTAATTATTCTTGATCTGCAACTATTAAGTTTCAATTACATTAGCAATTTATCTTTAATTTTTTAATTAAATAGTTTACAATCATAGATCAATATTAATGTTTAACAATATGTCATGATCAACTAAATATTAGGAATGTCAAAATTGTTTGACCATATAATGTATATTTTAATCTTTTTGTCATCCAATATTCTAGTTAGAGATGGAGTTTTGAATTAGTGTCTATTGTATTTAAATCTAATCATATTTGTTTTTTTTAATAATTACTAATTAATATTTAAAAAATTCAAATTTGGATTTACTTTAACCAAAGTTCACTAAATCACTATCAATTAAGAACAATAAAAAACTCTGCCTAATTACTTTAAGAGTGATGAATCCTTTTTTAACTTACTTAACTATCTTTATATAGTTCACACTATATCCAAATATTACCGACTAAACTATCCTAAATATAATAAGTTAAAAGTAGCATTAAAATATAATATTTCCTACATAAGATGTCTTTATAATCTCCAGTCTAAGGATCAATTATGCAACAATCATTATAAAAAAATCCACATACACATAAGTAATGCTCCATTTAGGATCCTCATAACTAATTTAGTGTAATTTACGTATTAGTTATCTCAATATTTCAATTTATGGGATCAATTACTTTCTTTATAAGAAAGAAATATAATAAGTACTAATTTTACTGTTCCATTAATATATCGTTTTGATAAAAATACAACTAGGAATAATTTAAGAATAATACATAAATACAAATTGAATTTCATAATTTTAATTGCATATTAATTATTTCAGGATTTATAGTTAATATTAACATAAAATATAATTAACAAAAATATATGTGATAAAGAATGCCTTCATTGATTAAAATCATAATGTCATACATTAAATTTTACCAAATGATTATTTACAAGGGCATAAACTTCCACTTACTTTAAAGTTAATCACTTTTGTATCTAATAATATACACATCCATATGTCGTTTATGTCTTTTTTAAGATAACAACTTAGCCAGAGGATTTGTAAGATTCTCTTTAGTGTGAACTAAAGCTAATATAACGTATTTTTGCTCCATAATCTTCCTAAACAAGTGAAACTTCTTGAGTATCTATTTGGTCTATTAATGAAAGTTTGGTTCCTTTTCCTGGGGTGTAATGGCACCATTGTTATTACTATATAAAAATATTAGCTCAATATTGCTAGGAACTACTTCAAGTTCAGTGATAAATTTCTCCAAATTTCTTTATTTCCTATCTTTAACACTAAAATATACTTTACATTGGTCATAAAAGAAGAAAGCTACCTATTTGTTTTGTGCTTAGCATAATTTCGCTATCTTTAAATGATGTTGTCAGTTGCAACCTCTCAAATCTAATTTCTCTCTTTTCTTGACCTTCCTTTCTTTGTGTTCTAATTTTTCTAATTTAGATTCTCTTTCTTTTCCTTTTTGTTTCTCCATCTTATATGTTTTTGGTAAGAAATTCATCTAGAAAGTAAGAGAAAATTTGTTTATATATACTCCTTTTTTTTGGTGATGGATCTATAACCACTATTATTGGTCCATAATATGTAAAAGATCATACTATGCCAAAACCATGAATAGGCCTTATTAATGGTAAATTTTGGTATCTTTATTTTTGGAACCTAGAGACTAGCATTACATAATATAAGGGGCCTGCTTCCTCAACTCCTCCATTAAAGACTTCTTCGATACCTATACATTATTCAATCCAAGTTCAACAAGTTCTCGTTCTGATTATGCCCCACTTAAGGAAGATGAAAGGAGTGGTAGAGGAGGCACCGACGGATTCAAACTTGATTTAGGAATAAGAGGCAATCAGGTAAATGTTAGCTTGTTTCTTTTGAATTAGTAGAACTAGTAGAAATTGGGAGAGAAAGATGAAGATTAGTGTTAGGTTAGGATTTTTGGAGTATAAGTGTCAGCTATTCTAGATTTAATCAAATTAATAATAATATTTTTTATTTAAAAGAAGTAAAAAAAGTAATACCTTTAAAAAATTAAATGATAAATATCACATTAGTTGTTAGATTAGCACATTTACTAATTTGGCAGGCAATGTGTTACCAAATAATGAGAGCATCATATCTAACTAATAGAAAACTAATGAAGTGATTATTTTTTCGATAAAATTTTCTATTTTGTAAATATTAGGAGGTGAACTGGTACCATTAATAATGGTAGGGCATAACTTAGGTATTTTGTAAAATATTAGGGGACCAACTATACCTTTTGTCTATATCATAAATATTAACTTAAGATTTTTATTTTATCTAAATGTGTATTTGTGGTTTTTGAACTTTGCTAAGTTTTACCTCACTCCCGCTACTTTTCTTGAAAATAAATTTTCTTTTTAGAAATGTAGTGGGTCTTGAGACAAACACATTGTACTCAAGAGGATAGTAAAATTGATATATGATATTCTCTCTTATATACCCCTTAAATTTGTATCTACTTGATTTTTCTTGAAGCTTATCAAATATTTCACATTTTACATAAGTATCACGTCCCTAAATATTT
The DNA here is from genome assembly GCA_027123425.1 of Erythroxylum panamense. NCBI lineage: Eukaryota > Viridiplantae > Streptophyta > Magnoliopsida > Malpighiales > Erythroxylaceae > Erythroxylum > Erythroxylum panamense. The sequence goes on along the minus strand of JAOTIZ010000008.1, from coordinate 14,151,555 downwards.
AGGTATAACAAATTTTGACTACTAATAGTTTATATATCATATGAAATCTTATCAATTGATTTTGATGGAACTCTATTTAAAAGGTAAGTAGTAGTTTTAAGGGCATATCCCCAAAAGAACTTAAAAAGGATTGCATGGCTTATCATGGAATGTATTATTTCTAATAAAGTATGATTTCTTCAATTAAATACTCCATTATGTTGTGATAGGAAAGATTGCATCACTCATCATGGAGTATGTTATGTATAATAAAATATGATTTCTCATCTTAAAAACTCCATTATGTTGGGGAGTTTTAGGTGGAGTGTAATACAATATAATTACATTATTTTTTAAGTAATAAAGAAACTTATGATCTAAGTATTCTTTACCTCGATCAGATCTAAGTATATTAATATATTTACTAGTTTATTTCTCAACCTCAAGTTTAAATTCTTTAAACATTTCAAATTATTAAACATTTCAAATTATTCAGACTTTTATTTCATTAAATATATGTAATCATATCTAAAATGATCATTTGTAAATGTATTGAAATATGAGTCTCCACCTCTAATGTGAGTAGATATAGGGCCATATACATATAAATGTATAAGATCTAGTAACTCATTAGCATGCTCTCCCTTTTCATTAAGTTTGGTCATCTTATCCAATAAATAACAATAACAAGATTAATATGATTTATAATTAAAAGGATTCAAACAACCTTCTTTCTATAACTTTATGATTCTAGTTTCATTGATATAATTTAACCTACAGTGCTATAAATAAGATTGATTTTAATCACTTAATTTTCTTTTCTTACTATTTATTTAAGGGCTAGCCTTTTAAGATCTAATTTATACAAACTATTTGTAAGTAATATAGATCCATAATAAACATCATCTTTATAAAAGAACAAATTTTATTCTTAATAATAAAGACAAACCAATTTTAATCTAAATAAGAAATGGTAATAGTGTTTTTTTTACTAGAATACATCAACAATTATCTAGTTCTAGTTTAAGGACATTAGGTAAATAAAAGCTATAAATTCTTATAACTAGTATAGCAACCCTTGCCCCAATGCCTATTTGCACTTCCACTTTGTCTTTCCTCAATGATCTAATCTTTGTTAACATATGCTTATTATTACAATGTGAGAACCACATCCAGTATCGAACACCTAAGAATGTGGAATATGAGAAGAAAGTTTGATCTCAATTATAAATATACCTAAAGATGGATCTATCTTAAGCTTCTTATCTTTTAGACTAACAATATAAACTTTGCAGATCCGCTTCCAATTTCCATTTACTTTATAATGAAAATATATGACCATATCATTGTTCTTCTTCATGACACAACCATTTAGCTTTGATACTTTTATAGAAGTCTTCTATTTTTTATTCTTCTTTGAGCCCTTTTTCTTGCTCCTAGAAGAATCCACAACAAAAATATAATTAGATTCCTTTTTAAGGCATCGTTGTGTAATCTTAAGCATGTTTAGTAGTTTAGGCATTGACACATCCTTTTGGTTCATATAGAAGTTTATAATGAATTGTGAAAAGCTTAAGATAACACCTAATCAATGCTAATTCATAGTATATGACAAAACCTAATTAACTTAATTTTTTAATATAACTAATTTTTTAGTATATATAATTCCATTAAAGATTCTTCTATCATCTTACATTGACATAATTTTCTAAAAGTTTGATATTTCTTTACCTTACTTTTTAATATAAATAATTCCATGAGACGAATAATTATAGTAGGAGCATCCATGTTCTCATGCTATCTATGAAGCTCATAAGACATAATAGTGAAGATCACATATAGTTTATTCAATAACATTAATATGATGCTGATATCTCTCCAAGACATCACTTGTTGCTTTCAAACTGGGCTTTAGTGGAATTGCATTGTCGAGAACATATAGTTCCTTTTAATCTCAAGTTCTGAAACTAGTCAAGAAATTAGGTCCAATAAACTTGTTAGCCTCTATGACGCTCCTTAAGGACAAATTCATACTCATTTTATCTAATAATCAAAAGAAATAAAATAACAAGTATTAGTTTAATCATAAAACCAAATAAAATAAAGAATTTACTAAAAATTTGATTACTCCTACATTAAATTGAGAAATTATCAAACAATTTTCTAATAGGATATGATCTTGTTCAAACTAAGTTGATTTTGATTTTGATTTTGCTCAACAAATCAACTAAATTTGAATTAGGTAGATAATAACCTTAGCAATCGCATCTTATATGGCTCTTATATTTCTTTGGTGACAACTCTTTACCAAAATATATCTTATATATTATTTCTAACTCTACTTCTAAATTCATATGATAATGAGATTGCTCATCTTAATTATGAAAATTAAGTTAAGTAAGACTCATTAATTTAAGATAAAATATATTCGAGTTAAAGAGACGTTAAGTTTGCTTAATAAGCCTTACTATAAACATAAATATGCTTCTATACTTAAAATAATGGAAAGCAACAATCTTGTTCTAAATGTGTACTTAATATTTAGTTGAGAGATTTAAAATTTTAAAATAAGGGTCTCATAATAATTAATATAATCTTATTATTCTAATTATATTTAACATAATCAAATTATGAAAGATAATCCATTAAGACTTTGTTTAATTATAATTAATGTTTTGAAATTAATTTAATTTAATAATTTAAGTCTTGATAAATTAAACTAAATTCTAAAATATTTATAATAAAATATTACCTTTTTAAAATGAATTTTCAATCAATCAGAAAATAATTTTATAAATTTATTAAAATTTTAAGCTAATTTAAAAAATAAAGGCTTAAAACATAAAAATAATAGAGAAAAAGAAAATTGGATGGGAAAACTATCAGGTGCATTTGTAAGTCATGTGTAATGCACGTGCCTCAGAAACCTAGATTGATTGGTGTGTAAGCACACGCCTGACTTATCAGACTCTTCAAGTGCCTTTCTTTTATGAGGCACGTGTGAATATTTTTTATTAAGCTAGGGTGATAATTATTTTTATTGGTAATAGGAATGTGTTGATAGATTCTGTTAGATCCCAAACCTGTTTCCATGATATTATTAAGTATGAATTAAGTTGCTAGTATGATTTATGGTTTGAATT
>JAOTIZ010000008.1:14102813-14118391 GCA_027123425.1 Erythroxylum panamense | reverse complement strand
TATATATTTTGTTTCATATTTCAATTCTATATCACAAACTCTTATCATAAATTATAACAATTTGAGAGTTAAGGATATTTATTATTTATTTTATTGGATATTTGGATATAATTATTACTTGTTATAGAATGAAAATTGAAATTATAATATTTTGAATATTTTATATTGTTCTTAATTTTATATTTGTATGATAATGATTGTCTTTTTTCATAAAAATTATGTTTATTATTTATATGTGAAATATCTAAAAATAATTTTTATTTCATATTAATTGTGATTATTATTTATGATTTTAATTTTTAGAGTCAGGATTAAAAATATACAATACAACTGTATAATATGATAATGAACTATTTTATATTTTTAAAAAAATTCAGAGATTATTTCATAAATTTAAAAAATTATCGTAAACGGTACCTAATATTAACTGATACTCGTATAATATGAAACCAGAACTTAATTTGATATAGTATTCGCAACATTATCTTGACTAAGACACCTGAATGGGCAAATTGAAAGATGAGCCCTTCAAATTGGAGCAGCTACCAAATTTTCTTAAAAAGTAAAAGAATCATTAAAACGCCGAAAAGGAGTACAAAATTAATGACAAATGAAAGATTACAATAAAGACAAGCTAACTTTAACTAGAACTAAAGCAACAAACACCATATGAATTTAATCCGCTAAATGAGTCTCTTTTTAGCTAAGATCTAGGCTTTATCTTCTTTTCAAGGATGTCGAATCATGAACTTGGATAATTTCCCTTATCTAGTAACAAATTATGTGAGCTAACTCATGATTGCCCCTTTTTTAATGCTTGAACAATTTATTGTTTCTTTCCTTTTGAATGGTACACACTTAACAGGTTGGAGATAGATTGATGCCTCTTTACAAAAAGGCTTAAAATATGCCAGCCCCGAGTTAATTTGACATCAAATTTAGGGGGTTTGGGTTCTGGTTCAAGCTACCATGATCAAGTAATGCAAAATGACGTCATTTTATTATTCTATAAAAATTAATTTTGGACCGAGCTCTGACCGATTTGGACCTAATCAGGCTTAGGCTTGAGTTAGGTCAGTTCTAGTCCGAACATGCCCAACCTAGTATATATTTGTTGCATTATACTCTAAATGGTATAAAAGTTACCAATTCGTTGTTGCCCTACTTTTTTTTATCAATTGTTAATATTTTTACTTTAATCAAAAGATAAGAATCTATAATAGTGTAAAAAGCAATAAGATTTAAATATAATAAAGTTAGACATAAAATATTCACTCAATTATTAAATTAAATTGTTAAGCTGATAAATTTAAATAATATTAAAATATACATAAATTTTTTTAAGTTGTAAATTCTTTGTAATCTTAACCATCTAAAAAAATTAAGGAATCGTTAATTTCAATTATATTTTTATTGTAATTTTTAATTTTTTTTCATATTTTATATTATTTTTTCAAACAAAAATAAATTTTTATTTAATTATTAGTTTTAATGTAATTATATTTTATTATTAATATTAATAATTATTAGATAAAATTTAACAATAAATTTAAATATTATATAATATTTATTAATAAATATTAGTATATATTATTAAAATAAACAATTTAATAATTAAAAATCATGGACCTAATTTCACCAAAAATGCAAGAACTCAAAAGAGTAAACAAGTACCTAGCAATATTATGAACACTGTATCAGTATCACTATGGAATTTGATTTTGATATAGTACTGTACTGATATTAGTTAATATCGGGTACCGTTTGGAGTCATTTTTTCAATTTATAAGGTAGTCTCTGAATTTTTTAAAAAATTGTAAAATAGTCCCTTAATATATTGTATTGTATAATATATAATTTTACATTAACTATGTCTCCAAAAATCATAATAATAAAATTTAAAATAATAACAATCTATTTATTTTTATTAATATGGCTTTTTACATATTTCACATATAAATAATAACCCTATTAATATAAAAAAGATTATTTAATAATTATGCAAATATAAAATTAATGACAGTATAAAGTACTTAAAATGTTACAATTTCATTGTATAATAAATAATAATTACATCAAAACATCAAATAAAAAGAATAATAAATATTCATGACTTTTTAACTATTATAATTTATAACAATAGTTCGTGTTAAAGGATCAACTAGAAATGAAACTGAAAACAAAAATATTTACAATTATATTTCATATATGAAATTTAACATATATATCAAATATAAGTAAAATTAAAAAAAAGAGAAAAAGAACAAAAACTTGAAACTTCATTCAATCGAATACCTCCTCAAATAGCATTGACTTCAATTCTCATATAGTACAAAATTCTTATTATTGAAAGGAGCCTCATCATCATCATTATTCAAATTTATTACACTAAATAACGAGTCAATACTTTTTCAATCAAAATTATCTTCTAAGTTACTCTCATCTATTAAATTCGATTCATCAGAAACTCAATTAGGTAAAAGATCGATATGATTAAGGCAAATCGGATCTACAAAACTAATTTTTGTATTAAGAATCTTAGTAAACAATAAAATTAAATTATTAAGAAATTAGATCTAACTTAATAATGATAATACATACCTTTTTCGAAACTTTAAATTGGATCGGTCAAAGATCAAGTCATTCAATTTTTTGTGCTTTAATCTATTCCATTTTTTAATACATGAATTCAAATGTGCCCCAATTCCTTTCACAACTTGTTGCACTCACGTATTGACTCGGAATTTAAATTGCAAACCTTTTCAATTCTAGAATATCACTTTCAAATTAGTCCTAACAAGCAGCTGTATGACAACAAAAATAGCATTATAAATAAAATAAAGTGATGACTAATTTTCAACAAGTAATGAAAGTGAAAAACATATATACCTTGATTAAGTTTGTCTCTTTAACGAATAGCAATTAACATCCTAAATCACCAAAAACATCCTTATAAATGTCTATTTATGAGTTTAGGACATCTTGCATCATCTCATAAACAACAATTGTTGTAATAGTTAATAATATTCCCTTATTAACTTCAACATCTTTTTTTTTGTAAAACTTGGTCTAAAATAGACACTAGGATTAAAAAATGTCCCAACTGTAAACAATAAAGAGTAAAGTTGCCTTTTCCCAACTCTCAATGGTGATTGCAAGGCAAGGTTAATTTGTATACAAAAGACCTATTTTTATATTGGCCTTGATTGCTTCATTTGTCATTTCTATGGCATCATAAAAATAACTCATTGTTACATTCTCATCACTATTAGCCAAACAAAGTACCCTCACTAAATCTCACAAACTTGGATGATAAATTGACATTAGGATCGAAATTTATTATCTTCAAGTATAATTATAGAAATATCTAATCTAACATTAAAGTTAGCACGTTAAGATGCAACCTATTGATTACTTGTAAATATTTGTCTTTGTGAAGCATCTTTGTGACTGCAAGTGACCACTACTTCACTAATTCTTTCATATCATAATTGGGATTATTTCTCAAAAGGATTGTTAACCATATTAACTTGTCCTTTGGTAGCCACCACTTTGCCCTTCTTCAACTGTTGATACTAATCTGGATACCCATGAAGTTTAAAACACGTATCCTTAGTATGTCCTCCTCCTTTGTAATAATCACAGCTTCTATCATCCGCCTTCTGTAATTCCCTTTTCATATAAGAAATACTTTGATTAGCATCAACTCCAGATCGAATTCCTTTAACCATCATAGCACTCACTTCAGTATTTTCTGAAAAATTTGTTCGTACATTCTTCTGTTTTTCTACCCTCAGAATCATTGAGTAAGCCTTGTTAACTGAAGGCATAAGTACCAGAACTAAGATCTGATTCCTAACATTATCATAACTTTCATTTAAACCCATAAGAAATTGTATTAGTTTAGTTTGAGATATAATGTCTAGAAAATTTCCAGCAACATTACAAGTACAATATCTCATAACACCACAAGAACATTGGGGAATAGGCTATAGAACATTTAGTTCTTCCTACAATTTCTCCATTTTACTATAATACATACATAAGAAAAATTACCTTGCTCCATAGAAGAGATCTGTCTTTGAATTTGGTAAATCTGAGGACGATTGCTTTCACCTAACTGCTCCTCCAATTCTTTCCAAAGTTTTCTAGCAGAAGTAGAATAGATAAAGGTTTCTGCTATATCCTTCTGCACGGAATTGATTATCCATGAGCTAACCGTTTCATCTACCCTTCTCCATTTTGAACGAGTAGCTTCATCTGTTGGCTCCACTAAGCTACCATTGATAAAACCCAATTTGTTTTTAGTTGCTAGAGCTCTCTTCACGAATTTGTTCCATGTCAGAAAATTATTATCATTGAGCAATACAGTTACAAGGGCCATTCTAGGGTTATCAAATCCTTGTAAAAATAAAGGATCATCAGAATTTGAGTCATGTTTGTAGTTTTATTTGCAGGATCAACAACTTCATCATTATTAGCCATGATGAAAAATAAAAAAAGTGGTTAAGTTTAAAAACTGGGTAGTAAAATTCATAGATTCAAGAAGCTTGGCTCTGATACCATGAACAGATTATGAGAAAGAGGAAACAATGGCAGATTTAACTTTCTGCCATTGTAGAAGAAGAAAACAGAATGAAAGAAGAAGTAAACACAGTAGATGAAAAAGTTTTCTTCATTGCTTTGAACGAGTACAAATGATTCAATATATAAAAAGCAAGCACGAAGATTGTGTGCTTGTAAAAAAAAAAGACAGCTCATTATTTACACCTCATCATAAGAATGATTTAGAATATTTACAGTTAAACAAAGATAACAAACTTAACTACTATGAGAGAGAAAATAAGAAAAAAATGATGATGAAACTTCATATTTCAACAATTGTACTCATTTCCTCGCTTGCTAAGCAACCATTTACATATAGGCATACACCATACGTGGTTTATATGACAACATTGCAAAAGTTTTATTTAATTTTTAAAAGACAAAGATGATAAGAACATGTATTTACTAAAATATTGATTGGTCTAAATTCGAAGTTAAAAAAATCTTCCGATGTGCAATTTTAATCAGAACTTTTTTTACTTCAAATTTCTATGAAGTAGGTTTTTTTCAGTTGAAAATTTCTCTCATTGATTTAGCAATATTTTTTAATACAATGCTTGAACTTGTATCTCTTTTAAACTGAAAATAGCTTAGCTTACCTACTTTTAGAGCTAGATGTATTTTGTTTAATTCACTCTAAATTCACACAAATCATATTTAAGTTAATTGTGTCTTGAATAAAATTATTCAAAATCGATAAAATAATATTATTCGAATAATATTATATCCATTTTGAAAATATAAGAATATAAAATTAAAATAATATTATTTTAATTAATTATATTAAAATAATATTAATTTAAACTTAAGTCAATTTTAAACTGTATGTAAAAAGTCGGTCAGGGTCAGATAAACCGACCCATTATCAACTCTACCCACTGCCATTATTGAGACTCCTTTGACAGCAAAACCTTATCCTCTAGCTCCCATCACTCTAAATCTCAGTTTTGATTGCCTAATAGTTGCACTTCACCCTCGTGTAGCACTTAGCAGCTGCGAATGGACATATATAGGATGATTCAATTTCAGGGAAATTGAGTTTCATTTGGTGAAGGGTTATCCTGCGGTTAAGGAAGACGTACGATCTTACTTAGGAAAAGGTGGCATGCGCTATTTCACACTCCTAATTCAAATTGTTTAAGAAAGGTAAGGGTAAACAATGATAGGTTTAAATTATTTTTTATTAGTATTATAAATCAAATAATTTAAATCAAACCACAAAGTTCAAGCTAAAATAAAATAATTCAAATTAATCGGAATTGGTTTCATTTTTTGAGTTGATTAATTTTATAAAATTTTAAGAATATTTTGAAAATTTTAAATTCTTTTAGTAATTCAAAGAATTTTTTTGAAAAATTACAAAAAAAAGGTTGCATACATTGATGATTCTCTTCCAACCCTGATAAAGTAAGGAGCCTTATGCACGGAATACATTGACTTAATTAAGTAAAGAAAGTCATTACATCATATCTTCACTTTTCTAATACAATAATATTCTAATAAATAATAAATTTATGCAAGGAACAAGAATTTTAGTCATATTGTTACTATAATCTTTTTGATAATATTTGTGAAAAAAGAATTTCTTGAAAAGATTTAACTGAAGTATATATATTATGATGTGTAGCATGGCAAACCTATTAGTTTCATAAACTAAAAATATAGAATTTTAAAGTGGCATCTTTTTCCAAAAAATTTAATATTGACATCAAAACAAAAAATTAAAATAAAAGAAAAGAAAAATACTTTTTAGTATATTAAAGCCACTCGTTTTGTTGAATTTAACATACAAAACTATATACTAAATTCTGAGCCAGGAATTTGGTACGTAGCTTTTGTTCCGAGAATCCGTGGATATGGATTCGTAACCCTGAAGTGAGGTCTTACCCTGATAGTACGGCTTGTGTGCTATAAATAATTACTACAAAAATTGACAAATAATTAGGTAACCCAGACAAGCCAACTGCTCAATGAATGCAATGAAATGTCGTCTTCATCTTTCTTCACGCGAGATGGGCACATTAAATATGAGAAAAGACTTAGCTAAAGGTCTTTATCTGTATGGGGCTATTTATGAATCCAGGCCTTTAGCTCTTACGTACACAAATATTATTTGTGGCATACAGCTACAGAAAGACACTGTATATCATGATTTTTGCCATAATGAATCGATTCTCAGCTTCAATCCTCAATGTGGATTCACATAGTGCCGTTGTTTTATTTTTCTTTTTTATTTTTGATTCGACCACACACCTCTCATAATAGGATCTCGCAAATATTGTATTTTAATTAAGAAGAGAACATGAAATTTTGTAATTTTTATTATAATAAGAAAATGGTTTATATATAAGAAGTTACATGTTTTAACTTGAAGCAATATGCTATAAATCTTTTTCTATATATAACTAAATTTCACTAATTTTTATTCTAAAATTTATCAATCATTTCAATATTTCCTATTTATATTTGATATTCTAGCTTCTCATATGTCAATCATCATAATGAAAATTTTTTATTTAGATACTAACTTTCTAGCTAATTCATTTTGACCATATGTAATCTTATGATTTCTTATTTAATTTTAAAATATTATATTACGATTTGTATATATGGAGCACTCTATTTTTGACGTGATTTTAATGGAAAATTCCAATCCTTATTCTTTCCCATTAAACTAAGTATAAAATTAGGTTTATCACTGAGTCTAAAACTCTTATAAGAGAGCATTAAAAGTGTTTTCTTATTTAAATTCTAGAAAGTATACAAGAACAATAAAGTAGGGAAAGGGTTGTGATCTATTTTCAAATACACAGAGCTTACAAGTTGCTCGGACAATCCATTAATTTGTGGGATGGGAAAGGAAAGAATTTTGATCAAGAAATGGGTAATTTTCTACGTCAAGGATGATCATCAAAGTGAGAAATTAAGGAATACGTGAGACTCAAGGACACGTTTAGTGGGCCCCTTCGTAATTTGATGTGGATAAGCAAATGCCCCGTCCTTGGGGGCTATTTCACATTTATTCTTCTTTTCATTGTCGGTTGGTTCTTTGGTCTGACATGAATTTCTCCATTATCAAAACTTACAAGTATATCGCAAAAGAGACGAACTAAATGTATCATCCCGCGGGTAAATCATCCACAGTGAGAAAAGGAAAAAAAGAAGAAGGAAGTCCATGTTAAGGGTTAAGATTTTTTTTTTTTCTAATTTCAATTTAATTGTCATTGGCACATTTACAGTTAAATTAATGGCATGTCAATTAACATATAAAATGAAATTAACCACTCACTTTTTAACTAAATGAACACAAGAATGTTACTTTCATAATACTAACAACTATGTTAAGATGCCTCGGGCTCAAGTTCCTAATTATTGTAATACATGATACCCTGTTAAAATTACTAAAAAAGAAATTTAAATCAATAAATATCATATTAACTTTGCATTCCAATCTGAATTGTTCAATGTAAATCTGAATTCTCACTTTAACTCACTCCTAAATCACATTCTTAGAGATGATTCATTTATAACATAAGCAAACTTTCAAAATTCAAATTATTCATGATCTAGGGTTGTAAAATCTCAAACATTTTCATAATTCACATGTACAGAACAGATAGAATATAGATGTAATTAATTACTCTATTTTACTAAAGGAACAATATACGAGGGAGTTAATTAATAAATAGAATAATGCAGTTTTGTTTGAGAAACATGCATGGTAATTTTGTTACCATATTTTACTGAACCACGAAATCAAACTTCAACATCAATCAATAATGGCCCTCTTAGGCATAAGTAGAGTGGAAGAAAGAATCATCTATCGTCCTCTTTTACATGTATAATACACATTATGATTGCTTTAATATATCTTTCTCTCTCCATTTCCTTTGTTCTAATCCATCAAACCGCTATTTCATGGAACGTCAAACTTACTTAAGCCTATAAATGCAATGACCACCTAACTCATTGTCTTACGCCAATAACACTGTAACCAGGTGAGAGAAAGAGAGAGCAAATGCTTCCTGAAAGCAATTATGCATCCGGAACAAGCACATCTGGCGGAGGATTCGGGCACTGGAACTCCCCTGTCCCTTACGTCTTCGTTGGGTTGGCGCTCATGTTAGGACTTATCTCGGTGGCTTTGATAATTCTTGCTTGCTCCTACCGAAAACCACCTCCCTCCAGTACTGAGGCTGACCAAGAAAGATCAGACAAACAAGTTCAGATGTCTCCGGTGGACGTAGAACCAAAGATCGTCGTGATCATGGCCGGTGATCATAACCCTACGTACTTTGCCAAGCCCGTCTCATGCACGCTTTGCCCATCTGGACAAGTTTAAGGTCACGGTTTTTTTTTTCTTTTTTGTTTTTATTAGGAGTAAGGTGATATTTGAAATCCATGTGATTTACTTGACCATCTGCAAAACATTGCCACCTTCAAATCTTGATGGTGTCTGTTCTTCCCTTTTCCTTTAGCCATATCCTTTTCAATGATTCTTTCTGTCTTCCCAGTTTGTTGTAGATGGGATTATATATTTTTTGGGTTGTTATACCTTACGGGAATATGTAAATTAATGAGCAGAGGATACTGCAAACGTAGCTTCTAGTCAATTGTTACTTACATGCCTTCTTCTGTAAACTGTAGTCCTTCTCCGAGATCTTTCCAATTTCATCATAGCTATAACAATACTTTCTTTGCCCTTCCAGAACAATCTTGCTGGCACCCAAGTAATTTTATTGCTTGATGAAGCTGTTCATACGAAGACAAACGCAAATGATTAAATTCCTTTTACACTTTAAACACTGATTTTCTTATGTTCAAATTTTGTTCACACGTAGAGAGATGAGTTAAGTTTGTGTAGTTCTCTTAAAGATCAACCGTAATCCCTTACCTTTAACTCATATATTAATTAGGAAGTTCAATTAGTTAATTTAGATTACACAAATTAACTTAAACATCACTTTAATTAAGTACCAATTCATTTGTGTTAAACGTTAAAAGTGACTGCCTAACTAAAGTGATCGGACAAGACATCAGAAAAAAATTATAGCATGTAAGCAGATTGTGGTAATTTTGTTGACACATTTATTACAGGCAATTTTAACTACACAAGTTTGACAAATTATGTGTTAAGTCTAACGTAAGAACAAATTTAGTAGTCATTATTAGATAGTTCTTTTAATGGTGAAAACTTTAACAAATCGAATCTAGTGAAAATGGTAGAACATTGGAGAATGTAAAGGAAAGACGCGTAAATGAGAGAGGCTGACCGATCGATGAACAATGGTGATGCCATTATCTTCTTTTTTTGGGGTCATAATCACCCACCTCAAATGATTGCTCTAAGGGAAAATGATTGAAGTGAACTTGGGTTCACCATACTCTGATAATTTACCTTGTAATCAGCAGAAATTATTAATTTGTCTCCAAATTTGGAAGTATCAAAGTACACTAACATAATGACATTCTCAAAAAATCTTACATCTATTTCTATAATATGCGAAGAGTCAATTTTGTTTCATAATTAAACTATGTACGCACAATTTTTTGAACAAAAAAATATAGAAAATAATTTCAATTCAAACAAAAATTTAAAATCTTGACTTCTTATCTATTCTTAAAGAATTTGGATATATTTATTTTTATAAATTAAATTTTAAATAAAATCATAAAATTTATTTTTAAATAGACCATCTAATAAAATTATGCCTGAATTATCCATCAGTTGTTAAGATTAAACTACAATTCTAACGTCTAAAACACACTTACATTAGAGATGTTGATGAGAAAGAGCACGAGGGCTAAGTTAACTATAGTAATGTTTTGGTTAGATTCCTGCTTGGTATTGACATATGAGAAAACCCGATTAATAATAACCTTTTTTTCATTCAATATATATTAGGAAAAAGTTTGTTTGCCTGAGTTATGCATACTCTTATTTCGTTGTACCATAACCAAAAAACATAATAATTGAAGTACTATACATTGTATCCAATGTTGATATATAACTTAAGTTACATGAAATGGAAACACGAAAAATAAGAGAATAAATGAAAAAAACTATGAAAGTATCAATATCGGGAAAATATAACAATATAAAATATAAGGTTTACTGAATAATTAGAGGTGAATAGTTTTAGAAAATACACATACTAAATATGGTAAACAAAAACAGTACGTACGAACTAGAAATCAACTTAAGACATTAAATAAAAAACATAAATATGACTTAGAAGGGTTACCAAAAATGATATTGACGATTCATTTGATGGTTGTATATAATACTGGTAATAACTATATAGTATTGCAAGCATAAATGAAATTCTGCTTTGCTTGTTTGAGGCTCCACTTAGATATATATCTTGCCTTTTGACTTCAGGGGTTTCGTGTCCTCAAACAAATTTATTCGTTTTAAAAAAGATCAAATCCTCCCCTGAAGCAACAAGATGAGAGGTGATCTTATGACCCCATGGCCAATATTATTTATTATTTACGTCAGGCAAAGATTAGTGCGGACAACTTGAAGTGGGTATTTATCAACATTCACAAAACATAATATAAATTCACGACTTACTTAGTCACTTACGGGTCTTCATTTATCCGAAATAGTCTCCAAATAGGTCTTTTGAGTGCATCAGGTCCTTGTACTCTTAGCCAGCTATCTTTGACAATAACCTAGGAAAACTATAATTGAATTTCTTTTTCCTGGATTAGAATACTAGACGTGGCCACCCGAAATTGTTTGTTTTTTAGCGAGAAACTTTTGGTATTGGACGACTTGGAAATTTGAGAGGGTAGTTGGAGTAGAAACCAGTAGTCAGTGAGAAGAAAAACCATGGTCTGCTTTAACATATGACTACGAAGTCTTTAGAAAGTGACTTTCTAAATTAATCACTAATGATAACAATTTCCACCAAGTATTTGGTATGCTTCTTCAAACAATTTGGTTGAAATGCTATTTTCTTCATTTCTGTAGTTGATTAAGATTGTTTGTTTCCTGATAGTTCAATGACAATGCTTCAGGTTCAAATCCACTTGCTTTACCAAAAAAACAAAAGAAACACGTTATTATTAATGAATGGCCTACCCCTGAACATTATCCCAAATCTTTACAAATCACGTAAAAAGCCATTCCAAGTTGTTTAATTGATAAATAAGTTGATGAGATTCAGAGCATAACAATTAAAATCTTCCTTTTTGTTGCACAACAATTTAATTTTTAATTGGAATAAGAAAACACCGATCACAGAATAACATATGACCTGCTAGATCTAAGGAGATTCATGCCATGTATCTAACTTCTTAATTATTATGTTTGTATATTTAATCAGATTATAACCATTATAGACGGATGTATATGCTTCTTCACAGAGCAAAAGTTAAAAGAGAATCTGGGTTGGATTTGTTAATTCATTTAGTACTGAAAGCAAATTCCCTTCCAAAGTTACTTGAGAAGATTCCTGCACAAACCCTTCAAATTTTCGTGTATGCATATGACTTTCAACATCATTAAGCCTTCATATATGAGTTGATAGCCAATTGCGCATCCGACGCTGCTTAGTCAATGCTGTGTACAATGATTCTTTTTTATCTTAATTGTTCTTTTGAATTACCAATAAGAAGTTCCATTGATAAATAAATAGTAGTAACCATTTTATAACTCTGAGTCTAAGAAGCAAGAGACCTCATTTCCTAAGTCCTCTTAATAAATAATGGATAGTTTCCTGCTTTAGACGTTTGATAGATTGAATTAGTTAAACGTGAAAAGTATTTAACACCCAAGAGAACATTTAATTTTATTATTAGTTATGCCATGGAAAGACTTGGATGTTTGAAATGACAACGGTTGAAGTAATTCCTTGGAGCTGTGATGATTATTAGAGTTGTCTAAACTCTAAACGGTTAGTTGATTTCAGTGAAAGCACAACTCAAAAAAACAAGATCCGTCTTCAACTGCAACACTCAGTAGTCAAGTCAATGCACCAAGCATGCAATCACCACTATGAAAAAGGAGGGATATATTTCCCAGTTGAACTTCTTCACGGGAAACATACTCCATCTACATTCTGCACTAGTAATGTTGGGTATTCTTTGGTGCAATCATCCAATGTATGACCAAATATTTTCTACGTATGTATTGATAGGTTGCGAGTTGGCCTGCCAGGAAAATAGAGAAACCTACCGTGTCGGTTTGATTCGGTAATGCTCTAAATTGTTACCCGTTTTGTTTTATACTCCTCCAACTAATTATTTTGCTGTCGGCACATTCGAAAACGTAAAATCTTTAAATACTTTGTCTTAGGATGCATAAAAATTCTGAAACTCTGATGTTTTGAAGTTCTTAAAATATTTTATATTTAGAGTTCATTTTATAGTCTATTCTATGTTATAATATTCCTCGTCATTTATTTATGTTGTACCTTAATTTTAAGGTGTATGACTTAGATTAGCACCATTGTATTACTACACTTTAACAGTTGTTTCAATAGTTTATACAAAATATTCCAGAGGGAGGAGTAATTCTTCTTAAATAGTAAACAAATGTGAAATACGTTGTATTTCACCAGAATAAAGAGCACATATAAGATGAATAATTGTATATCAAGAGACTGTACCCAAGATGATAAGGCATTTTTTTTTAGAAGTTAAAATTGGATTAAAAGAAAAAAAGAGGAGCACAATAGGGGTACAAGTCTTAAACAAAAGCAGCCTATTCCCGCGTATACAGATTATCAGATACTGTTCTAATTCCCTAATTCCCTTGAGAATGGTCCTATCCGAGTCAAGATGATAAGGTATTAAAGGAACCTACAAGTCAAGCCTAGTCATTGCTGTAAGCAAGCCTTAAATTTCCCAATCAAATCAAGCTGTATAATCTGTAATAATCAGCTAGAACCTTTAAAGTTTCATAGTGATAAAGATTAGGTCAACTTTAGCTCGCAATCAAAATCAGTAAAGCTCTCTTTTAAGTGAGTTTAGTAAAACATAAGTAGTCCATCAGCAAAGGTGACACATAGCAATTGAGTAGTATCACGGATATGTACTGCTTGATAAAATAACAATTATTTGAACGCATTTGCTTGGTTTATGAAATACATCACTGTATGCAATTTGTATATTAATAGTACGATTTTCATAGCGGATAAAAGTGGTGTTAAGAAGCAAGCTATTTTAAGTAATAGTAAAGTAGTTTAAAAAAAGAAATAAATAAAATTAATAGAAATGTTTTAAAGAAGTTTAACTAGTTAGGTATTACATTCTTGGGGAGATGAAGACGGTTGATTTTACTATATTGATCGACAATTCATTTGAAGATTACATTATTTATATATACCCACACACACATAAATTTATATAAATAAAGTTAATTATAAACTTTAATTGGTAAAGTTAAATAAAAATTAAACATAATTATAATAAGTTCTAGTTTTTTTAAAAGACTTTGAAATCTATTAAGAATGTGATTCTAAATAAGATTAATTATTATGAACATAGCTTGGGCTAGGGTCGCGTCCCAAGTCATAAATTTTACTATCTCTTTCTAGAACATGACACTATCTTTGGTATGCCTACATTCTAGACAATAGATTTTGCTACTTATGTGATTACTTGGAAAAGTTCTATGACATAGATGTGTTCCAGACGTATCTTCCCTAGAAATACCTCCATTACATTAATACATCCGTGGCTTCACTTCTAATTTCTAGAGATAAATATGTCCTAGGTCATCCTTGAGTCCCATGCTATGTTTACTTAGAAGATTTTTAAGAAGTACTCTAAGATTGCACCAATGTATATAAGCCATACACAACAATCTCCACCTTGGTAAATATATAGTATTTAAGTCAACAAACTCCATGAAACACCTAAACAATTGAGCATCTATGTATATGAGCCATATATAACAATTTCTATTATAGCGAGGGTTGTAAACATGTCTAATGTCCTAAGACATTAAGTCCTAGTGATGCTTGAACTTCTCCTTGGTAATCAACTTTGTCAACAGGTTAATTATACCCGTTGAAATATTAACCTTTTTCTAACAAGATCTAATCATAAACTATCAGTTATCCAATCTTGTGAAATCTTTCATCCTTCACCATAACATCCAGTCATATATTTTTAAGGGGCCTTTTTAACTTTATAATTACAGCTTCAAACAACTTTAGCCTTTGATCTAGTACGTGACTCACTATTGTTTTTAGTATCTTTTTCCTTGTTCCTCCTTTTTCTAACAACCAAACCTACATCTAATTCACCTTTATATATGTTAGAGACCTTTCACTACAAGAAAAATAGAGTTTAGCGGCAGGAATTACTGACGGAATTTGTACACATTAAACTTAGCGACAGAATTTACTGACAGAAAAACGCGTCGGAAATACGATCGTAGGTAAATTTACCGACAGAATTTTTTATACCGTCGGTAAATTTATCGACGAAAATTTTGTATACCGTAGGTAAATTTACCGGCCGACCGAAATTTTGTTCGGTTGGTAAATTTACCAAAGGAGACAATTTTTCTGTTGGAAAATTACCAACGGATTGGTTATTCCGTTGGTAATTACCTACGGAAAAAGAATTTCCATCGGTAATCCAATATATTTTATCAATGAACTTTTTTTCCGTTGGTAAATTTGCTAAAAATTGTTTTTTAAAATTTACCTGCAGTTTCTTTGGAAGCTACCATGGAGAGAACTTTGCTAAATCTCTTCGTACCAATTGCAACACTTATTATATTCTGGTTCTTGTAGAAAGTTAAGAAAATAAAGAAGGATGTGGCTCCATTGCCACCGGGTCCTTGGGGATTGCCAATAGTTGGATACAGTGACGGAGCCAAGGACGGAGATATGCGGGGCTCAAATAAAATATAAATTTCACAAAAATTTTCACATCAAAACTAAATAAAAAAACAAAGTTTTATTAAGAATATAAAATAGCTAAAATTACAATGATCCTCGCCTACTTTT
>JAOTIZ010000008.1:14085298-14097726 GCA_027123425.1 Erythroxylum panamense | reverse complement strand
ATTTATTCATAAAGTCTGTACATGACTATGAACAAAATGCGCTAAAGGGGATTGCCTTTAGGGCACTACTCTAACAACAATTGGATGCTTATGCTTAATATGATTCTAAATACCAAAAGTTTATAAACTAACTTAATTACTAAATGTAGCTATCTTGGAGTTGCTAAATGCCCTGCAAGGTTTACAATTCTCTTGTTCTGTTTTTTCTTCACCTGTGGAGTGGAAGGTAATGGGGTGAGTTACGAAGCTCAGTAACTTATACATTTATAGCCATTGACAATGAGCCATATAACTCAAACATATACTTATATTCATTCATATACATCTATAACTTATTTTAGCTAGCAAGTTAATCATTGGCAATTCAACTCATAACTCATAATTAACAAAAGGCATCACATAGAGCGCATTATGTGAGTTATCCTTCAAAGCATAATACTCAATTATGCATCATACATAATAAATCGAATATGCTATGCACAAACAATTGGCTCGAGGGTTCCATGGGAACAAAATGGAGAAACTGAAGTTTACATCCTGAATGAAATGAGTCTACTTTTTGAATCTCATATGCCACAAGCGGGCAGCCGGGAGAAGGCTCTTATCAACATGCACGTGACGAATGAAATGGCTCCACTCTCACCCAAACAAAAGCATATAATCATGCTTAAATCATTTTATCATATGCTCATACTTTCATGCTTTTCTCATCTTTTCATTCTTACAAAATGCCATGACATGGTTCAATGGCATAACTTGATCATAATTCATAAATCACAATGCATTTTCAAAAATCACAATAATTCACTATCAAGCAAGTTAACATACAATACACATGCATTTAATTCAAGTAATTTAGCATATATTTACCAATAAGACAAACTTGCCCATATTACATAATAACTATAAATATATTACCCACCTTAAATTCCTTGCTTAAAGACTTGCTCAAAAGTGCCTCTCCTCTTAAGCCTCTTGCCTTCCTTAATTCCCTTTATCAATGAAACAAATTCCCATTCAATAGGAATACATTTTGAGGACCCATATATGGCATATTCACTAAGATAAATTCAAGATACTCAAATTCTTCTATAAGTCCCAACCTACGGGTCAATTTTCCATAATCATTCTAATAAGCTGAATGAAGGAATTTGATAATACTCTCTTCTAGAAAAATGTTTCTTATTGTATTAAGTTTCTAATGACACTAAAATTATTCAATTTGGTTCAATAATTTGAAAGTTATACTCCAAAAATTCTTGGACTGTTCTTATGCTGAAATAGTATTCTATACTCAACTTCCATCTAAAACTTGAAATTCTTAAAGATTGAATTAGAACTCCATTTCTTCATTAAAAATGTAACCCTATGTCTTTAGTTTACTCAAAATTAAAAATTACTCCATTTAGATAACTACAGAAAAAGTTATGTTCAAAATACCTAAGTATATTCGGTGCTGGAAAATTAAACATCGCGCGGCGAACTTCCACAGAAACTTACGAATTTCCGGCCCCTTCATCCCATTTTCCAGATTTCTCACCCCCAACTTCTTACACATAACACATATTATACAAAAATCATCATTTCTGCTTCATTTTCAACTTCATTCAAAATCATTCACAAACCAATTCATAATAAGCTATACTAGTTCATCAACCAAAAAGATTAAAACGTTTTCATATACCATTCATCAACAACTTCTTACACAAATTCAACTTCATTTTCACTTCTAACTATCATTAAATATGGTTCATCCAACAATCAAGAAGGGTTAATACTTATACTTACTTGTTTAGTTTCAAACTCTTCAAGATCTCCAAAACCCTAGATTGATTTTCTTTTCTTTTTCTCTCATTCTCTTCCTCTCTTCGTTATTTTCTCTTCTTCTCTCCCTCTCACGATGCCTCTCTTCTTTTTCTTAAACAATACCACATTTTGGTCTTTTCCTTCCAAAAATACCTCCCCTCTCCTTTGGTCTTCCCATTTTGCCCCTTCTTTCATTTACCTCCTAACTCCTTTAATCTTCTTAAACACCATTTTAATTCTAACTTAATTCTAATCTTTCCATCAAATTCTAATCTCTATTCATGCGTAATAAATTTAATGACCCAATTCTAAAAATAATTAAATAGACATCAAACAAAACATAAATAAATAATTAAACGAATAAATCGATAATAATTGAAAAATTTTCGGGGTCCAACAAAACTCAAGGCCACTTTAACCCGAACATGTTTAATGTTATGATAGTGGATTCTAATTAACTAAATTTATGTGATTTGGATGAGCAAACTCAGATCACATAAATTTAAAGGCAAGGTTAGAAAACAATATATAAGATATATTTTGGCAAGAATTGTCACATAACTGATCTAGGAGTCACATGAGATGTGATTAATAAAGTTGTTATCTACCTAATTTAAGTCTAGTTGGTTTGTAGAGTAAACTCAAGGTCAACAATATTTAAATGGGATCCTAGCCCAGTCAAGAGATTAGAATAATATTTCCGAATAGTAGTGAGGGCTATTATTTCAAATAAAATAGTGGGAGTAACCAAATGCATGATTAAAGTCCTAATCTTAATTGGTAGTCATGACATATAATTGGTTACTTGCTTTTCTTACATTTATATTTTATCCTTAGTGAAACTTACCTTGTTTAGTATATCTGATGCTAAGTTAGTGAACCTAAGTTCTTGGACATAAGATATGTATAAGAAAAGTTCTCAAAAGTTAGATAGAAAATTGTGTGTTCATTACGCAAGTTTGCTATAATCCCCATTGAGGATATGGTGCCAAAGTTGTAGATATATGTCAAAATCATATAGATGGAAAAATGTATTGACATTTTGAGTTAACTAATATCTCGTAAAATTTAATGACGACATGTAAGATATATGTCAACACCATGATAGCAAAATGCAAGAGTTGTATAAAGTAGAGATAAAAGGTATAGTACTTTGATGAAATTGTTTCATTCAATTTAGCCTACTAAAAGTATAGTGTGGACTACAATTAAAGGCTTAGCAACATTATGATAATAGTTGTCATTAAAAGAAAATGATTGCATGACTTTTCTTGCTTATATGTGATATGATAGAGATCATATGTATTTCTAGTTCATGCTTTTGTGTATTTGATACTGAATTTAGATTCAACATTATTGTAATGTTCAAATCATGATAAGAAATAGATTGTTAAGTAAAAGTAGTTGATCCAAGTTTATGTAAATAGTTTGTATATGTATTGGATCAAAGGAGACTTATGCTTAATATAAATGGCAAGAATAGAAAGTTGGATAATCGAGACAATCCTTTTATGTTATGTTGGTTAAATCAATATAACGAGAATCATAAAGTTACATACTAGGATATATATATCCTTTTGATTATGAATCGTATGGAATTTGTGAAACTTGTATAGTTGAAGAATAACCAAATAAAGTTTTGATTAAAGGATGATGATGATATTGAATTGTTAAATCTTATAAATGCGATGTATTGGATGGAATAACAATTCATAAAAGGATAATATTATATTTCATTATATTACTAATGAACTTTTGTGATATAGTCATATGTATTAAATGAAATGTTGATTTAAAATTTTTAAAAGTTCAAATTGTTTAAATCTAAGTAGAAATTAAACATTAAGGATGCTAAAACATTTTGATGAGATCGATTTGGTAAGTTTTAAATTTTCGGTTATCTATAGGGAATGAGATTTTTTATTAAATTCCTTCACAACTAAATTCATAAGTGTATGAACTTATGTAAGGAGTAAAGTACAATATGATATATTGTGTGATGCAATAGTATTTCTTTTATAGCAATGCCTGGTACAATGACTTACCTTCTATAGTTCCAATTAAATCAATTAGCAAGATTTCATATTAGATATGAAACGATAAGTCTTTGAAATAGTTAATGTTAATGATTTAAGGATGTGATGCTTAGCTGAAGCATATATTATCCATTTAGTTTATAACTAAATTGAATAATAAAGTGTTATGAGATATCCAAAAGGTTTGATATAATCTTACAGACCCATTGAACAAATTGTTTAATTCAATATATACTTATAAGAGAATGGTTCTCAAGATAAGTAGTGGGAGTAAGAAGGAATTTGAAAGGTTTAAATCTCATAACATTACAACTAATTGGAATTAATGCCTTTAATGATACATTTGATGTATAGTTGAAAGGCTATGAGTTATTGAAAGATTCACTTTCATGATGGATTCAAAGAGTTTGTTTTGAAGATGATTGTGAATTTATCATATCTGTAAGAAGGTTAATGGGAGTATAGTTGTTCTCTTCAATGGGAGTATGTGGAGACTTATTGCTCATAGAGAACAAAAGTTCTAACTTTCAATTGTCAAACACATAATTTTTCAAGAATAACTTTTGTTGGATATGAAAAAAGTAACAGCTTAATTATTGGAATTAGATCTATAGAGATAGATTGGGTGTTGTTAACTTATTCTAAATCTAAGTGCATAGATAATGTACTAAAGAAGTTTAGTATTTAAAATATCATATACTTGTGAAGTATTAAAGATATCCATTACTCTGTGTGAGTTGATATTTGAGTTCAAGAAAGTAAATCCTAATTAAGGTTTATTTACTTAGAACAATATCATATAGGATTGGAAAAAGTTCCAATGTAGCAATTGGTTGCTAATTAAGTCTTAATACTTTTTTTCTTTTAGTGGAAATGATTAATTGGATCAATAAGTTCTTTAGTGAATTTGATATAATTTCTTTGCATAGTTCAAGACAGTAATGTACTATAGAACATTAGGGCCATTGGGCATGCATAAGGAGCTAATGTCTCATCAAAGATCTAAGAATGTGTTTAAGAAAATTTTCTTAATTATGATGATAACACTTTGTAAATAGTTTACAAATGTCATTAATTGAATTAATAGCTAATCTCGGATAACTGATATGATTGGACTCAAAATAGAGTAGATATTAATTCTATATTCTAGGTCTAATTGGAACATTATATGATAAAATGATTGAATTGTACAGAAAAATTATACTTGAAAAAAGTTGTCCAAAGTACTTTGATATTCTTAAATATTTAAGTGATCATGATGTGTTGCTAAAAGTCAATCTTAATCTATGATTATAAATTGTATAATTGGAGAATTAAAGATAAATTAAAAGTTTTAATTTATCTAATTTTAATTATAAACTAGAAATATAATTTATAATCATTTAGAACATATTTGAGAACTTAATAGTTCTCACATAAAGAATGGATTAAAGAGAGTAAAGATATTTTAATCAAAATGGACTTCATTGTAAAGTTTGAGAAACTTTATGATTAAATTTTAGATATTTAATAAATAAGAATTAATATGAGATATTGAATCTTATTTTAACATAATTAATATTTAATTATAATTATTTCTAATTATAATTAAGTTTAATTATAATTAGAATTTAATTTCAATTAAATTACTAAAATATCTAAAACTTATTATAAATAGTCTTAAGCTCTAATAGAACTAGTACTTATTGCTTAACTCTCTCTGTAAGAGTTACACAGTTCCCTTAATCTGTTCTATGGATACCGTTAGAGGTTGGATATCTGTATCACTATAGTAGTTGAGATGAACTAGTTTTAGAAATGGTTCATAGGATGCGACAAGAAAAAATTAAGCTTTAAAATAAGGTACAAATTAATATTTATGCTTTATTACAATTTAATTGTTAATAGTTTTAAGGAATTAAAGTGATTTTGATTTTGAGGAAATTAAGATACAAAATAATTTCGTAATTATTTCGGTGTAGATTTCATCCGAATTTTTTTTAACAATGATCATATATGAATATTATATAGGTTGAATTTTGTAATGGCAATGAGACGGATTCGTTCACGTGAAGTCTTTGTGGACGAACACATCAAAGAAAAGATATTGGTGTTTGGGGTTAAATCTTAAATTGTTGGATTGCGAGTAAAGGATGCTCAATGATATTTTGAGAACCAAGAATTTTCGCCTTGCTTAATGCCTTTATAGACGTCGATGCATTCAACTTTCTTCGCAAGCAAGCCATTTAGTGGTTGCATGTAAATTTCTTGTCAGAGATCATCGTCAAGGAATAAATTTCAATAATCATTATAAAATTGCTTTTAGTGTTGTATAACAACTGTCAGTAAATTTTCACTTTCAAGAAAAAGAAAAACAGTCAATAAATTTTTAACACAACTGTTGCCAACAACATCAGCCCTTAAACTAGGTACCTCGACAAGATCTAGTCATCTTGTCGCAACATTAACAGTGTTACATCATCAAGGTTCCTCTTGAAATTTTTGCTATAAGAATTTCTCATTTCTTATAAAGAGAAGCAAGAAAAGTGTGTTTGAAATTGTTAATCTCCCATATTGGACAACCTAAAAGCAATTGAAAACGTGCTGAAAAAATTGTGGATATAGGTTGGTGGCAGAGAGGAAAGATTTTGCGATTGCAGTTCAATGAATCAGGCTTCTCATGTTTCCTTGCAGAAACTAATGGGTAACATGAGCCTTTATTTTCTCTCATAATAAAGTTAGACAACACCCTGATATTTAGTCAAAAAGTCTATAAAGAAATTATCAAAAAAAAAAAACTGTGCTTAGAATAATTAGATTCTTGGCCTTCAACTTATATGTACAAAATGTAGAGATTTAAATGTTAACCACCCCATTTTCATTTACAAAATGAAAATTATGTTAATCTATTTCTTCCACTTAATTAAAAAAAGGTTCTTTTTTTTTCCATAAACTTAAAAGAGATAAAATCTCTATAAGATTCAACGTGCATAAACTTGAGAGACTTAATATCTTTATCTGCATGTTAAATTCCAAGTTTATATGTATATCTATGAACGATACATTCATGAGGAACACTGGACCCCATCAAAAAGATTGAAGTACAGCTCTTAACGGAGGATACATACTGCCGATTCCAGAGTGCTTGGGCCCCTGCTGCTCCCCTCCCAATTCAAGCGGCCAGGAACATCAGCCGCAAAATAAAGATACGTATAATCTTCTTTGTCGTGTAACAAGTCATGAGTCGAGCACGCAAAGCTTATAAAGTCCAAAAATTAAAGAGTAGAACTTTTTCTCACTTGACCAAACGCAACCAACATGTTTTCATGCGGCTGCGGCCTTGAGATTCTGACAAGTAATTCGTCTACCACCACAAATTTGCGTCCTTGAGATTCTGACAAGTAATTCGTCTGTCACCACAAATTTGCTTCTTTAACTCTCCTTTTGCTTCCAGGCACTAGTGGATGCAACGGCCCGGAATTGAAAAAGACATGCACGAACTAATTATCCGGCTTTAGCACCGTATTTTTAACCGGAGAATAATCCTTCCAACAAAATTCCAGCAAACTCCGTTCTCTTCTTCGGATTCTTATTTGAAACGGAACTTTAAAAGAGAGTAAGACACATCCAAAGATCTTAGGAAATTGGAAATTGACTAGAATTATAATTATCTCCTAGTAGTGGTGAAATAATTCGCTACAACTTGTTTCTTTAAAAACATTTTTTTAAAAAAAATCTTTAGAACATCTCACATTGTGAACATGCCTCTGATCATACATTTTGGTAGCTTGAATACGATTTATTTTCTGTTCTCTTAAAAAAAAAAGGTTTTGATTCAAAGATTAAAAAAATTAATATTTCTAAAGTTTATCTTCTTCAACAGCACAGTTAATAACAAGTCCACTTATGTTCGAAGTTTCGTTATTGATTTTATAAACAATTTTATTAAAATCAATGGCCAAGAATTTAAGCACGTGGTTAATAATGAAAACATTAGGAAAGCCAATTTAAAAAATATATAGTTTTAACTCTAATTATTTCATAATCTACCCTCTATCTTATACCCATCGATCAATTCACTCGTTAGGTTTTTAGTTTCAATTTTGTTAGACATATTGGCTATAAATATAATGAATTCTCGAGTACTATCTATTTCAAGCTTTCTCTATATAGGCCCAAAATTTGAGATGTGACAAATTGATAAGAGTTTAACTATTTTTATTGAAATGTTTAACCTTAATTTACTTTATTTTGTATATAATTTGTCTGATACGTTAGACTAGAGCATATAATTTTTATTTTTTTTAACAAATGATTAGTTCTTGAAAGTTTTCCAAAAATGGAGCAAAATATATGTGGGATATGCGTTACAATTTTGGTGAATAGTACAATTTTGAAAGCCATCTGATGCTAGACGAGGATATGGAATCGACATCTTTCTCATATCACTCGGAGAGATTTCTAAGTCAAAAGTAAACAGGTGCCGTACTCGTGACATGAGTTTTGAGAGTGCATGGAAATAAAGTTTCACTATTGCTAGGCATATGTAGAATAGAGTTTTGCAACCTTAGACTTATGTAAAAATAAAGCTTCATTGTACTTAAACTTCTTATATGTAATCCTAAGCTATAAATACCTTTATAGATGTTTTATAAGGTAGAACCTTTGGGAGATTGAGAAGGTTACATAAATAACAAATTCTCTTTGTCGTAGATCTAGGTCACATAATTGGTCAAACTATGTAAATTTTTGTATTTTTTGTTTGATTTATTCCTATATTATTTTCATTTGTGCGCAATTGGTTTTAGAACAATTGGTATCTCAGAGCATATATCTTTGTTGACAAGATGTCTTTTCATAAGTTCAATATCGAGAAATTTAATGGATTGAATAATTTTACTCCATAGGAGCTAAAGATAAGGGCGATTGTTATTCAACAGGAATACACAATAGTTTTAAAAAGAGGAGAAAAATTATCAAAGAATTTGGGGACATTGGAAAAGGAATAGATTCTATCACAGACATACAGTACAATACTATTGAATTTGAGTGATGAGGTTTGAAGAGAGGTGATTGATGAAAAAAGTCATTTTTTCGTTATAGAAATGACTTGAAAGTAAATTTTTTAAAAAATCACTTATGAATCGTTTATATTAAAAGCAATATTTATTTACCTTGAGGATGACCAAAATTACACAAGCGAAAGGCCTTACTGATAATTTTAATCATATCGTTTTAGATTTATAAGGTGTTGGGGGTTAAAATTAAGGATGAGGATTAAGCTATACTTTGGTGTTCTTTAGATAATTTATATAATAATTTTGTTGATACCATATTGTATGGTAGAAAGACTATCTTTGTTAGTGATGGAAAAGATGCTCTACAGTAAAAAGAATTAAAGAAAAAAGGTGTTTAGCATATATGAAAATGCATCAAATGTGAGTATGTTTGTTGGTAGAGAAAGGAATAAGGAAAAGGATACTGGAAATATAAGTAAATCAATATCCAAATTGAAGACTAAAGCTATTCAATACTTTATCTATAAAGGAAAAGGACACTTTAAGTTAGACTATCTATAGCAAAAGAATGGAAACAAGAAAACAGAAATAGATGGAAAAGTAAGTGTTGTTCTAATCTATGATACTTCTAATATAAAGGATAGAAGAGGGAATGATGTTCTGACTATGAGTAGTGTTATTATACCAATTGGTAAGAGATAGACAATAGGGCATCTTATCCTACGACTTTCAATAAAGATTAATTTAGTTCTTCTAAATAATGGAATATTACTATCGGATTAGGTGATGAAAGAAAGCAAGTTGCTCAATCACATAAATGTAACAGAATGATGCTCAATTGATTGATAACTCTTTGTAATCTGTATATATGATACCCAAAATCGTACTGATTCTAAAACTAATGAGAAAATACTTATTTATAGTGTTTTAGGACCCAAATTATCCATTGGCGCCAAAAATTAGCCGTTATAATGACTATATATAGTGCACTGGTCGATCAATATAACATAAGGGTCTACTAATATGCATTTACAATACCATATTCAATAGTCATTGTAACAATGGTTGACTAGTACACCTTATAGGTTGATAAATAGGGTACATTAGTCAATTAATACATCAACCAATCTTGTAAGAAACTCTCAGTACATCAAATTTAACAATTTTAACCTATATTTGTTGATCGCTAACTTATATAGGATGATCAATCACTCTAAAAACATGATTTTATCAACTTAACTTGCTTTAAACTAATTTATTTAATCTAAACATGATTAAAAACTTCCCAAAATAATTCCTAAAGAATATTTGAAAGATCAAAAGGCTTTTATATTAAATCAAAAGCTTCAATGCCTCTTGGTGAATGTAAAGAGTCATACAATGACGTAAGATGCAAGTATTATGCATTGTGAGCCTTTTGGATAATCAAATTAACAAAGCGAGCTTACAAATAATAACACAAGATGTAAAATAACCTTCATGAGCCTTAATCTCCTTTTGTTCTTGTTTCAATCTTCATTTCATCAATTACAAACTTCAACTTCTCTTTACCAACTTTATACACTATCTTCTTGAGTTTATGACTTCATTTCATCATCAAAATATCAATTGAAACCTTCTTTAGTTCAAAATTCTCCACCATTTTATGATGGAAAAAACATTTATGATATTAAAGAACAAAAAAAAAGTTAAGAATATAAAACATAATTCAAGAAAGTGATTTTCTCTCTATTAATTCATGCATAAAACAATATTCAAGGGGTAGTCTGGTTTGATCTTTCTCCCATTCCTTAGATCTCCCACCTTTGGCTTTTTCTTTTCATTGATAACAACTTTTAGAAGATAGATTATGTTTTATCTCATACTCTTTTAATGTCTTTAACATACCCAATTTAATTTCATGCATATACTTAGTCTCATCCAAACTAATATCACAAAGCTTTATGGATTAACACACAACAATCATGCAAAAATCGACAAAAATCACACAACAATTGAAAAAAATAGTCACACTCAAAAAACAAAAACTCTAATTCCTTCCCCACACCTAGACTAACATTGTCCTTAATGTTAAAGAAGCATAAATATAAAGGAAAAAGATAAAGAAGGTTTCTCTATTTAGAATTGTCGAACTCATGGTGTTGGTAGATGTGGAGGTTGGAGTCCTTCATATTCCTAATAGGCCATTAAATTCTGCTCCAAGCGGTGCATTTTACATTCGATGCGATTAAGCCGATGCTCCAAATCAGTTTGGGATTGATGGTGGCTATTTGTTTTAGTTGGGGGAGCCCGACTTTGTGTTGTTGGTCTTGTAGTGGAAAGAGTGGTTGGGCCCAGAATTGTGAAAGTGATTCGGCCCTGACTAAGATCTACAATCCCCATCCTATGCAAAGAGTTTAAATCCAAGGGTTCTATGCCACATGCTATATTCATGTCAGTATCATCAAGATCTAACACTTCTTAATTAATTGCCAATTGTGTAATATAGGAATCAAGGACTAAAGGTTTAGATTTCTTGTTTAACACCGATTAAAATTGTTTTAGAAACCAAAAACCTAAATTCACAAGAATGTGCCTATCCATACACCACGGGAAATAAAACTCTACTGTAGACAAAGTCCCCGCAGAATCCCGACGTCCTGAAAAATTGTATGCCAGAAGTCGATATATGATTTTAAAAATAAGATTTCTAAAAAATGAACTCTTAGAAATAGTAGCATTATAGGGATTAGGATCAATAGACCACTGACTCCATAATTTTGATGCATTAAAGTCCTTATGATAATCACTTCTAGAATAGATAAACATCTCATTTTTAATTTCAACATTGGAAAAAAATCCCATAGTGACATTGAATTTAGCAATAGATAACGCAAATTCTTTCCCCATCAACTGAAATTCAACAAGCCCTTTTGTGAACACATCCTGAGTTAATTCAACATATGCATAACAATTAAGTCTAGCAAATGCACTCCAACCAATTGGACCCATCATCTGTGTAAATGAATTATAAACTTGTAGTGCTTGAAGAGTGTCGGAAAGTATACATTTATAGGGATAAATTTTTCTTCTGCTGAGTTGTTGAAATCTCTCTGTATCATCTGGGAGTTGGAAAGATGTAAAACCACCACTTTGAGTGTTCCATTGATTACAATTTTCTACTTCTTTTCCTTTTCTTATTCTGTGTCTAGTTGATAATCCTGGGATAGCTACTGGGTTCGGTGGTGCCGGCTGTGTGGGTATTGCCACTGTTGAAGTGGTTTGTGGTTGTGAAGACAAAACCAAAAAGCAATGTGATTGGGGTGGACAACCTTTGTGACTCACTCTTTCTCCTTGGCATTGTTGTGATTTTGTGAAATAGACCTACAATTTTAGAAGACAAGAAACAAAACAAGAAAATCGCAAGTTGGTAAAATTTGCAGTGAAAATTGATAGTGAGAAAAGTTAAGAGAAAGAAGAAGAGTGAAAAGAGAGGGGGCGGGAAGACGAAACTTTTTTGTTTTTCTTTTTGGAATTAAAAGATGAAAATTGAAAATTGCAGAAATGAAGAGATTAAATTAAATTTCTAACTAAAATGAAATAAACCTAA
>JAOTIZ010000008.1:14049818-14061231 GCA_027123425.1 Erythroxylum panamense | reverse complement strand
AGTTCAATCAACTCATCCACTTGATCATTCATATTACTAAGTCAAATTGTCACTCAAGGTTCGGGGTCCAACATGAATTGTAGGATAAAATTAACATGGAGTAATCCAAAAGGTTTATTCACCTTGAAAAGGAGTATCTAATGTGTAATTTGAACAAACCACTCTATAGATTGAAGTAGTCTCTAAAAAATGGCTTAGATTTGATTCTTACATGATCTAAGTTAGCTATATGAGATGTTAGTATGATTGTTACATATAAGTTAAGAGCATTTATAATTGGTCATTGATTTTTTGCTTATATATTAAGGATAATATGTCGATTGTTGTAAAGAGTATAAACGATGATAACATACTAAAGACCTTATTGAAAAAAGAATTTAAGATAAATGATTTGAGTGATGCCAAGAAAATACTAACAATGGAGATTTAAAGGAATAAAAGGTCTAAAAATTTGTTGTTATCTCAATTTGATTACATTGAGAAAGGTATCAGAGAGATTTAGAATGAGCGAGGCTAAACCAATAAGCACTTTATTGGTAATCACTTTAGGCTTTCCTTACACTAGTGCCTAGAAATAGAAGTAAAAGTTGATAATATATCTAAAGTACTATATGTCGATACTATTGAATGTTTTAATATATATAATGCTTTGTAAGAGGCCATATTTAGCTCATGCCACTAGCGATGTTAATAAGTACATGTTAAAACCTATAAGACAACAATAAGAAGTAGTCAAGCATATATTCAAGCACTTAAGAGGCCCATCAAACCATAGAATTGTGTTTAGTAGTCAGTAAGGTGATCTTTGATTGATGGATACTTACATTCAAACTATACAAGAAAAATTGGACAATATAAGGTCTATTATAGAATATATCTTCGCTCTTATAGGAGGTTCTATTGAAAATTAACGTTACAATCTATAGGTACATTGTCTACAACTAAAACTGAGTAAATGGTAGTGACTGCGACTGCTAAAGAAACATTATGACATACATGACTAGTCATCCTATCATTTATTTAGTAAAGAATCAAGTGTATCATATAAGGAATAAACGCATAGATGTGAGGTTTCTTAAAATAAGAGAGTTGATTGCATT
Source organism: Erythroxylum panamense (assembly GCA_027123425.1). Classification (NCBI taxonomy): domain Eukaryota; kingdom Viridiplantae; phylum Streptophyta; class Magnoliopsida; order Malpighiales; family Erythroxylaceae; genus Erythroxylum; species Erythroxylum panamense. The sequence goes on along the minus strand of JAOTIZ010000008.1, from coordinate 14,060,131 downwards.
TGAACAAATCTTATTAGAAAAGATTCACACTTTAAAAAATACAGCTGATATATTGACAAAATCAATTATTATAAAGAAATTCAGCCATTGATCATATTTGATTAATGTCTCAAGATATTAGACATGGATACAAACCTAACCTATGCAGAGTATATTCTCCAAAAAGGAGATTACTGCATGACTTATATATACAAGCATGCAATACTATAATTTTGGGATAGAAAATTATATTTTTAAAAAGTCTTTGAAGTGAACATAACCTGGGGCATGAGCGTGATGCAAGGTTTATATTACAAAGGTTTTCCTTTAAGCACGAACTTGTCCCACAAGATATGCCAACTCCTTTACATGACAATCTCACTTAGCTCCATTAAAGCAAGATTCAGCCTTGTCCTATGATCTTCCACCAACCTACTTGATAAGTCAAATTATTTATATATGATTTTGGGATGAATTGGAACTAATTTGACTTATCTCTATGTGAATGTTGAGCTTTATTTGATTAATTCTCACACATTTCAACTTTATTGCTTAATATGTGCAAATGAATAGATTTTGGGGAAAGAGGCATGACTTTTGTTATGGATGTCAGATTAAGGTCATTTAAGTGCACTTTCGAAGAGGACTCTGAGTTTTACAACTTCCGTGAAGACTCTAAGGAGAGATTTGAGTTCTACAACTTCCGTGAAGACTCTAAGGAGAGATTTTTCCATCTAAAGGGTCAAAATTGTACATTTTTATAGATGCTCAGCGTATATCTACCCAGTGGACAGATGTCTCTTCAAACAGACATGGCCGGATCTAGAAAGCTGGAAAACCTGAGAAGGTCGGCTCAGTAGATATAAAGTTTGCCTAATGGAAATTTACTAGCCAAATTCGCTCCAAAAAATAGAAAATGTCTACCCAATGAATTTAACGTCTACCTAATGGACATTGATGGCACTCTTACAATCCATTTGGAAAAAACTAGGTTTCTTTGAGCCCAAGACACTATAATACTCTTTTTTAAAACCAAAAGATGGGGAGGGGGAGTTCTGCACTAAAAAAGAGGCTACATAAAAGGAGGCACCCAAAAGAGGCAAAGAAGAAGATCGAGGAGGATTGAATCAAACATTGGAAGCAATCTTGTTTTGTGTTCTCTCAATCTTCTCTCTACTCTTTCTTGGATGTTGATTGTCTTTATTTGTTTGGATTCTTTTATCATGTTCTTGAACTAAACCCCATTTAGGGTTAAGGATGTAGCCTACTTTGGGGGATTGATTTATATTTTATGGATTGATTTGTTTTGAATGAAAGTTCCTGCTATGTTTATCTTTCTTGAACTTTATTATTGTTTCTATGCTTGTTCACCATAGATGTAATCTTAGGAATCATATGATGAACTGAGAGGTGAAGTATGACTTATGCCCTAGGAAGATAAACACAATAGATTTAGAGATAGAGATATCCTGAACTAGTGTGATAACTTATGGTTACTTGTTCTTAATGAATTTGACTAGTTAGGAATAACATTGAAAGATGGTAATCAACTAGTTAGGTATTCTTATATGTCTTGAGAGAGAATATAAGTAAATTTGTGCAATTGTTATTATAACCTGTCATTCAATCAATTCCATAATTTATTGATCAATCTCATAAATTAGTGAATCCTAAAGCTCTAAGTCTAAATCATCAGTTTTTCCTTGTTTGTCGACCAATAAATCATCTTTACAATTTATTGTCTGCTCTGATCCAATCATCTTTTAAGTTTCTTGTTATTTTAGTTCAACTAATTAGGATTAGTTTAATAGTGAGTATCTTAGTCCTTGTGGGAGATGACCTTGGAATACTTGATTTGTAGGTACTACGAATGATTTTGTGCACTTGTAAATTTTGTCGACCAAGTTTTCAGCGTCGTTGTCAAGGACTAATTTATATTTGCTGCTGTTAATTCTAGTTATTTTTTAATTACCTTTTGCTTCCATTAATTACTTTTAAACCCTTTCTCTTTGTTTTATTTTAAGAGTTGCATGAACTTAAGGCATTCAAGAAATTTGAAGAACGATTTAAATCTTAAAATTGAGCACACTTATAGAAGGAACAAAGCCCAAAGAAGAAGAGAGATGGCAGATAATAACCAAAATCCAATTCTCCTTAGGGAACAAGATATAGGGAACGATCAATTCAATAAAGGAAATCAGGCTGAACCGGTGGCTGTTAATCCTATGGTAAGGAGAATTCGAGATTATCATATGCCATTTATTACTGGCAAATCTTCTCGCTTTCGATTGAGTGCAGCAACAAGGAATTATGAGCTGAAGTAGATTCATCTATCTATGTTTCCATAATTTAATGGAACGCTAAATGAAGATGCTCTAACCTTTATGATAGATTTCTATGATACAGTTCAAACTATTCCATTGTATGGATTGTCTTAAGATGAGTTAAGGCTAAGTTGTTTTCCCTATTGAATGAATGGATTAGAAAGAAACTAGTTACTGAGCTTGGAGGTAGATTCCCTTGATACTTAGGACAAAGTAATGGAGACTTTCATGATGAAGTGGTACCCAACCCATAAGAAGCATGGGAGCAATTTAATGATCTCTTTAACCAGTGTCCTCATCATAGATTTGATACATAATCTTTTATTCAATTTTTCTACTATGGTCTCACTGATCACAATTAGACTTTGGTGGACTTAAACGCTAGTGGGAATATTAGTAACTTGAGTTCCCAAGAGTTATGGAATATTTTTGAAAAGTTGTAAATAATTCATATTGTAAGGTAACTAGGAGAAAAGCTGCTACTCTTAATGAAGTGAGTTCCAAACCTGACATAGCCTACCAAATTGCCTAGATAAATAAGAAGTTGACTATGTTGATGAACGACAATAAGTCTAGTAGGGATCCTTGCACTCTTTGTGGTAGATTTGGGCATACAATAGCTAGTTGTATAAACATTGAAGCAATATTGCCAAAGGAAGAGGTGAACTATGTAAATAATGGTAGACAAGGTCAGAGATATGATCCCTTCTTAAACACCTACAATGAAGGTTGTAAGTTTCATCCAAAATTTTCATAAAAAATCAAAGGGTTGTAGAACCAATAGGACCACCTGGGTTCCAAGCACCATCAAAACAGTAATATTCACCTCCTTCGTCTTCAACACAATAATAATTCCCTTTCCCTTGGGAGAAAAAAGCGGATAGGCTTGAAGATATGTTTACTTAACTTATGAGCAAGATGGATCAAAGTGCTCAAGCTAGCTCTTAAGCCATGAATAGAATGGAGCAGAACATCCAGTCCAACCAAGTTGCCATCAGAAATTTAAAGGTGCAAATCAGTCAAGTGGAAAAAGAGGTAAGTGAAAGAGGTAAGGGAAAGCTACCTAACAATACCCAAGTTAATCCAAAACTGGATTGTATGGAAATTCTTTTAAGGAGTGGTAAGGTGATAAAAGGTGTGGTTCTTAAAGAAAAGGAAGCTAAGATAAATGAAATCAAGGATGTTAAAATTGTGAATTTAGATGAAGAAGAAGAGCCTAAAGAAACCGAACCAAAGAAAGAGTCTTAACCAATTTCAGAATTTTCCTTTATGCAATGTATACCATACCCTCAAAGGGTAAAGAAGAAGTATGATGACAACATCTGTTTTTCTGAAGCATTTGTTGAAATGCCTGCTTACACCAAGTGTTTGAAGGAAATCATCTCCAACAAAAAGAAGTTGGACAATTTTGCTACAATATCCTTAACTAATGAGTGAAGTTCTATTTTACAAATTAAACTACCCCCTAAGTTAAAGGACCCAAGGAGTTTCACTATTCCTTTTCACTTTGGTGCTTCTATTGTTTTTCAATGCTTATGTGACTTAGGTGCAAGTATTAATCTTATTCCTTTGTCTCTCTATAATAGGCTTGGAATTGGTGTTCTCAAACCAACTACAATTTCATTGAAACTTACTGATAAATCAATTAGATACCCTATTGGTATCATTGAGAACTTACAAGTAAAAGTTGGTAAGCTAAAAATTCCAGCTGACTTTGTTGTGCTTGAGATGGATTTCGATATGTAGGTTCCTATAATTCTAGGAAGACCATTCTTAGCCACTGGTGGAGAATTGATTGATGTCCTAAATGGTAACCTGACCTTGAGAGTTGGTTATGAGCAAGAGGTGTTTAACATTTTCAAAGTTTTAAAGGGACCCTCTTTCAATGAAGTCACCTATAGGATAGATGTAATTGATTATCTTACACTTGAATCTATTCCTAAATTAATGTATAATGATGCTTTCAAGACATGTCTAGCTTTAGGAATAAATGAGAATGAACTGGATGATGAGTTAGTGAGCTATGCTTATAGATTGCAAGGTAATGGTTTTAGGTATAGACCTCCAATTGATGATTTGGGCCCTCCTAAACCTAAATTGCTACCTTCCATATTAAGTCCACTGAAACCTGAATTAAAAGAAATTCCAATTCACTTGAGGTATGCATTCTTAGGCGAATCAAATACATATCTAGTTATTATCTCTTCTTCTTGAATTGCTTTCAAGAAGAGAAGTTATTAAGGGTGTTATGTGAACATAAATTGGCTATTGCATGTAATATTGTTGATATAAAGGGAATTAGTCTTCAATTTGTGTTCATAGGATTTTAATGGAGGAAAAGCACAAACTTAGTTGGAAAATCAGAGGAGATTCAATCCTAACATGAAGGAAGTTGTGCGATTTGAGGTATTTAAGTTACTTGATGTAGGAATTATCTATCTTATTTCTGATAGCTCTTGGATAAGTCCTGTGTAAGTGGTATCAAAAAAGGTGACATGACTATCATCTTTACTGTAACAGCCCAGTCCACCCACTTGGAGATATTGTCCACTTTGGGCCTCAGCCTGCACGGTTTTGCTTTTCCCCTTCTGACCCGAAGGGAAGGGATGAAAACGCATCTATAAGAGAAAGGTTTCCACACCATTATAAAGAGTGCTTCGTTCTCCTTTCCAGTCGATATGGGATAGCAATGATCCTTCAGAATGGGACTGCAGAATGGAAAATTCAACATGTTGTGGACATAAGATTCGCTCTTTCAGCCCATGCTAGGGTTCCTTTGAGATTCTGGTCTTATGCTTTCTCCACTACAATTTATGTTATTAATAGACTTCCTTCAGCAGTCCTTCAGAATTAGTCTCCTTTTCGAAAGCTTTTTGGCGAGGAACCTCATTATGCTGATTTAAAAATATTTGGCTGCACAGTTTATTCTCTTTTATGGCCCTACAATTTTCATAAATTCTCTTTTCAATCTACTGCATGTGTCTTTCTTGGTTTTTCTAGCAATCATCATGGCTATATCTGTTTCGTCCAAATACTAATAAAATTTATATTAGCAAACACGCAAAGATTGATAAATCTAGGTTTTTTGTTATTGTGAAGCCACTAATAAGATTAATTCCTTATTGGGGTTTGCTCTAGAGCTTGAGACAACTTATTATCCTTGGCTAACCATTACTGCTTTCCTACGTTCTTCAGAACCTTTACCAGTAGATTCTTCTTGTTGCAAGGGCAGTATAGGAGAGGCAAGCTCTTCATCATTGCCTCTATCTTCATCACTAACAAATGTCAATCCTATTGACTCATCTTCCTTCGCTTTAGATACCAGCACTGCCATTCCTCGACCAGTAGATGCCCCTCTTCTCACAACAACCACAGATCCTAACACCATCCACCATCTGCTAGAACATATCCTATGACACTAAGGCCCAATCCAAAGAAAAAGGTCCTTAATATAGCCATTGTTTCAGTACGGTCTCCCACACCTGCAGCACTGATGGAGCCAATTTGTTTTACATGGGCCAATAAACATCTAGGCTAGCGAGAGGCTATGAGTTCAAGGATCACTGCCTTATTGAAACATGGCACTTGGGATTTGGTGCCATGTCCCCCCCCCTCAAACAAACGTTGATGGGAGCAAATGGGTATACAGAGTTAAGAAGAATCCAGATGGTAGTGTGGAATGCCTCAAAGCTCAACTTATTACTAAAGGGTACACGCGGCAAGAGGGCATTGACTACTCAACTATGTTCTCTCTAGTGGTTAAGGCAACTACTATCAGATTGCTTTCATCTTTGGTAGTTTCACTTCAATGGGACCTTAAACAAGTGGATATTTCGAATGCCTTTTTTAATGGCAATCTTGATAAGGTTGTTTATATGCGTCAACCTCAAGGATTTGTTGATCCCAACCATTCTGATTATGTGTGTAGGTTGAGAAAATCTATGTATGGTTTTAAACAAACTCCTAAGGCCTGGTACAAGTGTCTCACCACTTTTTTGCTGCAGTCTGGTTTTCAAGTCCCCACTACTGATACATCCTTATTCTTTACTCCTCAAGAATTATATGTTCTATATTAATTGTTTATATGAATGGCATTGTTAGCACTGGTAGCAATTCCATCATGATTAAGCGATTCATTGAGCATCTGTCTCATGAGTTTGACCTTTGAGATCTTGGTGATTTGAAGTTCTTTTTTGGTACTGAAGTTAAGAAGCATGGCAGTGGGTTACTTCTTTCTTAACAGAAATATCTTCAAGATTTATTGGAAATCACTAAAATCGATGGTGCAAAAGTAGTGCATACACCGATGCCAACAAATGTTCATTATTCCAAGACCGAAGGGGAACCTCTGTAAGATCCATATATTTTCAGAAGAACAATTAGTGCCCTACAATATGCAGGTCTTAGTAGACCAAACCTGGCCTTCTTAGTTAATAAATTAAGTCAGTTCCTATCCTCTCCGATTAATGTTCACTGACAGGCATGTAAGAGAGTCCTGCGCTATGTCAAAGAGACCATCACTGAAGGACTGTTATTTGTTCCAGCATCTACCACAAAGCTCCAAATATTTATCGATGCAGATTGGGTTGGGGATAGGGATGATAGAAGATCCATAAGTAGTTTGCTGCTTATCTTGGTAAAAATCTTATTGTTTGGTCCTCTAAAAACAACCCACTATGGCTAGGTCCTCTACTGAGGCTGAATATAGGTCGGTCGTGAATGCTACAGTAAAGTCGATGTGGCTTCATTCAGTATTAAAGGAATTGGGATATTCAGTCGCTACACCCACAGTTATATGGTGTGATAATTTAGGTACAACATATCTGGCTCTCAACCCAGCATTTCGAGCTAGAACTAAACATATTGAGTGTGACTTTCACTTTGTTAGAGATTAGTATAGCTCTGGGAAGGTGACAATCCAACATATTTCAACCAAGGATCAAATCGCTGACATATTCACTAAATCATTGTCAAGGATCAGGTTTGATGAGCTTAAACGCAAGCTACGAGTCCTTTGACAATCCCTCTAGCTTGAGGAGGGGTGTTAGATGAAGTTCAGGAGTGTGATCTTAGCACTATCATGATCACAGCAGAGTCAACCAAATCATAACAATAATTTAAGATCATAGTATTATCTTGTTAGCTAAAATAGCTAGAATAGAGGGATTCTCATTTTGTAGCGGCCCATTTTTGCTAGACACATACCCAACATCCTTAATGATGTCCGAGAACTTACCTCATGAGGGTGACATGTTAGCACACTCGGTCAATAAAATCTCATTACAATTTTTTATTTTTCAAAACAATGCACACATATGCGGAAATCAATTATCAAATTCGACCCACTTTATTCATAAACTTTTTCAATCACAGTAATACAATCATCTTAATTTTAATAGTCATTTAGGTCCATTACAAATACAAAACACTCACAATCATAACGTCATTACATTATAAATAGATTTGCATACACATTGCACAATAATTTTAGAATACATTCCTTAATACAAAATTACTAGAAAATTCTATGTAGACGCAAACTGATCCCGACCTTTACTTCTTACTTGAATGCAGTAGCTATAATCCCGTTTGCCCAATGGTGTAACTCTTTTGAGCCTGAAAAATATTACAAATTTTGGGTGAGTTTTACAAACTCAGTGAGTGACCATCCTCAATAGATCACTTAGACACATAATATATCATTCATATCATTTATCTAATAATCACATTGAATCATATACACTTGATCAATCATTTCACATTTTGCATTCAACGTATTATAATCATTCATATCATACATATGCAGTGCATATGAGACTCATTTTTCATTTGTTACTTTATTGTGACTGAGTGCCTATAGCTGACAAGTATCCATTCTGGATATCGGGCTCATTAATAACTGTTCCGTATCCGTTGGAGATACTGGGCTAATTTTACATAGTGGGCCTTTGGCTCTTAATCACTTTCTAAGCTCTAGGCTCTTTTTCACATTCTAAGTTCTAAGCTTTTTTTTCGGTGGCTACTCCGATCACAACTGCCTTTATCTTTCATGCATTCATGTGATGAAATGCATCGATCACATATAATCAACTTTTCACTTTCACATATCATCGAACATTAGTCTAGCATTCAACATTAAAGTTGAGAATCATTCATTCATTCACATGCATGTTAACATTTTTCTTTCATATGCAAACATGTAACAATCAAATCATGTATCAATTATTTCATCAAATTCACATACAATGAGCACTTCAATGTTCTTACTCATACATCAAAATCATCTAACCTTCAGTGTCCGGAATCAATGCAACCAATTTCACATTTATAAGATAATTCAAAACATAATATAAACAAAGCAATCAGTAATAAGACCATCTAGGTCAACTCACAGTACGCTCCAGGTTAGCACTAGCTTCCATGATTTGGAAACGTCTGGATAGGGACATTCTGTCCTATATCATCATTATGCAAAACATATATTGCACACACATTATTAATTGCACAATCACATAAACATTTAGTTTTACACACATGTATATGTGTAATGTCTAATGCATGCTCAATGACAATCTCGGGTATATTTTCTAAATTCACATCTTATGCTCATTCTCATTTCATGATTCATATTTGTCTAATTGAACTTATATTTACACTTCATTTGCACATGGTCATTCTAGATTCTCCATTCAATCTTTACCCTTTGTATGTGTCTAGCTTATTCATAAGCTTACACTTGAAGAACACTTGGTTACTCTATATCATAACTCAATTTCTTGTAATCTCTTTTCTAACCTCATATGATCTCATAATATCCAATTCTCATTCATAATTAATCACTTAGTACATATTACTCAACTTCTTTGAATCATAGATACAAGCATATGAACATCTTCATTCCCATTATACTTATGCCTTGGGCCCCTTGATATTATCCCTTCATTAACTAAGTTATAACCTTCCTTTTCACTTCAAACCTATCATACATTAGTCACATAAACCAAGGATCATTCTAGGTTCAATTTAAGACCCATTTAAGCCTCAATTAGGTTGACTTGACATGTGAATATCCGTTAGGTAGACATCCATATCTGTTAAATGGACCTTTATGGGTCACTTACAGAAACTTGAACATTTGACCCTTTAGAAATAAAAATCTCTTCTCAAGGTATTCATAGAACTTGTAGATCTCGAAGTCTTTTTTAAAATCATACCTAAATAACCTCAATCTGAGTTCTACAGAAAAATTTATACCTCTTGAACTAAAGTATGTCCAATTGCATCTTGTTTTTCCAGATTTCTAACTCTTTACTTGGTACAGTCAACACCATATGCTTGATCTATCACTTCTAGTTCAATTACTCATCATTCATCCATTATTCTAACTCCGTTTCAACTCAATATCATCTATAAAAAAAATATAGCCCATGATTGATCATAAACATTAATAACAGAACATATATATATATATATATATATATATATATGCATTCATCATCAATTTATGCACATATTCAACTTCATTTCCACTTCAATTTCACTTCTAACTATCACCTTGATCCTTCACATTTCAAGACACCACATTATCCCTTTCTTTATCTCTAGAATCATTTTGTTTCATAAAAAAACACCGAAATGGATTCACATTAATTCATCAAGAAAATAGAACAAGAGCCCATTATGTATTTAATTTTTCTCCACTTTTTCCTACACTCAGTACTCAACTTCAAGTCAAATTTGGAAACTCTTAATGACAGAATTTGAATTCGATGTCTTTATGAAAATTTTATTCATATATCTCTAATTTAATCCAAATAAAAAATATTATTTGGATAACTACAGAACAAGTTATGGCTAAAATACAGAAGAATATTCAGTGGAAAAAATCACAGCTAATATTTCTCCAACACTCTTTAAACACCATTCACTCACTCAATCCAACATTATGTCATTCCCTAATCTATTATCCATCAAAACACAAAAGCAAGACATGAATCTATCCCTATTTCT
>JAOTIZ010000008.1:14022332-14036845 GCA_027123425.1 Erythroxylum panamense | reverse complement strand
ATGCAGCTGTCATGCTGCCCAAATTTTCTTAATAAAATGGGTTGTACGGCAATGATAATGTGAGAATAAGATTTTTGCTAAAGATGATATGAAATGTGCATGATTAAGAGATGCCAAGTAAATTGAGTCTGATTAAGGATGAAATTACCAAAGGGGAAATTACATTGCTTTGATTTATATGAGATTTGAAAAGATGTATAATATGTAAAAGAGAAAAAAAAATTATACCGATTTCGGATTGGTTAGTCCAAGGTTTCCAACGCTATGAATAAGATGTCGGTTTCGGTTTTATTTATTTCGATTTGATCCGTTTGTTTCGCATTCGTATCCGATTTACATTTGTATTCGATCCTTTTAGCTTCGTTTTTCTTTCATTTCATTCGCTTTGGAATTCGTTTCCGATTCATATGTTTGCTTCGCTATATGATCCTATTCATTGTTTTTCGTTTCGTTTCGGATTCGATTTAAGAGTGATCGTGTTCAGTTTAAACAGTGGGGTTACGAGTGTTAAGTTGATATGTAGTTGGGTTCCGAAATCGGGTCCCAACATCACGCCCCACGGTGGGCGCCAACTGGTTCTATCGGATTCTGGTGAGGCTGTGAATTGCCGATTGGATCCATGAGATTGGTCGACTCCAGCTTGAAGGTTCCTGCAAAATAACGAAGGCACGTCGGGAGTTGTTTCCCGATAAGCCCCTCCGACACTCAAGTTAGTCTTTTTGGAGAGTTTTAAGGCTAGTGAATTAAGAGAATTAGGACTTACGAGTCTCATACCTCTTACGTGTCAAAGCAATACCTTATATATAGAATAGATGCTAGGTTTAAGTCTTCACGTAGAACTCTACTTGTACATGGGAGGTTTTCATCTGCAAGTGGACCGTCTATATTCGGACCTGAGCTTGGGCCTAGCACAGCTGACCCGACCAATTTTGATAAATTATATTTTATATTTTAATTAATTATATTTTAATTATATTTAATTAAAAATATTAGTATTTACAAAAATCAAAATCATTTCTCCCACATATGAGAAGTATGAACTATTATCTAAAACTAGGATATGAAAAAACCATTCAATCAATTATAATAAATAATCAATAATCTTTTATCGTTGATTTATTCTCGTAAGTGTTAACCTTATTTTGTTCGGTGGTTGTCATATAGTGACTGTACGAAAAGAGTGTTTATGCACGAGGGGTGGCTTCGTTAGTGGCGGAAGGTCCCTCCAATGTTTAGAAATTAGGAGTTTTATTTGAACTGAATAAAAAATGTTATCGTTCATTTCAAATTTTTAAGTTATTGACGCAGAATATAATTTATTTGAAATCACTTGAACTTGTTATCACGTCATAGTTACAAAATAATGGGTTCAAGTGTGCCAACGTGTCATACTTGCATGCATGTGGAGCAAGCACTATGAAGCTAATCGGCACCAATTTTAAGGTTATGGCCTTATGGGTTTAACATCCTATCGTGTCCGTCTACATTAAGGAACCGTGGCCTTCTCTGATATAACAACAGATGAATGCCTTTTGAACTGTTAACTACAGTTAATTGCATTGTCCCACAATTATTTGCATACCATTGGCGCCGATAGTCAAATCCCAAAGAGGATCACCATTGCGTATAAATTTGCTACGCAATAAGTCCAAAACAAAGTAAGATAATGATAATTTCGTTGTCCTAGGTTTCTTGACACAATATTGTGATCAGTAGTTATTAGTAATATCGATTTGGAGATGTCTCCAACCAATATCTTGACTTCTTATCCACAGAGGAAATTGAGAAAGCAGACGATCTTTAAAAGGACATAATTGCTCCTCGTCTCCAGATAGACACTACAGTGAAGGGACACAACAACACCTCTTCTCCTGTTAGAGATACGTATACAGTCGTATCTACTCGAGAGACTCTTCAGGATTTATCTTCCTTTGTTTCTGCCAGGGCACATAAGGACTCATTTGGGACATATCCAACTTATCAACTGAAATAAAGAATAAAAATAAATGATGAGGGGCACTAGTATTTAAATGAATTAGCCATTATAAGCATCCATATAATAAATCATATATAGAACACGTTGAGCATCTAGTAAGGCATAAAGAATCTTTTTGAACTCACGGTCATGGTTATAATCCAAAATCAACTCAAAAGTCAAAACTCAACTCTATAAACTCCATGAAACCCCCAAGTCCCACCAACTCCTTCAAAGCAAAGCTGCAAAGCCAAGAGTCTTTAAACTACAGAGAGAGAAAAGAAAGAGTCAGATGAACAATCAAGATCTGCAAACTTCTACATCAAATATGAATGTGTGGCATTCTCCAACACCTTACCTCTTCGGAAGCCTAGCGCTCATGCTTACACTAATTTCCACAGCACTGATCGTTCTGGCATGCTCCTGCTTGAAAAGGGCTGCCAATTCAAGGAGTAGAGATCAAGAAAAAACAGTGAAGTCTAGCAGTAACACAGTGGTTGATGATGGTGAGCCAAAAGTTCTTGTCGTGATGGCTGGAGACAGCAACCCAACACATCTGGCAATATCAGTCACTTCTTCCATTTCCAGTAATACATAAGTATATGTTTACTGATGTCTTGTAGTCCAAAAACTAGCCCTGAACATTTTGATCATATCTTGGCTTTTAAAGATGATTAGCATAACCATTCTACTATCTCTTGGTCTTTTAGTCGAAAGTTTAATGTCCTTTTCCGTAGTGTCAGTTGACAACCAATTTGAGTAACGTGTATTCTCAGATTTCCAGTTATATATGGCAAGTGATCTATTACCATTTTTTGTTATTTCTCCATATGTAAGGTTTACTATCTCCACTCTGAGTTTAATGAATCTAATGTCGGAAGCTATATATTGAGTTATAAATATGGATTTTTAACACTGATGAAGAAGCAGAAAAGAAAAGGTTAACTGGAAAACTTTTTATTCCTATAATTCACTTCTTGTCTCCATTTTATAACAACTGATTACAAGTCCTTTTATAGATCTAAATATTAGCTATTGATTAAAAAAACGTACATAATAGAATTCTAAACAACAGATACTATATTTGAGTAGTCTTTAATAAAATAGCTATAACTTTCTTTAGAAAACTTTGATGAACCTGGAACCTACGCTATTTAAAATTAGACTTAATAAGTTTTAAATTTATATTTGGTTCATGAGCAAAAACATCCATTTGCCTTTCCAAAACATCCCTTACATTCACCACTGCAGAAGATGAGAAGTTATTTTTAATTTATTGAAAAATTCTCAACACCCTCTATAAACTTGGCTTCTTCACAACTCCAACCATCTCTCTAAGTTGCTGAAATCTATCTTCTTTTTAGGGTTTTGTAAAAATATCAGCTATTTGATCAATCCTGAATAAAATAAAACCTTGCATCCAGAGGCGGATCTAGAAATTTTTTTAAGTGGGGGCAAAATTTTATTAAGGACAAAATTTTATTTTTAATGGGGACAAAATTTTAATAGGAGTGAAATTTTATTTTTTTTAATGGGGGCAAAACTTAAAATAATAATATTTTTATAGACAATTTGTTGGAGACAGTGGGGGCAAGTGCCCCCACTTGCCCTCATTGTAGATCCGCCCCTGCTTGCATCTATATGCTCGCTTTGATCATTAAACAACAGCTTTTTCACAAGAGCAATGAGCGATTTGTTGTTCACCATAATTTTAGACATTTTTTCTGAGCAAATTGAAGTTCGCCTAGCAATCTCCTTAGCCATATCACATGACATACACCGACAGTTATAGTAACATAATCCAATTCGCATGATGAGAGTTTTACAACTGCTTGTTTCTTTGAATGCCATGAACTTGCACTTTCTCCAAAGAAAAATATTAACCCAATAGTACTCTTCTGGTCACCAATATCATTAATATATCACTATCACAATATCCTTTTGAGCAAACCTCATTTGAAGAAGTATAAAAAATATCATAATTAAGAGCATCTTTTAAATATCAGAGAGTTCTTTTTACGGCTTGTATGTGTTCTTCACTTATATTCTCCATAAGTCGATGCACTAATATTACAGTAAAAATATATCAAGAATAGTATAAGTCAAGTACCTTAGGCTTCCTACAAGGCTTCAAAATATAGTTGGGTCAACTTTCCTTATTCCGTCCTTTTTGGAGAATTTAACCCCACACTCTATCGAAGTATTCGTAGGACTGCAATCTATCATCTTTAACTTTTCTATAATCTATCTTGCATACAACTCTTGAGACATAAATATTCTATCACTCTATTGTTTTACTTATATCCCCAAATAATATGACATAAGCCCATATCACTGATTTCAAATTCTAGTGTAACCATATTCTTAAAATTATCATACGCTTTGATTTTTTTTGGTAAGAATGAGATCATCCACATAAATGTGCATAAAAAATATCATCTTTCTCTCTTTTAACATAAATAACATATTCATGAAGCATCTTGAAAAGCCACTCTTATGAAGATATTTGTCGAGATGACTACCAAGCTCGTGGCACTTGTTTAAGGCCATACAAAGCCTTCTTTAACCTTAGCATCTTATTTTGATGTCCTTCAACAATAAATTCTTTCACTTGTTCTATATATACTTCCTCTTTAAGAGCACCATTTGAAAAGGCTTACTTCATAACTATTTAATGAATTTTCCACCATTTTGGGCCATAAGAGTGACCAATAACTATATTGTCTCTTAGCGAGTAATGAGAACAAATACTTCTTCATAATTCATGTTATGCTTTTGTTTATATTTGCAACTATTCTCGCCTTATACCTTTCAATTTCTCCTTTCACTTTTTTCTTTAGCTTCTAAACCCATTTAATCTCAATTTCTTGATGACCACTAAGTAGTGTGAAAAATTCTCTAGTGTTATTTTTTTAATGGAATGAATTTCTTCCTCTATGGTTTCTACCAATTTCTTGTCTTTAATAACCTCTTCAAAACTTAAAGATTCATCATGTGCAAATAGACAAAAGAGATTCTCACCTTCTATTCTTTCGGTATAATCATAGAGATCTCCTATTTTCTAAATCTTTTAAGTCATTTGCTTGAACTTGTTAAGGAAGAAGTTAGTATGGAAGGAGTTCTACTCTCACCTTCAATCTCTTGGTCCTCATTCTCGTCTTGTCCTTAATATGGAAGGAAACTATATGTCTCTTCTTCTTGAACACTTCAATCCCTCGAGGCATCTTCCTCAAACTCCACATCTTACTAATCACAACTTTCTTATAAACAGGGTCGAAATATTTGTACCCTTTAGAGTTCTTGGCATAGCCAGTAAGCACCATATTCTTCTTCTTATCATCAAGTTTTGTCCTTTCTTGTTCAAATACATGAACATAGCCAATAGATCCCCAAACTCTTCAATGACTCACACTTGGCTTCCATCCATTTTATGCTTCTTAAGGGGTTATTGTCTCTAAACTCCTTTTAGGTGAACGATTCGAGAGATAAACTGCATATACAACTGCATTGGCTTAAAACTCTTTAAGCATATTATTTCTTTTTAGCATGTTCCTCACCATATTGAGGATTGCCTTATTCTTTCTCTCTGTAACCTTATTTTGTTTTAGTACTCTTGAGACTGTCACAGGAAGTCGAATATCATTTTCCTCAAAAAAGACGTTAAATTTATTAGAAGTGAACTCTCCACCTCTATCATTTCTTAGAGCTTTAGTTTTGTATCCACTTTCCTCTTCAACAAAAAGCTTAAATTTTTTTAAATGTCTCAACAAATTCACTCTTAGTCTTCAAAAAATAAACCCACCTTTTCCTCTTGTAATCATCGATAAAGAGCATAAGATAAGAGCACTTACCAAAAGGTTACGACTTGATAGGACAACATGCATTTGCATGCATAAGGTGTAGAGGCTTGGTTGCTCGCAAAAGTGATACTTTTAGAAAACTCTTTTTTGCATATTTTTCAAGTAGACATGCCTTGCACAATTGATTTGAGTAGCAAATTTTAGGAACTCCTTTCACCATATTCTTTTTGCCTAGAATTTTAAGTCCTTAAAAATTAAGGTGCCCAAATCTCATATGCCAAATTTATGAAGGATCCTGAATACAAGTTTATAAACACTTCGCTTTCACTATTTTCACATTTAACATAAACAATCGGTTCTTTATCATGGCAACTTTAGTAACAAATTTATCATCTCAATTTTGAAGCCACAAATAATTGTTCTCCATTTTCATTTTATGTCCGCTCTCTAAAAGTTGGTTGATGCTCAAAATAATGCTCTTCAGTTTAAGATGTACTAGACATTATGGATAATTTTACATTCTCCATCCTTTGTGACTAAAATCGTAGAGTCTTTTTCCTTAACCTCTGACTTTTTTATCATCTCCAAAATGAACATTCCCGGTCACTTCCACAAATGTGCTTGTCTCCTGTCATGTGGTTACTTGTGTCATTGTCGAGATACCATGTGACATCCTTTTCTATGGAGCCTTCCTTTTGACAAAAATAGAGTATTACCTTCTACCTTTTTATTCTTGATGAAGTTTGTCTCCTCATTACAACTCTTAGTTTGATATTCCCAAGAATAGCATCCATTCTTCCTATATACATAGTACTTTACTTGGCTTTTATCCTTTCTTCAGTTATTATTTCTTTCTCATTTATGACCTCTTTGAGAACTCCTATTTCCACCTTTGTGAAATAAATTTTGTTAGCATTTCCTTGATCGTGACCATAACCTGAGCCTCAACCATGACCTCAAACTCAACCCTCTTCCTCCTTTGTCATTTTGTTTATAATTAAAAGAAAAATTTTACTCGCAAAACTTGCTCTTCCAATTCTTGTTAGGTCCTCTTCATTTTTTCTTTATGAGCTAACAATGATCCATTTAACTCATCGATAGTCACGACTCTATGTCCTTCGATTCTTCAATCGACACCATTATATGACTGAATTTCACATTAATAGAGTACAAAATCTTCTCTACAACCCTTGCACCTTCCATCTTTTCATCGAGCTACTTCATTTGATTCACTACTAATAATCTACTATGGACTCATTATCCTTCATCAAAATTGACTCAAACTTACCCTTTAGAATTTAAAGATGCACTTTCTTCACCCTATCAACTCTGACCATGGAATTCTTTAGAATTTCCCATCCATCTTTGGCTCTTATCGTATTGACTATCTTCTCAAGCATGTCATCATCTAGCCTTTAATGAGTAATTGGGAGTGTACTTTGATCTCTCTTCTTTGTTTATTGTCAAGCTTCTAGTTTATGTAGTATCCTCGTCTGTGGGATCTTAATATCCCTTCTCAACAATGTTCCACAAGTCATGAGACTCAATTATGGCCTTCATACATAACACCCATTGATCATAGCTGGTTTTGGCTAGTTGTGGGCATTGGAAGCTGATATTGGTTTTTATCATCATTTTAACAAAGCTCTAATATCCTTAGAAGCTATAGTGAGTTACAAGTATGGATTCTTAACACATATGAGGAAGAAGAAAAAAAGGATTAACTTAAAAAGATTTTTATTTCTACATTTCCACTTCTTATCTTTATCTTATAATAACTTATTACGATTTTTTTAGGCATAAATATTAGCTATTAATAAAAACATATAAAATATAATTCTAAACAACATTTATTATATCTAAGCAACCTTTAACAAAAATAGTTATAACTTTCTTAAGGAAACTCCAATATACCTGAAACTTGTGCTATTTAAAACTAGACTTAATATGGTTTAAATCTATATTTACTTCACTAACAAAAACATCAATTTATCTTCCCAAAACATCTTTTACATTCACTGTTGTTGAAGACGAGAATTTACATTTAATTTGTTGAAAAATTCTCAACATCTAATTATCTTAGGTGACATTGTGACCTACCCTTAAACCCTCAAACTAGAAGATAAAGTAGTAAAGAATCCAAGTCACAATACCCAATCTCCCTCCTGAGCCAAAAGTTTTCAGCTATCATATTTGGTTTTGTTATTTGTACATGGTGACTACAAAATTGTGGTCATAACTAGAAGATAGTGAAGCTATTGGGATCTTAGTTTAGCAATGAAAAAGTTAAATAGCGAACTTATTAGTTACATGTCTTCTATTATGACCGTCTTTTTACTTCCCATGCCAAAACTTAAGTACTTTAAGGTACTTCAAATTCTTGATAACAGTTTCCATTTGATGTAGGAAGGTGTGGTTCTTTCTATATGTTAAATTTTTGGTGGTAAGCTAACCTCTAAGTTTAAGAACTTTCAGGAAAAATAGGTGTTATAATTTGATTAGTAGTTATCAAAGACAAAGATCATATCCTTTATTAAATTTATCTCTCTACACATATTAGTAAAAAGAAATACTATAACGTTGTTTTTGACATTGTTATTTTGATCCAAGCATCGTGAAAGGTTAAATTTTAAAAGTTAGATTAAGGTAAAAGTAAAGTATACAAATATATGTCTATTCACTTATAATATGTGATTACGTAGTAACTTATGAATCGTTGTTCACTTAGAGTTTCCAAATTTGAATGCCATATAAAACATAAATCTCCAGTTGCTTTGGTTAAGATTATATTCGTCTTTAAGTTTTACATGATTAAAAACATTATTTAGACACTATTTAAATTCCAAATGCAACCCTTGTCATGCTTCAACTAATTAAATGTAAGGATAACAATCCCCTTTACAAAACATGTGTTTAATTGTGTAGATTAAATATCAAATTTTGAGTTAATGACAGAGAAGCATTTAGATCTTCCTATTTATACACTAAATGAGTAATTTTGTTATGAATCTAGACATTTTAATGTCAATAAAAATTCACATGATACACTTGTTTTTCTTATGGCCATTGTGGTGTTAAATACACACACAAAAAAGAGAAGAAAATTACCCATTAACTTTGTGTACTAAGTGAAAATTGAATTGTAATTACATATTAATTTGTAGATTAAATCAAAAACAAAATGCAGGATTACTTATAAAACTTGTAGCCTAATTGAAAAATAGGTAGCAGTATCACAAAACCTAAAACACTGATGCCACATCAACATTTTATGAATATTAAAAAAATTTAATGGCTGGTTATACGTAGTAGTTTTTATGGTCATTGTATTTAATAAAGTACTCTTACACTACAACAAATGGTTTAATGTGTCTAAGATAATTTATTTAATATTGACCGTTATTTTCTTTGCTAATAACTTGCCCTTGTATGGATACTACAAAAGTTATTCAATCAAATCTGCCAAGATTAGATGTACTCTCATAGACAATTACATTCTGATAAGCATAATCTATTGGTAATTTAACTCCAAATACATTCTTCCAATCAATTTTGATAGAAACTTTAAAGGTTTCTTTGACATCAATTCTGATGATTTCACAGAAAATTTTGATTTTTCTACACTTGCATAACTATAAAACAATAATGCATTCAATGTATCTTTGATATCGTTTGTGATGATTCGATGCAATATATACGGGATACCGTCCATTTGAGTTCCTTGAGCATATATATCGACATAGTTTGATCACTGAAAGTACTTCAAAGCTGAAAGTTCAACAATAATGCTCCTTTGAAGCAAGATCGACCCTTGATAGTGAAGTATGCCGTCAAACAAACAACAATTCTCATTTTCTTTCCACTCTACTCGCACATACATAGAGTGAAGTTCACTCGACAACAAGCAATCTTGCCATGTGAATGAAAATCATTTTTTTATCTTTGCTAGCCCTTCCACATGTATAAATATTTGTTTACTTGAGCAGAAAAGTTGCACTTTCGACGTTGCTCGATCAATGTTAGTGGATGCGACGGCTCGAAAAAGCTTGTTTGCGAGTTGCGAGATGGTATCTTGATGACCCTGTTCAATATGATTTGCTATGTTGAAAATTTGTTTCATGCGAACCTCTGTACGTAGTGGGAACTACTGTCTATTGTAGCTTTTTGTTAATCTATGTCTATGTGCGAGCATAAACTCAGGATATTCCAAGCCAGTTTCTCAGTCAGTATATATTATGTAATGGATGTGGAAGCCACCACATCCATTACATAATATATACTGACTGAGAAGCCTAGTGGGTTACTAAACATATGAAACATCGTTGAAAGCCAGGTGCCTTAATTGCATCAAGAGTAGCCAAGCCACATCCATTACATAATACACACTGACTGAGAAGCCTAGTGGGGTTACTAAACATTTGAAACATCGTTGAAAGCCAGTCGTTTTAATTGCATCAGGAATAGGTAAAGAATGAAAAATAAATAAACCAGAAATTGATAATTTGTTTCTGTTTAATCGGGAAGGGAAGAGCAGTGCCATTGCAGTTATCGCTAGAGAGTAGTTTTAGACTAATTAATACAATAAGATGTAGAACAAAAAATGTACCTGTGTATTGTCCAACCGTTGTCTATTGATGCATTTCTGAACTGCCAATATATATGAAGCTCTTCGTTTTCCCTTCTTTCTTACCCACTGAAATCACGTAATCAACTAGTTTGTTCCAATAAATTTAATATTTGAGACCTTATGCCAAATGCTGCTCCTTTCAAGACTATGCTCCAAGCAAACTACAGTTCCATAAACTTTACTTCCAATTGCAATTGAGGTCTAAAGTGCCAAAATCTGAAAGAGTGTGATAAAACAAACACACGCAAGAGGGGGAATTGTGTGACTTAAGAAATTTTATAAGTTATTTTCAGTTCAAAAATAAATGACAAGAGCCTATTTATAATTAAAACAGTAAGAGCCTATTGTGCAATAAGATCCTATTTAAAAGCTTATTAAATGACAGTAACCTACTAAACGAAAAGTTTTGTTAAAAACGATTTAAAACATAAGGCGTCTGTTAAAACTGAAAATAATGATCTCTTGAAAGTTAAAAATAGAAAGAGCTTGTTATAAAGGGAAAGAGCCTCTTGTTGAAATAAATACATACATAATATAATGCAAAAATTTAAAAGTTAAGAGAAGAACGCAGTCGATTTATACTAGTTTGGCTTACAACCCAAACATACATTCAGTTCCCAAGTATTTAACTAGAGTATTTCACTATAAAAACTAAGTAGTAATTTGACAAGCTTCTTCAAGCTCATGAGTATATATTTTTCAAGGTTCTCCAACCTTCCATACTCGAAGTATATAACAAGCTTCTAAAAGCTTACAGACGAATAGAATATAAAATCAAAAGAAAGTTCTCAAATAATAATATCTCTCTTGATAAAGTGATTTCACTTTTCTAAGACACAATAAGAATAATATGGCTCTCAAGAATATAGATGTTGCTCAAATGTTTCGAAAGTCTGTGTATGTTTGTTGTTTCATAGGTGTTGTTGCTCTTTTTAAAATAATCAATTTCTTCAATTGGCTGTTGCTTTACTTGCATTTTTAGTCAACTGGATGGATTTAAATTTAAATAGATCTCGCCCTTTTTGATGATGACAAGCAATTATATATATATAGTCAAAGAGATAATAGATTATTTTGAAGGATATCTATGACTTTTATATGTTTAGACATTTGGAAGGAGCCTGTCTCTTAAGATAGGACCCTATCGTTTATATATCACAAATTTTCACAAGTTCAATAGCAGATTCAATAACATATATAATCGAGGAAACATTGAGAAATATGCATTAAGAAATATATCATCATACAAGCAAAACTATGCAAAAATGTACAAAATATATATCTACATAAACTCTTCCCCTTTGATATTATCAAAAGTAATAGAGTATAGTGAAGAAGTGAAATAAAACAGAATGAAATAAGAAAGAATCAATTGACCCAATCAGTGAGGATTTTTCCTAAGGAAAATTTGCAAATTCAGGACTTAGTTTTGGAAGCTATCAATTTGTTCCCATATTTGATCCTGATTAGAGTGAGTGTCCCTCAATTGTTGCAAGATCAGGTCATTCCTGCTTTACAGGGGCTAACTTTTGTGGGGTTGGACTGAAGATGCCTGCAGCTCTTTATGACTTCTTTTCAATCAGCATGTTGTCCTTCATCTTATAATCGAATTAGTAAGAAATGAAATAATGAAACTTTGCTGGCTCACACTAATTAAGGTTATCAAACGACACTCCAAAATATGAAAAAAAATCTTAGTCAATAGCATTTCATAAGGTAGACTACCAATTGTGTTCTTTTGAGTTCCCTTGTCTACCATGAATTTCAAAATCATTGTCAGGAGATTCATCTTATTGCCTTTTAACAAATTGTAAACCATATACGTGTCTAGGAGACACAACTCTCTATTGAACAACTCCTTGGAAAAATGAAGGTAGCCGAAATGGATGGAAGGCATCGTGGCAAAAGGTCTAAGTGTCTGCACCAGGGTCTCCCTTCATGGACATTTTCAATATTCATACAAATGAAGTTCACTACCTCTCCCAGATCAACGTCAGTAATGTCCCACTTATGACAAGGAAAGTTTGCCCCACCTTCAGGAATTACACTCAAAATGTTTTCTGAGATTTCCTCTAACCAAGAGATGATTGCCAGCTTCCCATCAATTTCTTCGTTTCTCATCTGTGTGTATAAACATTTGACAAGTTCATCACACACAGTTTCGTCCAAGCTTAAGAAATTCTCCCAACAAACAGCAAGAAAATAGAGAGTGATGGGAATACCTATATCAAATAGATGGGGAGGCAAGATGTGTCCAACTACTATCTTTCACTTCTTGTAGCGCATCTTGTATTTTGAGTCAGCCTCCATTGACTGGAATAATTTCACTAGTATTGAAACCTCTCCCTTCTGAAGAATGGTTAGTTTCTTCAATTTTGTTCTTTTGGCCTTAGGGATTTCTTCGAATAAAGCCTCTTCGAGGAATTGCTCATTCCTTGTAATGACATCCTCAATATTTTCTTCGGTTAAAGGTTTTCTATCTTTTCTTATTTCTTCCCTTTTTCTTTTCTTTGATTCTTCTTTTGCTTTTGCGTCAGTAGTTTCTTTTTGTGGAGCTTGTTTTGTAACATTTCCTTTGGTTCTTGGTCTTCTTTCTAATTGAGAAGGTTCTCCATCTGAACCATCGTCATTTATTGCACAGTGCACTTCAGGCACTTTCTTCTCTTTGGAACTAGGTTTAGGATTTGTGGAAGTTTTTAAAGTGGGAATAAGTAGGGAGAGAATAGGCATATGGAATCTCACATTTTTTAGTAACTCCCCCTTACTAAAAGTCTCTTCTTCTTCTTCTTCACTTTCTTCTTTCTTTTCTTCTCCCTTTTCTTTTCCTTTTTTTCCTTCTTCTTCTTTTGAGTCAGAAGCATATTGTTTTTTTATTGTTTATTCTTTGTCATCTGAAGAGGAATCAGGATAATCTAGAAACAACATAGTAACAATCTTCCTTTTCCTATCTTTTGGGGTCTCCTGACTAGGTATTTCTAAAGTTTTGAGCTTTGAGGAGACAGAGACATGTTTGGTAGTAGTGTCCAGAGCACCTACTATGGGAGACAAACACGAGGAATCAAAAGTAAAGGTTTGTTCATGACAAGGTGCTTCGCCATGGCAAGAAGTTAAGGCCAAAAATTTCTTCTGTCCTCTTAGTTTTGTTCTTGCCATTATAGATAAGCTTGGTGAAGTTTGAGAAAGAAACCAAAAGGCAATAAGAATGCAGAGAGTTAAGGTGCAAAGAGAATAACAAAGAAGACGAGAGAAGTTTGCTTAGTGTATATTAAGTGATTCTTAAGCATTGATCTCTGATTGAGCCCAAGTTTATTACATAAATTGGCTACACTTTTGCTATCCTTAATGTACTTTTTCACTCTTAAGTTGTGATTTTTGTGCTTCAGTTAATCCCTTATATGAGCTAACACTTTATACAATTTGATAGTGAAATTGTCACAAATTGACATTAATTTCATGGTAATTTTTCCAAAGACAATTGATGCTGCAAATTGTTGTTTTATATTGTAGGGAAAACAAGAGTCAAAAGCATCCGAAGAAGGTTACACGCCGCGACGTGTCACAAGTAGACGCCGCGACGTGTGCAACTTAAGGAAGCACGCCGCGACCTTAAACTCACCTCGCCGCGGCGAGGATATAAGACGTACACGTCGCGACGCCTATGAAGAACCTCACCACGACGAGGATTAAATGAAGCATGCCGCGGTGAGAAGACCAGAAGAGCACGCCGCGGTGCCTAAACTCACCTCGTCGCGGCGAGCAGATAAATACTTGGACTCCATTTGGAAGCGTATCTCACTGTTTTGACCCGACCCGCGTCTATCATTTATAAACTTTGCTATTTTTAGGTCAAAACGGACAGACATACTTTGGGACGCTTTGGAGGCAGAAGATAGGCGATTCACTCCTTCACCATCATTTTCCATTTTCTTTATCATCGATCATCACCATCATTTCATTCAACACCGTCAGCATTTTCTGTTATCATGGGTGACGTCCAACCTTCACCAGTCAAGAGAGAGTCCGAAGTCATGAGCAGCTAAACACCATTTCCTCTTGAAAATGTAGCAATGGTTTGAGTTCACCGATGGCTTCAAAGGGGAGTAATCATATA
>JAOTIZ010000008.1:13917791-13929494 GCA_027123425.1 Erythroxylum panamense | reverse complement strand
ATTGAACACATACCTAGTCATAAAGCCCTTGCTATCTTGGAGCAAAGGCCAAAAGATTTTGCCAATTTATACCCATCTATAGGTAATGCATCCTTTGTGCAACTTTAACGCTGTATGTTTCTCTTTGCTCAGTTTTTGGTAATCGTAGCTGTATCAGCTAGTCCTTCAATGTTTGTGCCTTTTTCTTTCTTCTTTTAAGATTGTACTTAATCATATATCTCCAAGAGTATGGTAAAAAATTCCTATATTATTACTAAATTATGTTACACACACCAAGATCTATATTGTGTAGCTTTTGTATTTTAAAATATTGCATATTTTAAAGAGTGGAATATTCCAATGATCAAAACGTAAGAGATGATTGAAGCAGGAAGCAATTAAAGAGTGGAATTACAAGAATCTTACGTTAGCCTTTTGTTTTTCATTTCTAGTCTTGTTTTTTTCAACAGGCGGAAAGGAAAAGGAGTCAAAAGAACAAAAGAGAGCTTCTCTTTCCTAACATCAAAGGTCGTGGCAAGCCTAATCTTTTCTTCAGAAAACTTAACAAATCTTATCACCTACATAAAAGCACTCTTGACTACCCTACCCCCAAGTCACATATGAAATGACATGAATATCCTTCAAATTTATATACTAGGATTATTAGAGTTTGTATATTATAAGGGGGAGAAAGGAGAGAGTAGAAAACTAAGTTAACTAATAGTTGGAGATGCTCTCCTAGATAAAGGTGACAGGTGATGCACGGAAAGGTACTTGATTTAACTGGCTATGCCCCTCCCCCCAATTGTTACTCCTACTCCTACTCCCTATTGTTAAAGTGGCCAAACCTACTAAATTCGAGTAAGTCGAACCAAGCATGAAGTTTTGTTGACGTAAAAATAATACGAGCGACACACGAGCGAAGGTAAAAGGTTGGGCGGATTAGAAAAACGCGGACGTAGAATAGAGATGTCGGCAGTGAGGTGGATTCCACAAGCGTGCATGGTATTCCGCTGCACCTCCCTCACTCCTTATTGCTTAGCCTATCACTTCAACTCCTTAAAACTAAACTATCCCCTTCCCCCATGGCCCATGTCTATTTAAGAAGAAGAAGGAGGAGCAGGAGAAGAACGAGGGTACCTTCGACAATTTTCACTTCAAGCTACATTTCCTGCACCCCATTATGCCAACCTTATGCATATTTTTGTTGGATGATGATGCCATTACAAAAATAGCAAATTAGAGGTAATACCTATGAATTACACTTCTTCTATTATATTTAGAATTTTATGTACACGTGTTAATGCATCTTTTCCTTTTGCTTTTAGAAGTATATATTGACTTATTCTTTTCGTCTTTAATTGCACACATGCCCCCAAAGAGTGGTTTGCTTGATAGTGGACAGAGAGTTTTAAGTTCTTGAAATTAGAAGTTCTCTAATATTTCTCTTTTAAGTACCGGTTTTATTAGCATGTATGTAGATTTCTTCAATAAAAAGTAATAATGTTATAAGTACATATTATTTATTAAGTGAAGCAACAATTTTAAAGATATGATTATGAGCCCCAAAACAAAATACTGATAGAAGTGTGTTAATACTCCTTGGTTTAATTCAAATCCTTCGTCAATTTATCTTATGAAAAAGTTATTATTATTATTGCTAGTGGTGTTGCTGCCGCCGCTATTATTATTATTATTATTATTTAACTATTAATTTTATTGACATGAGAGGAAAACAAGCCACAATCTTGATTGAGCGAGCATCCTATCAAGATATAATCAATCAAAGGTAGGGAAAAAAATATTTTGATAAACATGCAATTGGTACATCTATGGCCTTTCGAAGGTAAGACAATAAGCTTTTAATACAACACAAATAACAAACAATCAATTCCAAACTTCATTATTCATAATTATATTACCATGAGATAGAAATTGGTCGGTTGTGGATAAGCCCATCAATCATCTAACGCCTTCTTCATCATTTATCCTTTATGACTTGGCCTTAGTTAAAAATTGCATAATTAATTAGTCCTTGTTATATTTGTTGTTTAATTAATACTTGTTGGTGGACATTTGACTAAGATTAACACACAGTCCACATTAGTTTGCATGCTGCTTCCATGCTTGTAATAAAGTTATTTCACCCCACTAACAATGTGGATAATAAAGGTGAACCCTTAATCTCTTTTAATAAATACTAATAAACAAATGGGTAGTGCTTGTAATATATGCATTTTGTTAATTAAAAGACGTAAAGAGAAATTTTCATTATCTAAATTGTCTTTATAGTTTATATCATCTTCTTTTAGCTGCTTTTGTTGTTTATGTTGCTTTCTTGTCTGATGTCATTTTGTCTTGAAAGAAAATAACACTCAACTGTACACCATCTTTTCTGTTGTTTAAGGTCTTAGATTGTCCTAAGTGGTCTGCTAACTTTTCGTCATGTTATGCCTTGGACACGCCCACCAACGTACATTAGTTTCTTTTCACTTACATGTATCCGAACTACAACTGACGACCGTTCACGTATATCCAAAGTAGAGCTACCACAATAAAATATGACACATGGCAGTTCTAATTAATTTTAATTAATAAATTTATTTAATATCATATAAATAATAAGATCATACATTAAATATATCATAAATTAAATATCTACTAATTTTGGAATTCCTTCTTTTATATTTAATCCATTTAAACTTATAAATTTATTACTTATATGGATTATGTAGGAGTCTTTTCAATCAAATATTTCATAAATTCTTTTAATCTTATATAAATTATACATTAAATATGTCATAAAAAATTTAAATTAAAAAATAAATATTAATCAAATTTTTGTATTCTTTTTATATAATTTTCCCCTTATTGTTCTTCACAAAATGGATTAGAAATAAAATTAAGTTATTAGGGGAGGCTTTCTTTCCTATGCTGGCTAAAACAGTTTCTTTCACACGTGCATTGTTTTGTTAAACATATGATTTTTATTTTAATTAGCTGTACTCTAAAATTATTAGTATTTTCTTTGTAGTGTTTGCGCATGTAAAAGTTACACTGAAACTGTTTTATCCTCATTTAATAATATTTTTTTTATCACCAACGAGGTATTTTAAGAGAATCCTAATTATAAAAAGGCATCTTTAAGTCATCCACACCTAGATTAATCTCTACTCAAATCGGATAGGATCTTTACGCGAGCCAAACTCTGACTTCAAGTTTTAAACAGCTGCATACATGAAAGAGAATTTGAACCCGCGACCTCACTTAAACCAAAAGAACCTCTTACCAACTTATGGTCACTTTCATCCTCATTTAATAATAACAATATTGTGCCATTATCCTTATCACTGTTATTACTATTTGCTATTCATTTGTTATTTAACCTGCCTTTTCGTTTCTGCAACTGAGATGATTAAGACACGCAAACTATAAGCAATTCTTAGACTGATATAAAACAGAACAAAACTTCAAAATAATTTCTAAATTGCACTTCAAGAAGGTTTCGTCAGTTAACAGGATAGGCTTAGGTTAGATTTCAAAAAGGTGAACTCTTATTATATAATATAAATAACAACTTTTCTGTTTCTTCTTGCTTTTTGTGTGGCTGCTAAAGCTATTTACTTGGTATCAAGCAACCCACGTAGACATTCTAGCTTATACGTATATACGTATGCTGAAAGCTCGCCACCTATTGGTCCAGTTGATCAAGTCTTCAAACCTTAAGAATCAAGCATGCGCCACCCTGTCTTTTACTTCCATCATTCTAGGGTGAGAATTGCTAAAAAAACTTTCAGGAAATCATGAATACGCAACTCAAAGTGACCGACGATGTGGTATGCTGCGATATGTACCCTAAGGTCTGGACATTGTTACACCACTTGTTGTTTGTCCGTAATAGATTTACTAGTTCCATGAGGTTCCAAAAAATTTTGTTTGTTTTTTTTTCCCTTTTCCCCACTGTTGCTCAAACATCAACACGTATCTTTGATTCAGATGAATATATCTTCATTTTGATCTCTTTGCCAGAATACTAGATCTCTTGATCAAAGTTTCATTTCATGCTAAGGACAAAACTGAATGATTATATGATCTTGGAGAATAACAAGGATTTGGCCTGAAATGGATCGCTGGGGGAGCACAGATCGATTGATCAACAAGGGTCCAAAAAGACTTGTCTGCTCCCTAATAGATAGAAAAATGGATCCGGTCTCTTTGCTTTATAAAGTTTTCAATTTGTCTACGACTCTTACAGAATATGTATTTAAATCTGTAATTAGTTCATGATAATATAAACATAATGTCACATGATTATTTTAAAAATACATAGGAGTCTCGAAATGACTTTAATTAAAGAGTTGCAACATAATCAAATTAAAATGTTCTCCATTAGTTTTTGTTATATTTGCCGATTTAACCAGTAAACCAGCCCCTTCCTAACTGATGAAGAATAAAAGACAGAAAAATTAGGTAGAAACAAAAAAAAAAGCAGGTGGACAATGGTGGTCAAGGCAGAAAAGGCAGAGAAATATAATGGAGAGGACAAGGATAAGTGGGGTGGCTGGTGACAACAATTCATAGCCAAAAGTAACAAAAGGGATGAGGCTTGTAGGGAAGCATAGGAAGGAAACAGAAAGGGTCTACACAACCTAGCTAACCTACATCACCATTCACCACCACCATCACCACCTCCGTAATATTTCTTTTAACCCCATCAATTTCAACACCAAAATGATTGAAGTAATAATTTTGAGTCTCCAACCCCACCAACCATTATATTATTAAGTAGTATAAGGACCGGAAAGATTATAAACTTCTTCGGCCAAAGGGCCACAAAGACATACCATAGGCTTGTTTTTCCGACAGGGCAAAATACGAGTGCTTTCTTTTGATATGCCTTTGTGGACACCACGAGAGTCCATTAGTGAAAATGACAAGTTTGTCTGATAGTTTGATGCACTTCCTTGTTATGGAGGGCTTTGCTAATGATGTAACACCCAATTGGAAATGGTGGATATATGTATGCTTTCTGCCATATAATTGCAATTTGATAATAAACAATATCTCAACTTGACCATTACATATGCTCTCATTCACAGGGTATTTATTTGTATTGTCACCTTTGACGGGCACAAGGTCATGGTCTCTGTTTCTTAGACCTTGGCAGTGGCAAAACATTCTTCTCCTAGTGGATCAAGTAATTGACTGCGCCAGATATTTCTCAAGTCCGGTCCTTCTGGTAATCTCATCTGTCTGAACTAGGTTTTCCCAAAGTAACTTAAGGAATAAGGAATACTGTGCCGTTCAACTTGGCTTAGAAGGCCTGAATCTTTTCTAGTCAAGGAAAAGTTCAACTAGAATATGTGAAAGACATTGAAGAAAGTCATTTCAACATGTGGATTATCTCTAGATCACTTGGAAACATCGTTGATAACATTTGAATTGGCAAGTGGAACAATATTGCTGTTTCAAGTTGAACAGCTTCTGGAATAATACTGTTGTGCTGTGTATTTAAAAGAGTCATCTCTCTTTTGTTTTTGAATAATCATGGTATTTTTTTTAAGTCAGAACATATCTATGTTTAATTTAATAAATATCATACCTAATTTAATATTTAAACTCTAATTCTGTCTATACATTTTAGGGTTGATCATTATCGAACGAGGCAATGAAATTTTATGGGTCAACAAAAGCCACTTCCTAAAGCTATTATAGCACTTAAAATAAGTAGATTAATTATACTAAAATTTTCTGAATTTTTGGAAATATTTCATGTGATTTTAATTAAGAAATATGAACAATATTCAATTCTTCTTCAAGAGATCATATTTAAAATAAGTTGACACATTATTGTGAAGACCATTAAGGAGCTGTTCAGCGTATTATTTTTTCTTTATATTTTTCTAAATCATAGTGCTCATGAAGTAGCGAGGAAATCAGTCAAATTGAAACATCTTTCCCGTGAAAATGACCAAAGCCTGGGAGCCCAAAAAGTGACTAATTGAACATTGAGCAGAGTAAGTCTTGATTGGTATTGGCTACTTTATACTTCCCTTGCCTTCTTTATGGTCAAAAGTTGTTTTTGATCCAAAAGTAAAGCGGCACATAATATCTTTTTGTGCTTTGTTGTTCATGAAAATAAAGTACACTTTATTTAGATCGTTTGAATCATTATTTAAAATTACTTTAATCTCTTAGAAATTAACTTATACTTTTCTTTAAATTAACATTTCTCTATTGTTACGAAAAACACAGTTTTATAAAGTTTAATTGCATATTATATACTTCCTCAAAATGCTATATCATTCCATAACGATTTTAACGTGATCTCTGGCTTCTTCATTTTTCTTTCCCTAAATGATTAGGGAAAATAAAACTCACCAACTTCTAATTTGTAATACTAAAATCTTACTAACTTATAATGGTAAGTCCTTTGCCAAATGTTCTTTTTAGTTTTATTTATTCATCTTAATCTAATTAACATCCTAACAAAAGGATGCACAAGCAAAAACGCATCGGGAAGTTCTCCAACTTATTTCTTAAGGCCAAGTACTACCTATATGAATTGATTGGTTGTAATTTACTAATATAAATATTTAAAGACATTTATTAACTTATACATATTCATGATAAATTTATAGGATAAATATATATTGCAAATAAAATTATTATGAAATTATAATTATGACGTTTATATTGTATTTATATATTATCTCTAAATTATTCTTAATCATTGTTCTATTAAGACTGAACATTAATAGGACATATAAAGATTAATAGACATTATGTTTTTCTTGATGAAGGAAGAAGTAGATCTTATATACAAAAGTTAAAAAAAAAGAACAAACGTATGAGTATTTGTTAGAGAGTAAGTTCAGTGAATTAATCTCATATGAGAAATCTATTTAGAGCATTTGCTTATATGACTATAGAAATAATCATTGTGATGATTGTATAAGTGATCATTTGACTTGAGATTTCTAAAGTTATCTTGTATAGAAAATGTTATGTTTTGATACTACTTATGACATGTTCTGGCCAATGATAGCTTAGTCGGTAGTCATTGGATATAATATGAACTATAAGGATTAGAAAAAATATTCCATTATTCTCGATTAGTACTGATTCGAGAAATTTTTGGCTCAAGTAGAATTGCACTTTCAAAAGCAATTTTTGAATGTCATTAATTGAATCAATTAGTAATAATTGAAAACTAATAATTGAACCCAAATAGAATAGACATTACTCTGTATCTAATCAAAACATTGTGTGATAAAAGAATTGAATTATACAGAAAAATCATGCATATAAAAGTTAGTCAAAATCACTTTGATATTCATAAATAATTGGTGATTATGATGCTTTGCTAGACGTCAATCTTAATATGTGAATATAAATTGTTTAGTTAGAGAATTTAAGATAAATTAAAGCAGTTTAATTTATCTAATCTTATATATAATTTAGAGTTATTATTTATATCCAATGCTAATATATTTAAGAACCTAATAGGTCACCCACAAAGAACAAGTTGAAGAAAAAAAAGATATTTTAATCAAATTGGACTTAATTATAAAGTTTGGAAAACTTTATGATTAAATATGAGATATTTAATAAATAAGAATTAATATGAGATATTGAATCTTATTTGAGCACAATTAGTATTTAATTAGAATTATTTGCAATTCTAATTCTAATTAAAGTTTAATTGAAATTAGAATATAATTTCAATTAAATTACTAAAATATCTAAAACCTATTATAAATAAACTTAAGTTCTAAAGAAGATAACACTCTTTGCCTAACCCTTTATGTACTTAACTTTTTCTAAGATATCGTTGGAGGCTAGACCCTTGTGCGACTACAGTTGTTAAGATAAGCCAATTTTTAAAATAGTTTGAAAAGAACTACAAGAAAATGATCAAGCTTTGAAATAAGGTACGAATTATTAATCATGTTTTATTATGATTTATGTGTTAATCATTTTATATAATTTAAGTGATCTGGACTTTCAAGAAATTAAACAAAAGAGTTTCATTAATGTTCCATTATACGCGGGATTGAATCCCTTCCCAATCTCCTAATAGTGATATTAGAGCTAACTTTAATTTTAATTTGATTAAATTATTTAATTTTATTGTTCATATTTTGGAATTTAAATTAGAACCCTAATTATTCAAAAAATTAGATTTGTTAGAAACTGAAAACTTCAGACTAAAAATTTAGAAACCCTAAATTCATATTGAAATTAAAGAGCCAAAGAGATTAAGAACAAGACTTGTTTAAATGTTAAATAATAATTTATTGAAGTTAGAATCAATAAACTTGACAAAAACCAAGAAAACTAAGCCTTAACATCAAAACACATCGCTAACTTCCGAAAACAATCGAGGCCTAAGCAACAGGAAATTGAGATTGGAGACAACTTGGGTGTTTTGGCTAACTGTTAGGTTGTTATGGGTTAGTTTTTTTTAGTAAATCAGTAATTTAAATAAATAAAAAAGAGTTATGTACAAGCCACGAGATTGACCAGGAGGCAAATCTCTTACCGATACCAAAAAGAGTAGCCTTACCTAAGAACATGAGGAACTCTACAATTGTTCCTTATGAACCGAAACATACCACAACATCCAGCCTATACATATCTACCAACTAAGATTAACTTATAGGAAGGTACATCTTAACCAGCAAAACAAACATTTACAGATTATCATAGTAAAGAAATAAATTAAAATAGACAATCATTTCTGCTACAAAACCATAAATTCAAGTCAACACTACATAAGTTGAAGCTTCTTAACTGTGTTCATCTATTTTACTAAAATGTTCATCTATTTTACTAAAAGGTGGGATCTTCTTTAGTGAAATAATGAGGATGATAAGGTACAACTCTTATCCCTACTTCTTGCGTCTCTATTGTCCCTAACAGCTTGGTCCCCAAGTATGAGATCTCCATCGTATGCTCGCATAATTCTCACCCATCCTTCCTTGGTTAAAACTATATAATTGCTTCTAATTCTTTAGGACACCAACAGAGCAGTAGGGAATCTCCTACTGTCAAGAACTACCAAGAATTGGAATAACCTACAAAACAAAACATTAGAGAAAATAATCCTTACCAATATTTACCTTCCCTTAGTGTTTGAGCCGAGAAGTTTCATAACTTGGAAGACCACTCTAATGTTTAAGTTGTAACCCCCCACTCCTGCATGACCCGAACCTGACATCGATGGTAATATCCGAATCCGTGCCCTGCGAGGGTGGCGTGCTACATAACTCAGTCACAACTCAGTATAAATTTTTTTTTTGAAAACACAAACATACACTATGCGGAAATCAATTAATATACACAATCACTGGTAAATACAATGACCACGGGGGCCCTTTCTATAAATACAAATTAATTCAGTCCATTGACTTTACAAATTGACCTAATCATTTGAACAAAAATTCAAAAGATACAATTTTATACAGAATTTATCAGCCACTAATGCAGACGCGAACTGATCCCGACCTCTTCTCTCACTCACATGTGGTTGCTATACTCCCGTTGCCTAACGGGGTATTTTTCTGGGTCCTGAAAAATAATTGTAAATTTTGGGTGAGTTTTGCGAACTCAGTGAGTGACCATCATCGATGGCTCACTCAGTCACACAACATAGTGCACATTCACAATATTTATATTCAACACACTTACTTATTTCTATTATGCGTATGCAATGCATTAGTCACATCTACTCACTTTCACATGTCATCGGACTGTAATCCGGCATCAGAACACACTTATTTCACATAAGCATAAG
This sequence comes from Erythroxylum panamense, assembly GCA_027123425.1. Classification (NCBI taxonomy): domain Eukaryota; kingdom Viridiplantae; phylum Streptophyta; class Magnoliopsida; order Malpighiales; family Erythroxylaceae; genus Erythroxylum; species Erythroxylum panamense. The sequence continues at coordinate 13,919,716 of JAOTIZ010000008.1, read as the reverse complement.
GCATGTTGCCTTTCATTCAATCAAATATATGTAAGCAAATGTGTTAGGATCTGATCTCGGAACCGGACCCCAACCGAAGAAACGAAAAATGGATCGTAAACTAAGTGAAGGAATTCGGAACAAAAAGTGAAAGAATCGAAAACGAATCGAAAACATAACTGATCAAACAAATCTTAGGAAGGAAATCTAACGTGAAAAGCTAAAAGAGAAATCAGAATCCGAAACAAAATGAACGAACGGAAGCAAAACGAAACAAACGTGTAGCATCCCGTCACCGATGGGATGAGTACAGTGAGAGTGCATTCATATTTGGCATGTTTATGCATTGATTAGTTATGTATAATTTGGTAATTTGGCAATTATTGCACTGGCATACGTACGTACATATATGTATGACATATTTCCGGCTTGATTTGGGTAAATTGGAAATTTGGAGGTAATTAGGTTAAATTAAGCTGTGAGAAATTTGATTGGAGTGAGAATTGAGACTTAGGAGTTGGGATTATGGAACTAGAGAGTGTGATTATGTGTTTTCTAATTTCGAGGATTTATAGGTATTTTTCTGGAATTTTCGGAGAAATAGGTCCGGACCGGAAAATTTACCTAATGATCGATTAATTGGATTTTCGGTTCCGAAATTGATTATCCAATGGCATAGAGAGATTAGAAATTTGATTTGAGGAATTAGAGTTTTGAGCCATTGGAATTCGGGAGAAATTAGAATCAGAAAATTGGATTGAGGTTGTTCGTTTTGGTCTTGTGGCAATTAATTTGCCAAACAAGCCCTTATTTCCTTTGTATTTAACCTAACCCTTTTGAATTCTTTGCTTCCACGATGCTTTGCTTTTGAAAGAAGAAATTTCTCCTTCCTTCATCGTGGATCTCTCTTGATTTCTTCTTGATTCCTTCTTGCCGTTTGCTCCTTCCTTTGTCATTGATCGATCTCCTTTGGCTTGGTGAAGAAAAGATGACATTTGGGTTGATTATTGATGATTGCCGTGGGTGTGCTTAAGCTTGGGTTGGTGTGATCTTTGAAGATTTGAGACTTTAATCAAGTAAGTTTGCTTCTTTCTTGCCTTAGATAGTTAGATTTGTTGAGTTATTGAGTTAGATTGATGATTAGTTTGAATATTTGATGGTTGAATATGTTAGGGTTTCGGATGATGATTTTTGTTGATTTTGGTGTTGATAATTTAGGGATAAGGGTTGTTTGATGGAATTGAGGTTAGGAATTAGTTGTTCATAACTTGTGACTCAGAACTCCAAAATTTTCAAATTTAGTATCAATGGAAAGCTACAAGAAAGATATACAACTTCCATGAAGAACTCAAAAATCAATTCCTTCTCTCATGGGGTCAAAAATGCAATCAAAGTTTCTATTTCTACTTGCCATCCCAAAACAGTGACAGAAACTTCTAAAATTTCTCTCTTTCAACTCCAAGGTCCAAACATGTCATATTTTATATCAATGCAAAGATCAAAAAACAACCTACATCTTTCATGAAGGACAGAAAAATCAATTTGGCTTCTAAGGGAGCCAAAAACCACTTCAAAGTTTCTGTCCATTAATGATCATGCCAAACAGTAACAGAAACTTCTAAAAATCATAACTTCCTATTCCATCGACCAAAAATTCCATACTTTACATCAATGAAAAGATCAAAACATAATCTAAAACTTTCATCAAGAACTTAAAAGCAATTTCTGCCTCTATAAGGGTCAAAATTTCAATCAAAGGTACTGCCCACTTAAATGTCATCCTGAACAGTCACAATTTCTAAAATTCATAACTTCTCATCCCATTGTCCAAAAATTCTATACTTTATATCAATGTAAAAATCAAAACAAAATCTTCAACTTTCATGAAGCACTTAAAGGCAATTTCAACCTCTAACTAGGTCAATTTTTCAATCAAAGTTTCTGCC
>JAOTIZ010000008.1:13862484-13886852 GCA_027123425.1 Erythroxylum panamense | reverse complement strand
CCGTTAGAGACGGTCTCCTTTGGTCGTTATGGTTTGATTGTTTGTACATACACTTGGATCCTGGCTTCGGGAATGTCTCGGGACTTAAAAATTTTAATTCCGCACTGTGGGCATGTGATGCCTACCCCGGGATTTTCCTACAGAGTTACATCATAAGTTTCCAACCTATATATTATTTAAATGATTTATAAAATAAATCATCGATAAGAGAGCAAAAATAAACAAAAATTAGATCGTTTAAATTTGTAAAAGAAGAATTGATGTTCATAAAAAGATGGGTCAAGACAACGAAATTTTATTAAAATAGTTAGCCGCATCTCTGCACCCCTAATTAGTCCAAATATTTAAGCCGTTATAAATGAACTTTTGACATCTTTGAACCGCTGGCCGTGTACCCAGCCCACAAAAGTATGAGTGCTAATGTTGATGGCTCATGGCACATCATCAGAACTCACGCTTATGCTTAGTAACGAAACTCTTGACTTACCCGCCAAAACTTCTCCGCGGACAACTATTACACATTGTCACGTTCTCAGCAATCTCTACCCTCCCACCAAGCCTAGAAGAACTGCCCACAAAGATCCTGTCTTTCGCTCATCTTTTCCAGGAATGTTCCAAACTGAACTCTCTGAAACTGGGCAAGCAAGCCCATGCTTGCATGATCGTTTCTGGGGTTTCCCCTATGAAATTCACCTCAAATTGTTTGATTCAATTATATATCAAAACTTCGCATTTGGGTGATGCCAGAAACGTGTTCGATAAAATGATTCTGAGGGACGTTGTTTCTTATAACTCGATGATAGCTGGCTATGCGAGCCACGGCAAGATGGGGATGGCAAGAACATATTTTGATTTGATGCCTGAAAGAGATGTCGTGTCGTGGAATTCCATGATTTCAGGGTTTTTGCGAAATGATGAGTGTGGAAAAGCACTTCGTGTTTTCTTGGAGATGGGAAGATCAGGTGTGAAGTTTGATCGAACGACTTTTGCTGTTGTATTGAAGTCGTGTGCAGTTTTGGGTATGTGTGATACTGGGGTTCAAATTCATGGTCTTGTAATCCGCATGGGATATGATAATGACGTGTTTGCAACAAGTGCTTTGGTGGATATGTATGCAAAATGTAAGGAATTATACGATTCGCTCTGTGTTTTCAGTGAAATGTCCCAGAAGAATTGGGTTTCTTGGAGCGCCTTGATTGCTGGTTGTGTTCAGAATAATCAACACATTGAGGGTTTAGAGTTGTTTAAGGAGATGCAAAAGGAAAGAGTCGGAGTCAGTCAATCTGTCTATGCTAGTGTTTTCAGGTCTTGTGCAGGGTTATCTGACATTAGACTGGGTTCTCAGTTGCATGCCCATGCTCTAAAGAGTGACTTTGGATCAGACATCATAGTAGGAACTGCAACATTAGATATGTATGCAAAATGTGGCAGTATGCTTGATGCCCAAAAACTGTTCAACTCGTTGCCAAATCATAGTTTGCAATCTTATAATGCTATCATTATCGGGTTTGCTAGAAGTGACAAAAGTTTGGAAGCTTTACAAGTATTTCGCCTTTTAATGAAGTCTGGCCTTGTTTTTGATGAAATAAGTCTATCTGGGGCGTTTAGTGCTTGTGCATCAATTAAAGGGGTTATAGAGGGCCATCAAGTTCATGGTTTAGCAATTAAGACTACTCTTAGGTCAAATGTCTGTGTGGCAAATGCCATGCTTGATATGTACGGTAAATGTGGAGCTCTACACGAAGCATTTTGTGTGTTTGATGAGATGGAAACAAGAGATGCTGTCTCTTGGAATGCAATTATTTCTGCTCATGAGCAAAATGGAAGTGAAGAGCAAACACTATCCCTTTTTGCGTCAATGCTTCGCTCAAGGATGGAGCCGGATGAATACACTTACGGTAGTGTATTGAAGGCTTGTGCAGCTCAGCAGGCCTTGAACACTGGTATGGGGATCCATGACAGAATCATCAAATCTGGTATGGGTTTGGAGTCTTTCATAGGAGGTGCTCTTGTTGATATGTACGGCAAGTGTGGGATGATTGAAGAGGCAATAAAAGTTCACCACAGAACTCGAGAAAAAACCATGGTTTCCTGGAATGCGATAATTTCTGGATTCTCATTGTTAAAACAAAGTGAGGATGCACAAAAATTTTACTCTCTCATGTTGGAAACGGGTATGGAACCAGACAACTTTACTTATGCAGCAGTTCTCGATACTTGTGCAAATTTGGCAACTATCGGCCTTGGGAAGCAAATTCATGCTCACATCATCAAGCTGGATTTGCAATCCGATGTGTATATCTCGAGCACGCTTGTAGATATGTATTCTAAGTGTGGAAGCATGGAAAATTGCAGGCTAGTGTTTGAGAAAGCCCCTAGAAGAGACTTTGTTACATGGAATGCCATGATTTGTGGCTATGCTAACCATGGACTTGGGGAAGAAGCCTTAAAAACATTCGAGAGGATGAAACCTGCAAAAGTAAATCCCAACCATGCAACTTTTCTTTCAGTCCTTAGGGCTTGTGTGCACATGGGGCTTCTTGACAAAGGTTTGTATTACTTTGATTCCATGCTAAGTGAGCATGGTTTAGAACCTCAAGCAGAGCACTATGCATGCATGGTTGATATATTAGGTAGAGCAGGTCGAGTTGGACAGGCACTAAAGCTAATTGAAGAGATGCCTTTTGAAGCTGATGCTGTTATCTGGAAAACTTTGCTTGGCGTTTGCAAGATCCAGGGGAATGTAGAGATTGCAGAAAAGGCACTGGCTATGCTTTTGCACCTAGATCCGCAAGATTCGTCCGCTTATATTCTTCTATCAAACATTTATGCTGATTCTGGGTTGTGGGATAGGGTTGCTGAGCTGAGAAAGATAATGAAGTATAACAACCTAAGGAAGGAGCCAGGTTGCAGCTGGATTGAGGTTAAAGATGAGGTACACACATTTCTGGCTGCAGACAAGTCTCATCCAAGATGTGAAGAGATATATGAAAAGCTTGATGTGCTAATTGGTGAGATTAAATGGGCTGGATATTTACCACATATAGATCTCATAGTTCCTGATGAGGAAGCAGGAGAATATGATAACCTTGAAGAGCAAGAAACATGCATCTACAGCCACAGTTCTAGCTGCTAACATGGCTGACCAGAGATTTGAGAAGTTAATTTTCAAAAGTTCTTTATTGATAAAGAATAATTGACAATTTAACAACCAGATACTAAGCAGATTTGGCACGTTTGTTGGAAGCTGAAATCTAGACTGAGTTGTTATTTTATCAGCAAGAAAGCCTGAAAAGTAAAGGACATTCTAGACGAAGGGCCCTGTTGAAAATTAACGACATCGTCATTGTTAATACCAAATCAATCAGTCTATCACAGAAGGAAGAGAGAGAGGGGGGGGTTCTTCGGGGGACAAACTTGCTCTCTGTTTAATCCAATAAAGCGAAGGCTGCAGTGATGTAGTGGGGGCAACTGCAATGCTTTTCGCCAATTTCCACAGGTTCCTTCTCGGGTTTCATTTATCTTCCAAAACCCCTAATTCTTTGCATCTGTTCTGTTTTTATTTGCTTGTTTCTGAAATTGACCGATCAGGAAAGAGTTCTTTTCTATTTGGTAGCTCTTCGATTGTATTAATTGATTGTTCGTTGACATAATCTTTTCTGAGGAGAAGACCAATAGTATTCTTTTGAATTTTGCTATTTGGGTTAAAAGATGAGCAAAAATATGATGAGACAACATTGACTCTAGATGATAGGTCACCAACGGACAAGTCCCTTTACCATTCTGTATAAATGTACTATTCTATTGTACAAATATGGTAAAGGGGCACATTCAATCCTTGTTCTTCGGGTAGTTTCCAGTTCTTTTCATCACGCAGGGTAAAGCAGTTTGGTAGCTCGCAAGACTCATAACCTTGAGGTCACAGGTGCAAATCCTGTCTCCACAACATTCTTTTTTACAATGGACAAGTTTCTAACCATCAGAAGCTTAGGAAGGCTGGACAGAGTCATTGGTGAGGCTAAATAGAAAGAGTAATGGGTGCTTTAAGTCTGGTTATAAGACTGTCCAATCATGCAAACACCTGGGGACAGCCAAGCAAGTCTGGTGTTATAAGACTGACCACACACCAGGCACATGAAGCAGCTGCCAGATACTTTAATTGTTCAAAAAATATCTGACATTTGATTTTGTGACTTCATATCAGCCTGAATGAGTTGTTTGAGGATCCATTTTGAGGCAACATTGACCTGTACCTCCTGGAGCATCTATCTCATACAAGCTGTAGCATAGATCATATGGAATTTGCGTAGTGGGAAAGATGGACAGCACACGTATGATTTTGTTGTTTCTGAAGATCCATATCATATCATATGTTATGTTACGAGTATTGGACAAACATCGGAAGCTTAGGCCACTCATCTTTCTTCAGTTCACCACTAAGCAGGAGGAATCATGGTTCTTGAGTTCCTTTTCTATTTTCTGTTTAATGCCTGCTTCTGCTTTGTTTGATTTTGATTTCTGCCTAACTGTAGACAAAGAAAATACCTCATTATCATTGACTGCGGAATTTGGATGCCTTAAGAAGGGTAATTTTGGTCTTCATTTCTCTACTTAGCTGCTGCAAAAACTTGTTTTGCTGTAATAGATTAGATATGTAGTATCGATTTATACCTGTTTGCTCTCTCTCTCTCACTCCATCTCTCTTTTCTTTTTTTGTTTGTTTAGGGAATTTAAGTACTTCCATTAATATGAATTTAGATCATGATAATAGTAATACCCTGGAGAACACATCATCCATGTGTTCTTCAGAATTCAAAACTCATAATGCATAATGCTCGTATGTTATTGGAAAGACGTCAAATCCTACATATTATGTTCTCGAATTTAGGTCATGTTATAGTATGGTATCCAATAAGAAATGGTGTGCGATCGTGGCTTGCTAATAATGATAATAAATAAGACAAAATGAAGGGACCCATTGAAGTTTGAAGTAACGTGGCACCAACCGGTGACATGTTGCTAAAGAAAACCTTCAATGGCTGTGTTTTTTTCAACATCGAAAAAACAAGTTGGTTCATTCGTAAAGAAAAAGAAATATCATAAATTCAGAATTCACAACCAAATCTATTATGACGAAGTAAAGTTGGAGTGTGACATATTATTTGAGAGTGTTGATGATGATAATTTAGAAGTTTTCTTATTTTTACATTTGACAAAATCAACAATGGCTTCAAAATTTGCATAAAATATCAAATTAAAAGCGGAGTAAAGAGTCACTTTCATAATATTTATTAGGATCAATAGTTATTTTGAGGCATTGACCATATTTGAGATAAGATAGCCGGAAAAGTTTTTAAGTGATTTGGATTTCTCACTTAAAAAATAGGATATTATTTGTTTCAAAAAGACAAGCACTTCCTATTAATAATAGTATGGAAGCGCAGGCGAAATAGGAAATAATTGTAGATATGACAAGAAAGTAGACATTGTCCAATGCTAGCAGGCATCCTGGTCTAGTCAGAGTCAGACAGAGACAGTCCACGCCTATTATTAATAATTAATATTATACAAAAACGTGTTGCTTTGCTTTTTTTAGTTTGGCCTCTTATCAATCAAAGCTAATCTCATCACAGGAATAACCAGCATTAGCCTACAGGGTCTATATTGTCTTCCAAGTTGCGGCCTTTCTTTCATTTTCCCACTTTTTGTTCATTATTGTCAATTGGGTTCCCGTCAAATTTTCATTTTACCAAACTCGGCTTTGATTCCGTGTTCCGGGTTTCAATTATCGTCATCCTTTCTCGCTGTGAATTCTTATATTCGATTTTATGTTGCAGATATAGGGTATCTGGGTTTGATTTCCTTATTTGATGTAGCCTTAAAGATTCTAGCTTTTAATTCTGAATCCCTCTCGTCAAATTTGAAGCTTTAATCGTTATTCAGGCTGAATTTAGAGATTTCATATTGTTCTGGTATATTGGTTCGTTCGCAATCGTTCTGGTACCATTTTCGAGGTATTAGTCCTTTTAAATTAACCATCTAGAACCGGGCTGTTCAATTCTAACAGGTTAGTGCTTTTTTCGTTTATGAATTATTTGTTGTATCTTTGAACTGGATTGCTACTTGATTTGAAGATAATCCTAGTATATGTATTACAGGTTTTATCTTATAGAAGGCTTGGTATCAATCACTTGTTTTAAAGCTCTAAATCCTAGTTTTCACAAATTAAGAGGGCTTCGAAAGGATGACAATTGAAGATATTGCACCAAATAAGGAGAGAAAAGCAAGGAAGGGCAAGCAAGTTAATGAGAAATCTCCTTTGTTGCCCAGTAGGCATGAGGATACTGGTGTTGATGAGTTTAACGGAGCTTCCTTTACGGGGGCGGTCTTTAATTTGTCCACTACAATAGTTGGTGCGGGGATTATGGCGTTACCCGCCACTATGAAGGTTTTAGGCCTCATTCTTGGAGTTGCTTTGATCATCTTCATGGCCTTCTTGACAGAGGCCTCAATTGAGCTATTGCTTAGGTTTAGCAGGGTAGGGAAGTCTGCTTCTTATGGAGGACTCATGGGAGATGCTTTTGGAAAGTATGGCAGGATTTTGCTACAAGTTGCGGTTTTGGTCAATAACATTGGTGTACTTATTGTGTACATGATCATTATTGGTATGTCATTTTAAATTTCTTGCTGTTTGATGATTACATAATCTGACTGTCTTGTTGTGAAGCTACGTTTAGTTTATTTGTGTTTCTAATGTTTCCAGTTAAAAGTTCTACTAGTTAATCAAAGGACTCAAAATCTGTTTTTTGCTCTCTTGCTTGCTTATTGAAGGTGATGTGTTGTCTGGAACATCTTCAAGTGGGGTTCACCACGCCGGGGTGCTTGAAGGGTGGTTTGGAGAATATTGGTGGAATGGACGCTTCTTTGTTCTTCTTGTAACAACACTTGCTATCTTTTCTCCACTGGCTTGCTTTAAGCGAATTGGTTAGTGCTATATCTCAATTGTTAAGAGTCAAGCTATTTGCTCCAAGTTTTTAATGTATCCAATCTACAATTTATCGTCCAATTACTTTTATACTTTTGCTGCTTCTGATGGTACACAGCCACAGCACTTGACCTCCTTTATTTGCAACTTTGATTTTTTATCTCCTTCAGGGGCGGTATAAATTGTCAAAGCATATCTCTTTCTCTTCATGAGTTCATCCATCTTATAAGGTTTGGTATATAGTATTCCCGTGTTGATTTTTATATGTAGTTCTTCCACATGAAGGTGGATGCTTGTCAGATACAGCAACATTTAACATGGATAGTACTACTTCTGCTGCATATACAATTTAATCCCTTATGTTGTTGATTCTCTTGTCCATCTTTTGTTGTTTGGTTCTCTAACACTGAGATTGACTTTCCCGTCTTTTATTTGCAGATTCTTTAAGATACACATCTGCCTTATCAGTTGCTCTGGCAGTTGTATTTCTTGTTATCACAGTGGGAATCACTTTCATCAAGTTGATAAATGGAAGTATACCAATGCCCAGATTACTACCTAATGTTACAGATTTGACGTCATTCATGAATCTCTTCACTACAGTTCCAGTTCTTGTCACTGCATACATCTGCCACTACAATGGTATGCAGTTGTGATCATTTGTTTATATTGGATGTACTAAGTGCATGCATATTTAACCTGCTCAATTGGTGGTTGATAAAAGTGAGATGTCTGTTTGATCAACATCCAGTTAATGCTCCTAGTTTAATGACATCTTGCAACACCTCCCATCAACATTGAAACATGAAGCCAAGAAAAGCAACCAACATACCTGATTGTTTATCATGAATATGACAAGATTCTACTAAGGTGTTCTTTTTGGTTTTGCAATTAGTTCTAGTTCTGTGGAGAACTTTTGAATGCCTCACTCTGTGTCTGAATACTTGAATCTTTAAGGATCATTTTATCTTTATTTCTTAATTGCTACAGGCATGGTTTGATATTAGAATTTGTATTTCAAAACATTTCTGGTTTATAAAGGTTTTCATGATTAAAATTAGCTTTTGGTTGGCTTAAAATTGTAAATTAACCAGTGCTTATTGAGCAAGTTGCTGATCTTTTGAGCATTTCATGTACAGTTCACAGCATTGGCAATGAACTAGATGATTCCACTCAAATAAAACCTGTGGTACGAACAGCCCTTGGTTTATGCTCAACTGTCTATATAATGACAAGCATCTTTGGATTCCTTCTTTTTGGTGATGCAACTCTAGATGATGTGCTTGCAAACTTCGATACCAACCTTGGCATTCCTTATGGTTCTCTGCTTAATGATGCTGTTCGTGTTAGTTATGCGGCTCATCTCATGCTAGTATTTCCAATTGTCTTTTACCCATTGCGACTCAACTTGGATGGTCTCCTATTTCCCTCAGCCCGACCTCTGTATCAGGAAAATCTTAGGTTTGCTTTGATCACAGTTGGGCTTATCACTCAGATATTTTTGGGTGCAAACTTTATTCCGAGCATCTGGGATGCTTTTCAATTCACAGGAGCGACAGCAGCCGTTTGTCTTGGATTCATCTTTCCTGCTTCCATTACTCTGAGGTGCTCTTACGTTTTGAATTAGAAAATGACATTTCTGGTCTAGTTCAATTTATTTGTGTGCTTTAATATTTTCATGTTGAACAGTGTACCGAATCACTTTGGTTTGACGTGCAAAGTTTATGATGTCATAAATGTGAAAGTAGTACTACTTTTCAAAAAGGAAAAAAAAAACAGTTTGAGACAGTTGGTACTTATTTCCTGCTTGGGCATTGTCTTGCGATATATGTTGTTAATTTTTCTGTTTGCTTCGCTAATCTGGAGTGCTTGATTCAGTGGACTCGTTCTGATTATAGTTTCTACTAGAGTTTGCTGATCTAGTTGGTCAGACATTTATTGTAGTAACAAGTACAAAATGTCATTTTCATTTGTATTTGTTCCTATTTATATTTTTCCTTGACCATAACGATTTTGATGACTTACTATCTAAAATGTGCTCCATTTCTCTTTGATGCTTCAGGGATCGTCACAATATAGCAACAAAGAAGGACAAAGTTTTGTGCATTTTCATGATTGTCCTTGCTGTATTCTCAAACCTGGTGGCCGTCTACAGTGATGCCTATGCACTGTTCAAACAGAATTCCTCTCCTCGTGAATGATCTGTTGTATTACTTCAAGAAAAATGAACAAAAGGTATGGCCATCTTTAATGATGGGACCTGACTAAGTTTAGTATGACCAGAGGATCAAGTCCTCTGCGAAGGTGTGGCTGGTTGAATAATATGAAAACTTGGACCAGATGATCAATGTATATAGTTCGTTTGCTACAGGAAAATGGAGGCTTCAGCATCCCGAAGGACCTCTTGTTGTGTGCATTATGGTACTGTTTTGTAATCAGAATTTTGAGTTTGTTGTGTGGATCAGAATGAAATTACAGAAACAAAGGTGAAGCATTGTTGTTTATGAATCTTCAAAATAACTTCTGTTTTCTTAGATTAATCAATTGTTGGTATATCTAGATGATATCCAATTTGTTTATGAAGCTCCAAAGATATGATCTTATATGGACACGGTAAGTTTTGTGACTGGCTAATGGCCTGCGAGTGATGTGAACAAGAAAAACATTGTAACAAGTTTTTGCCTTGGAATTTTGTCGTCAAAGTGTTTTGCAAAATCATTGAAGAGAGAAATTTCTTGGATCTTAAGCTACATTTTCACTTTAAATCTGACCACTCCAAGTTGAATAATCATATAATTCCTGTCTGACCAGAGAATCAGCAATCTTTTTCCCCTTTAGATCTGCCTATAAACCTCAAAAGGGATTTTCATCAATCGACCAATTTTTGTAACTACTGATTTTTTCCTGTAATGATTGTGTTCATTAGTAACTATTAATCATATATATTTTGATGTCTTTTATTAGTGGACAAATCATTTTTATTCTTTTCTAATAACTAATACGTGATGTGTCCTTTATTAACGAATATTTGTGTTTTTTTTTCAGAATAAAATTGCAACTAGTGGATTCTTTTTTAGGCAAAATTTGATGCCTTCTATGCACTAACAAAATGCTCCAAAACATGATAGCAGAGGTCTCACTTGTTTGCTTGTCTACTCTCTAGCATTCATTCCAGCTCAGCCTCAACTAATTGATTAACATAACATAGCAATAATACAGAAAGCAAGCAAGAGGGATGTTAAAGAACAAATTTAATGATGCCTATGTACAGGAAACATTCCTTAATCCTTCTTCAGGGTTTCAATTAGTATGTACATGTTTAATAAGCTGGTTGTGTGTGTAGGTTTCCTATACTATACTGGTCACAAATGGCACCAGTCTTCTATAATCCCTTCTTCTTCCTAGTGCACAGTTGTCCAAAACTCTGCTGAGGATCAGGCGTGTGTTCTGCAAAGCCACCTCTCTACTTGGAATCCCCGAGTCTTGTGCAGTTAACAATGAGCCTGCTCCCATAACAAATTGCGGTAGTGAGGATCCGCTTCGAGCCTTGAAAGAGGGGTTCGGAACAAGCATCTTGCTGTCTGCTCCAACTCCATTATCATATGCCCCTGGCTCGTGCTGGAGGCAACCAGGTACCGAGCTGCAGCTATGCAAAAGTGCTTCCAATACACCAAGAGCCTCCCAACACAAAGTACTCTCTACCAGCTGCGACACAATTGCATACATATGTGGACTCTGGGAGGCATCCATGGGAGTGTGCTGCAGTAGTGCCTTGAGCATGAGCAGTATCACGCGTTGATATTCTACTGGCCCCTTCTCAAGTAGTCGTAGCAAATGCCCAAAAGCTAAAGCTGAGTGCTTTGGGAACCATTCATTGTGTAACAGCGGCGATACACAACCAAGGAGGTTTTCAATGCTTCTGATCTCCCCTTGGGCATAAGCTACAAAAACAGTGCTCAACTCATCCAGTGATTTTGCTCGACACCACACTGCTATGTTTTTTGCAACAAAGCAAGCCTTTTGCCACTGGTGTTGGAGTTGTGAAGTATGTACCATCGTCCTGTCCATGCTGAGTTGCAAGCAAAGCCATGGAAGTAAACCTATAATGTGCATCAGGAGCCTTGTCTCCGCATCCCCAAATATGGAGTCACACGAGTATATTGTAATGTGGGAAAGCACCTCAATAGAGATGTCATGGCTAACAGTTGATAGGAGCCCTTTAAGCACAAGAGGCTGCACACCTTTAAAGACCGGTAATTTTCCACTACAAGTTGCAGCCAACGATTCAGTCCTTCGAAAATCTCCGATGTCTGCACTGGTGTGAAGCTCATCACGAGGCATGCTTGAAAGAAGTACATTTTCAGTTGTTCTGTCCCGGAATGATAAACAGTCAATCACACGCAAGAATAGCTCAAGCACTTGGCAGTAGACATGAACAAAATCTGTGTGCATCATTGCTATGCAACCCCAAAATAGTTGAGGATAGAGAATCACTTTTTCTGGCTCCATATTATCCGCCATTACTTGCAATGTCAACAAAATTTCCATGATGAATCCCAAAACTGGAGGAACTGGGTTTCCTAGGCATCGGTGAAGGCATCTGAGGAGTGAAACACAAGTATCAGTTGAGACACTAGGTCGTAGTGCACGGTAAATCTGATGTGAGCGGCATGCAAGGTGTCTTGACGTGCACTCCATAGCCCATTTTAGAGCCACACCACCCCAAGTCTCGCGAAGATCTCCTTGGAAGAAGATAGCATCAACCATGCTCTGGACAAGGGCAGAAAGAAGGGCTGCACTTGGTAGCTCAGTTCTAACAACTGTGGGGTCCTCATTCTCCCACATCATGCTCCCTCGTTTTGACTGGACGTACTTGATCAGACTAACAACCTGTTGCTTATTTTCTCCATCACTGTTTTCTACACCATAGAGTTCCAAGTGCCGGCCTGCCAGTGAATACAATAGATTAACCAGCAAATGTTGGCAGTGCTCTAGCACAATATCTTCCGAACTATCCATTGAAACAAATGTGACATGAAAAAGAAGAGGCAAATGCTCCCGAAAATCCTCATCATTTTCATATGCAATTTCTGCCAGTAGAATCAATGCAATATCGGCATGTGTGAGAGAATGTTGTTGATGCCCCTGCAAGGCTGACTGAAGTTCTTTGGCATTAACACCATGTGCACCAACACCAGGATGCAGCCCATCATCACCACAGTTTGGTGTGTCAATAAGGTAGTCTACACTGTCCCGAGAAACATGACGGCTGCGCAAACTTCCCGTTGAACTTCTAACACCCATTAATGGACCTGGCATGTTCACTAATGCTGGAAGGAGCTGACCAATTAACTCTGAAGGCATCGGGTTTAGTGGGCCTGGGACACTTCTCCCTGCCACGCCAGCTGTTCGCCAGCTTAGACTTCCACTTGCATTTCTGAGGGAACCCTCAAGAGAACCCCGGACAAGCAATGGTGACATTTGTGGCTGGGTATCCGCAACAGAAGCAATATGGGGAACTGCAGGCCCCTGGGAGAATTCCAGAATAAAATTCGCGTTCGGATCACCCTTGCTTGCACTTGGCCCAACCGGTTCAATGCTATCTTCTAACATCCGTTGAGCCAACTGGTAGACTAAGTGATCGATTGTACGTTGTGGACAAATTCGTGCTAAATATAAGCTTACCCGCTTTGCAACTGAGAAATACGTGGCAAATGCCCCACTTATTTCAGCAGATGCATTGGAATCACAGTCTTCAATCCCTTTCATTATCAAGAAATCCAAAACCGGACTAATGTTCCTGGACTTGCTAGCAATAGTGCTCCATAGCTTTTCAATTTCATCAGGGAATTGATCCCCGTGTCGCCATGTCACATAGTAAAGGCTCTTTAATAATCTCTCACTCCATCCTGAATCCTCCAGTTTCCAGAGATTTAGGTTTTCAATCCAAGGAGCCATGCATGTTAAAACCTGATGCTGAGCAATTATATCCACAGCATCAAGTTGCCGCTGCATGATCTCCTCGCAGAGAAGTTGGCTTAGTTCAGGATGATCTCTAGCTAGTTTGCAAGAGAGTTTGTACTGGAATTGTTGATAAGAATCAGGGAGATTACCAACAACAGAAGCTCGATAACCTTCAGGGCCATCATCAGCCCACTCACGAACAGAAAGTGTTTCCAGCATCTGAAGGGCATCATCACGGATTTGCCGATTTGGGTCCACAACTTTGTAGAGGATCAGGCTGAGCAGCCTCTGTATTTCGCATTCTGGTATTTCTTGCCGCATGTAGACCTCCGCCAGCACACTGAAGTAACCATCAGCTATAGCCGGATCAGAGTAGTAGCACTGCAAAAACTCTCAAGTCAAAACCCCCATTTACATGTTAGGAATAAAAAGCAAATGAAAGATAATAAATAATTCCGTTATAAATGCAATGACCACAGGACGGAAACAATAACTAAAGTTTATAAGATCAACTTCATTAGTTAAAGTAAAGAAAGACTGAAAAAAAGAAAAAACCAAGTTAGGAACGTAGTGATTAGACATAGATTGTATCATTCCATAAGGTACAATGAACTCAAACCAAAGGAAACAACATCCTTTGTAATTTATTAATACCCTGATTGAAAACTCCCATTTATCTTCATGTTTTCTTCCAAAACGATGACAAGTTTGATAGTCATGTATTTAACTTTTCAAGCATTCCTTTTCCAGAGATTTTAGGGAAAAGAAAAAGGCAAAGAAAAGAAAATTACCTGATCAATACAAGCTGGGAAAAGGTCTAAATTGGTAAGAAGAAGGTTCTTCAAAGCCAATTTTGCCAGGGAAATGCGATGATGAACAGCCCTTTGTCTATCACGGCCAGCAGCTCCTCGGCCTCCTTCTCCCGTGTACTTACAATAAGATGGAGTCGACAAAGAGTAACCAAATGGAGCTCTGGGAGCAGGGTCATAAAATAAACTATTGATCCAAGATATTGCTCTCCCACTCATCTTTCTTGCATTGTCATCAAAGCAAGGTCCATACAAAACAGAAGCCATAGCATTCATAGATGCCCACTGAATTGCCTCAATTTGTTCATTGAGTTCTTTATCAAAAGAAATCTTGTCTATAGAATCTTTTGATCGATTGTGCTGAGAAGCCTTGTAACGCTCAACCTCACGCCGGTAGTCACTGACACCATCCAGCCCCCATGTACCACCAGCATCATCACTCCAGGAGAGTAGAAGATCAAATAGTCGCTTTCTAGTTCTGACATCAAATTTCTCAGATTTGGAGTCCACAAATTCTGGTGCTAGAGACCTTAAAACTGAAGCAAGCGCATAGCGGAGCGGCTGCATTTCTTGAAAGTTTTCGGGTGGCATTGAATACATGTGTTTGATTGTTTCATCGATGAATCTGAGATAATGGAGCCTAAACACTGGTTTGCGGCAGAGCATGCCAGGCCAGATACTTTCAGCAACCGTCCGATATATATTTGCAATGTGGACACGCAGTTCTTCGCGGCGTGATTTTTGACTCTGCAAGATATTGCTAGGCCATTTATTTTAGGAATTCAAATTTCACAACAGAAGCCACATTGGTTCTTCTTCATACTACATTTGCATATTGCTAAAAATCATGAGTCGGAGTGAAAACTGGTTTTAGATCAAGTCCTATGGGGACAACGCTCTTGACTAGCTAGATTCAGTCTTCAGAAAGTAAAACATATGTTAGTCGTGATACTCAACCATTGCCATGTAAAATCTATAATTGTCAAGAAATCATTCAACCTGAACCATTCAATCCGAAAAACTTAAGCTGATGAGTAAAGCCTAGAAATGGATCATATATTCTTCTAACAATGCTAGCTTGTTCGCAAACTTACGTATTCATTCAAAATTGGAACAGAACACTGAACACTAGGATTAGCAATTTCAATATATATTTTAACAGAGTCAGCCCTCATGTGTCAAGGAGTCAGTCAAAGGGAAACCAATGTACTGTAGATAAAACCAACCTATTTCCATATAGGAGACTCTACTGTTGCATTTGACGCTTGATCTTGACGCAATGTCAAATTAAATTTCAAACATTGGTGGTTAATGCTACACTATATCTTGTCAGATGCTTCTGTAAGAGCAACCAATTTTTCATAATGTCATTGTTCTGTCTACCCATGCAAAATTTTATGAAGATGTCAAATGGACATCATGCACATGACTTCCGTACTCTCTATTATGTGGACCAGGAAACACTGTTGAACATTATTAAAAGTGTTTTTCATTGCAAGTATGATTGTTTTCTAGCTAAGCCTGTTTTATTGTATTAACTTGGCCTACAACTTGTTGGAGATCACTACACTCACTCCGAAATTGTCTTGGGATTTGTAATCACAAACTGGTGCATTGCCTCGACATAAATGCAGCAATGAGAAGATGTTGGAAATTAGGAAAACAACTCAGTAATTAATGACAGATTCACACCTTCCACTTGGGCTTTCCCTCAGTTTCAAAAGAGACCTCATCCACAAAAGAAGAAAGCTCGCTGAACATGATTTCACATGCTTCCAGATGTGAGTGACCAAGAGCCATGGTGGCAGCATGCTGCATCATAAATCACAAATCAAGTTAAGCAATCGCCATAACAGTAAAAAGCAACGAGTATCAGCATATTGGTAATAGCATTTCCTCGTTTCCCTAATTGATTTGTCACTTTGAGGTGTTAGTTAGCCAAATAATAAAAAACAAAAGTGGACTTTGGATAAATGTTTGTGCTTTCCAAAGTAAACTTACTATGTTTGCCTCAGTTCCAGATTTTAGTGAGGGGAAAATAAGATGGTAAAGCTCTTTAGCAGCTGCTAAGCCACCTGATTCTCTACTATCTGGTGGACAGGAACAAGCAAACATTGCATACATGAGCCACTGGTCCACCTTGTTTTCTGCATCTTGTGATTGATGAGCCTTCCCACCTAACTCCACTGGAGTTATATGAGTCAGATGTTGCACAACCTCCACCCTGCCAATATGAACACAGACTCAAATTGAAATTCATAAATTCTCTTTTATTGCAGAAGTTATTTAAAAAAATGGCTAGATGTCGTGAAGGATTCAACAACAGTGGTGATAGAACTAATGACAATATAATCAGAACATAATTCACATTTTCAACTCCAATTTCTTGTTGTTTATACAATATAGATTGGAACTAAACCTTATGAACTAAAAGCTGTAAGTGTACTAGAATTGAAATGAGGAGCTAACTTCTTACAGCACCATGCGAGTCCAGGGCATTTTAATTGCAAACCGCAGAGGGTTTTTGGGTTTACCAATTCATGAGGATGTGGCATATAGTTAGTTAGTCATCAGAGGTAATACTTGCCACGAGGGGAGCCACCATTTACATTGAACATGGCAGTTAAAAAGAGAACGTAAAACCAGGAAATACCAAATGTAGCATGAATATGACAGTGGAGATCTACTTACTTTGCTTCCTGAACAGAGCTTGGGCAAAGCTGAGCAGCATGTTTGACTAGTTCACTAAGACACCTAGCCCATCTGTTCTTATCAGGACTCTCAAATACTATGGACTGAAGAGTTACATCAGGAAGAATTGCATCAGATTCTCGTCTCAAATCAAAGGGACGGCCAGACTCCAAATAGCACCTCTGAACAATATCATCCTGGGATACACTCTAAATTTCAGTGTGCTACACAATGTAAGATCTATTCACACATTCACAAGATTGAAGGTCTTGTTGAAGTAATAACTGAAAATATAGTGTTAAAGAGTTTATCTCACCCAGTGTTCTTCTAGGACATCAATTACAAATATCGGTTCTGCTTCAATCCTCAAATTACAGTAGCGTTGCTTATGTAATGTGAGAACTCGTATATCATTCCTTAATGCGCGAACACAGCGCAATAACTCCAATGCTGTGTGCCTAATCTGACTATCCACAGAGCTAAGGAAGATGAGACCAACTGCATCAATCTCCGATGCACGAAACTCAATAACTTCTGAATGGGGGAAAGAAGACTTCCTAAATCCTTCACTCTGTTGTGTTTCATCCTTTGCCTCAACATTTGATTCTAGCCTATCATCAATCAAACAAGCTCTCCAAAATCGCATGAGTTCCAACAAGCGAACCAATGACGTTTGGATGAGAAGAGGGAACTCGTCAGGAAGCCTAAGGACAAAGTTTGCCATCCCCCTTATAACTGCAAATCGGCGGTGAGGAAGATACCTAACTATTCGGTTCAAAACCTGCACCGCTTCCTCACGGACGCCTGGGTCAATACTTATGCCATGTTGAGGAATAATTTCAGTAATCTTATCACTTCGACCAACTTCTTCTATCAGGTATGGTATACACTTGAGCACTGACCGAAACAGATAACCTTGAGACTTTTCCTTGGTTACAGAATCTAAGCAGCACAAAATTTACCTTTTAAAGATCAATACATCACAAACCAAAGATTAACAACAGGCCAACATGAACATAGAAAATAAGCAAAAGCTAATTTATGTAGGACGAATAGCCATATTCTGGCAAGTTGATAAGAGAAAAAAAGGAGTGAAAAGTCCTGCAACAATATTAGTCTCATTCCACCACCAACAACCTGCTACTACTGGGAACAAAGTGCATAATCATAGAATTGCTAAAGTCTCTCCCTGCTTGTTCAAAAGGAAAAATTGGCATTTCTCTATCTTTAAAATGCTAAATGAATAGCCTGATTATATTCAGGTACAGATCAATGCAACGCAGTTGTGATTCATGATAAGTAGCTTGAAGGAATTGAACAACCACATCTAGGTTGTGCTCAAGTTTTCAAGTGTTGTATGCAATTTAGAGATAAGCTTGTTTTTATATAAACCAAGCAACCGTTCTAATTTTGCCGATATCTGATGTCATAAGAATACAATAAAACTAAATCCAAAAGAGGTTGAACTATGTTAAACAAGTAAAGCAACTTCATCATATTCATGCAGGAGTCTAAATCCCAACACAAATAAAGAACACTAAACTGAAAAATCACTTGAATTTCAAAGTGCATGTACCCACTAGATGAAAAGTAATAAGGTCAAAGTTAAAATGAAATACATGTTTCATTTCAGTATGCTTCTTGGTTTTATTGATTCTACAAAGATTTTACCTATCGTTGTCTTTGAAGAAGTCAAAAGAGCTTGATAATAAGTCCTATGGCAAGACCTCAAAATCGACTCAATTGCAGCCTTTACTTTGGGTACATAGTGGCCAATTTCATGCCCTGATACGGAAAAAAGCAAACCAATTTAAATGGTTTAGATATCAAAATGGAACCATGAACCAATCTCAGAATAAATGACCATGAATTCATTACATTTGACTATTTCCAAGCCGACATGCTCGCTTGAAGGTGACATAACAATGGCAAGTAAACCACGGAGACCAATAACCTTAGCATCACTTGGACTATCTTGCTTCAGCAATTCTAATATCATATGGTTCATGGCAAAATCCAGGTTATGCTCAGCAATTGTCACACAAAACTCGACAAGTTTATCATGTTGGCCATCTTGTGTAATCATTCCTTTCCGCAGTACCGTTAACAGTTGAGAAGTTACACTGTCTAAATAGTCCCATATACGGTTTTGGGGCTGGCTAGCTGCATGAACACTCAAGTAAAACCTTAAAACTCGATGAAGACAGTCCAATGCCATGAAACGATGAGTTTTTTCCTATACATACAAAGCAAATGAAATTGCATAATAGTTCGAATGAAATCCCGTATCTGGTTTCGAGCCCTCACTAGTATAATATCACTAAGTCAGTCCAAAAAAGTATAGACTTCTCTTCTTTGCATTCGACCTCAATGTGAATCATAAATAACTCGGACTTACTCTTAAAAGCTTGTAGAGTTGCTCCATGTGAGGGCTTAAGGTGCTGTGGAATATCAGAGGATCACCAAGACAAAGAAGAAGAGTGACCAGAGGGTATCCGACCTATCAAATTCATTCATGTGATTGAAGGTTACAGGAAAATTCAAAATGCAAAAACTCTTGTTCCGTGGAGATGAGATAGGATGCTACGTAAGTTATTATAGCAGAAAGTCATTGACAATCAAATATAAACACCTAAGAAAAAAAAAGATATGGGCAGGAGATGAAAGCAAAGCTGTCAAATATCAACACCCGAAGTGGTAAAAAGTAGACAGATAGTAGAGAAAAAGGAGGTATCCAAACAGGCTACAAAAAGTAGACAACACTAATATATAGAAAATACAAGATCTGTCAGAGCATTTAACATTTAAGAAATTTTAGGAGCACAGAGTCTAGCCGGTGCCACTGCCAATATGCACAGATTGGAATAAAAGACACAAAACCTAGAGTTCAGTATCTTGCACATAGTTCATCTTGCTACATATCATAGAGAAGAAGATACCGAAAAGTTAACAATCCATGGCCAAGAAGGCTGATGCAAACAATTTTGAGTTGATTGTGTAATCCATATTCAAATTTCTGCATAACTTGAGATATAAAAATACACTTGGCACCACAGACAAAGGAATAGAAGACACTGGATCAACTTACAGCTATATGCTTGCTTTGTTTGTCCATCCAATACATTAGTTGCCCTCTTATTCGCCCTACAGCTTCATACCAAAGAAAAAGTGCATTGTCTACACCTGAAGGAGGCCACTGGCTTTTTCCACCATCTGCAAGTGGCGCTAGGATGTTGGAAAGCATGTTACAAAGTGCATGGTGAAGCTCACTTTTGCGTTTGTGTGGAGCACGGTTAAGAGGGTTAGCTTTTGCCATGAAGGAAGCTGATGCATTCAGCCCCCCCTTGGTCTTAACCTGTATCAAATTGAAGCTTAGCTCATTTTTCAATGCATTTATCCAGAGAGAAAATTTTAATACACATACCCCGAGCTTCAAGTAACGCATCCCATTAATGATATTCAGTGTTTCACTACGAGCAATGCTAGTGTCAATCCGACGACTGTTTAACTCCATGAAGAATCGCTCAGTTACAGAGCTAAATCTGTAAAATGCAAACGTGCACCGTACAAATTGGTTAAGGTTTCAGACAATATGGGGGCAGCAAGGTTAAATGTGTGCTTCAAACATCAAAATCTATCTGAAAGATTCAAGTATGGATAAGTAAAAGCAAAGAATGCAAGTGGATGTCTGGTTTTGTTTTAAAATACTACCATAGTCAATAATCAAAAATCTGTCGAATTGGTTACCTGATACGGGATAAGGCACCTAAGAGTTGAGCAACTAGGTCCAAAAGCAAACCACGCAGATCAACCAGTGAGGGATAATCCACCTGGCTTACCACCCTGAAATAACAACGTATTCAAAAGACGCCAATGAAAAGATGGGAGTGAACATAACTTATCAACACAACTAATAGAAAAACTAAAATCACTTAAGTTTTTCTATTCAACGCCTGCAATATCTATGTACAGGAGAAGAAGATACGTAGTCAGTAACATCATTAAACTTCCTCGGCCATCTATTGCATGATTACCTGTCAGCATTAATTAGCCAGTCAAAAACAAAATTTTCAAGCCCAGACCATAGCTCCTCTGCACGGAAACAACCATCTTACGAGTATATCCATGTTTTGCTTATCATTCAGACAGAAAAGCTACTTCACAAGTTTATAAACAAACCAGTGAGCCCTTCCTGTGGACAGCACTCCACAAAACGAATGCATGCTGAACAAAAAATACACTCCACTGCCAGCTGATTCCAAGCACAAGTTTGGGAAAAATCTGAATCAAACAAACCATGTTTTTCTTGCACAAAAAGAGGTATGCATATTACATGTTTCATGGGAATGAGATATTTCGTGTGTTAGCAGTATAGTCATCCAATAACAAAAGTAAGCAGAGAATTCTGCATGGAAAGGTTGTGATTCCTTAATCTTCTTTCTCAACATGCAAATTGGTATTGATCTGCTAAAATATTTTTCTTAAAGTTGGTCCATTTTTAACTGTGGTGAAGCAGTTTAAGCGAACTTTTTGACTCAAGCAGTTAGTCTTGAACGCGTTGGGTAAGTTGTACAAAATTGTTGTTGTGTAGGAATCTTCTGAATAAAGACTTTGCTAAGTAGCACTATTACTACCCCACTTAAATAAGTTGTCTCACATCCAAACACCAGCAGATGGCCTATGTAATCTGATCTAACTGATTACTATACATGGTGCAACTGTTTGAAAATAATTTTTGAAATATTTCCAATTAATAGCCGAACAAGATAATTTTCTTCAGAATTTTCATTGTTCAGTATTTGGAAAACTTGAGACTTGTATGGTTCTTTAGACAATCTAGAGTTTGATTGACTAGAACTGCTAAGTGTTAGTAGCCCCAAAAAGGAACAAATGGCTGACAAATATTCAAAATAACCAAGTCTTGTGGATGTCTGATACACCCAATAGAGTATTCATGATCTATTAGTTACCTTTCTTTGGAACGTAGATGCATCATTCACACCCTTTGGAGATTCACTGCAATAAATATTCAGTGGAGGGATATGAAAAAGATGTCAGGGTACAACCAAACTATCAAAAGGCTGCTACTTGATGACATCATAGTCGTGGCATGGATATGTTGTTGCAAATTGCCAAATTCTGACTTTCTCTTCCAAAAGTGCAAGGGGAGTACAAAAATAGTGCTATTTTTAATGCAGTGCAACCAGAGTTCAAGTATATAAAGATGGACCACGTTGCACCCAAGGCGCCAACTACCCGCAAATCTTGGAAGAAACAACAGCATTAGCTTAACCACTATAATTAAATAATCATGTTTCTGAGAAAAATGCTCTTCAATAACCTTGCACCGATACATTCAGGAAAGAGGTTTACGGTATCCTATGACTTCTGAAAAAATATGGAGCTGCTGAAATACCTTTCCCTCCATTTTAGAAGAGCTTCTAATAGAGGGCCGGGAGTATGTCGGGCAACCATAGCTAAGGAATCCAGCACCTGCTCATACGCTGGGTCCGATGGTCTAAGGTATTGTCCATCCTGAAAGTTCCCGAGCAACAGCGACAATAATTTTGTAAGAAAGTAAAAAAGTCAGCCTTGTTGGAAACACCAACTTGAATTGTAAACCGAAGCGTATGCTAAAACTAGTAAAATTTTAAGAAAAATGGTTTAACTTCCATAGGAAGAGAAAGAAAAGAAGGACCTGAGCTTGAGCAGTTTCTATCCTCCGCCGAGCAAGCGGGAGAAACCGTTGGAGAAGCGCATCAACGATCAGCTTGGCAGCGCTTCCTGTCTTCATCTTCCTAACAAACCAACAAGATTCAGAATTTGGAAAAACACACTTCCTTGAAACAGTAACAAACGCATACAAGTCCATTGATCTATTAGAAAATGCGAAATGGCAACATTGTGAATCAGAGTAGGAGGAAATAAAGAAAGTTGATCGAGCAACAAAAACACCAAAAAGAACTCAAAAAGTAAACATAAGAAACCTGGAAAAAACGGGGAATTAATGGTTTGAAAAATGAAAGCTTGAGCTTGGAGCCATGATGATGGGTTTTGGCTTGTGTGTGTGTAACGTAACAGAGAGTGAAAATGTAAGCAGTGAAGACGCCGCTGGTTCGGTTCTGTTGGTGAATAGAGAACCATTCTTCTTCTGTTTCAGAAATAAAATAAAAAAGAAAAAGACTTGACAGTTGGCTTAGGATCCAACATTGTCTGTTTCCAACTTCCTGTTTGAGTTTTTACTGAAATAAAATAAGGTTTCTCCATGATCTTTGGAGAGATTAACGTTGTCGGCTATTGACCAGAACTTACAGAAGGCCACCGGTTAAAGGTGGAAAGGTTCAACTGTCATTTAAGATCAAAACTACATATGAATAATGCATTCAACAGTAACACATATTAAAGTTAAAATTAAAAGATGCTTAGAGAGTTAACACATACATTAACTCTCTAAGGATTTCGGACCCTTTTGGGGAAATAAATCTTATTCAAAACGTAATTTATCTTGAATAAACATCTAACTAATTTCTAACTTTTACCATTTTTTTATGGCCTCATGTTAATAATTTTTCAACATTCTTTCAATTCAATCGAAGAAGTGGTATCACATTTTGTTATTTCGTCGTCGATACCAAATTCTTTGATGATACATCGGTAAAATAATTAATCTAATACAACCACTTATTTTTAAGAAATAATAAAGTTTTTAAGAAAAAGAAAATTAAGAAATTTTAATTTGAAGATTATAAAAACTTGTCTTATTTATTCGTTTCAAGTTGAGACTTTCCATGCTTTTATTAGAGAATAAATTAGGACAACAAAATTATATAAACAAAGAAAAATATAATGACTAAAATTGTGATGGTAAATATCTATTATCAAGAGTTCCAATTAAAAAAACATATATATATATATATATTAATAAGAAATTCAAAAAAAATCTTATGCACATTACTAATCAAAATGACTTTCCTTTGCTCTAATTTCTCTTGAATTTAATTTAATTAACTTTATCATAATTGTCTCATAAAATCGTATGAAACATAATCTTCAAATAACATTCTAAAGTAACAAAGCTTAAACTTAATTCTTAAGAATTAGACAAAAGTCATAAGAATTTGTTATGTAGTTCACTTAACCTCTAGGGTCTCATAGACTTATATGAATCCCTTTTATGATCATTTTTGCATACAAGGTAAGAGTCATATGTTACGGTATTAACTCTTATAAATTTGGAGTGTATGTCTACCGTACAAATGTTGGTTCAAACATAATTAATGTTTAATTTGAATTCACTTATCTACTCTTAAATTCATCTTTCTAATCTCTCATCTCGAAACTTAAGAAAGATATAGTGATTCACTCCAAACTAATTTCTTTTGAATTATTATCTAAGTTGACATTCGGTGTTTAAGTTCCTTACTTTAGCTTAATTATCACCTTGATAATAAACTTAAAACTTGTCTTATCTTTGGTTATAAAAAATACTGGAGTTGATTGCCTACATGAGAATATCAATCTTTTATTTATCTAACATACTTTTTGATTCATATGAAAAAATGTCACACAACATAAACATGTTTTAAAATAAAGTACTACGCAATGTTAATTACTTAACAAACAATGTCAACTCATATTTGTATTTAAACATGAAAATACGTTGATTGAACATACATGGAGAAATGTTAATCGTTTACATTTTAATATCAAATAATCCTGGTAACTTCATTTGCCTATTATATGCATCTTGAGAATGGTTTTGTCATTGGGTCTGTGATTGAGCCAAGTTTATATTATACATTGGCTGCAATTTCATAGTCGTTAATGCACTTTTTGACTCTCAATTCATGATTTTTGTGTTTAAATTAGTCTCTTACGGTGAGCTTATGTTTTATGCAATTTGTTAGTAAAATTGTACA
>JAOTIZ010000008.1:13846052-13856972 GCA_027123425.1 Erythroxylum panamense | reverse complement strand
TAATAAATGGGAAAACAAACACACAATACATAATTAATACTCCCCCCCCCCCCCCAAACACACACACACACATAAACATCACATTATTTATAATGTGAAACAAAAAAAGGTAAAAGAGGGGTCTAGGGCAAAAGACAAAAATTAACACGAATGAGGACAAATATTAAAGAGTAAAAGAAATTAAATTGCATGGAATACAAACAATAAAAAGAATAGGGAAAGGAATATGATATGAAAGTGTGGTGGTAGCTGCGTTAATGCGGTGTGAAGCATGGCAATAAGCATGCTCATTGCTTCCTCCATTCTTTTGAATATGACTTGAAGAGCTATCATGCTCATTGCTTCCTCCATTTTGCTTACTTTCTTCAATAGGGATGCTCTCCTCCTTTTGATTACCTACTCCATAAAGATTAGAAGGGATCTTAACATGCTTATCGATTACCTTACCACTTCTCAGAACATTAACTACTTGTGCTTGCTCGGGTTGACCGGACACCTTTTTTATTATTAAGCTGCGAGTTGCCATACTTGGTTCTTAGTTTTCTTCACAAATTCCTTCAAAGAATTGAACCTCTTGTTGTTCGTTTCTTGATTTTGAGTTATGACCTGAGTTATGACCTGAATAAACACATTCAGGCTTTCCTTCAAAGAAGGCTTACTTGGTGGATTTTGAAGTGAGGATTGCCCTTAGTAATAATTTGTCCCCTAAAAATTTTAGTATTGATGTTGGGGCTGTACTGGTGGATTATTGGTCTTCCATGAAAAATTGGGGTGGTTTCTTTAACCAGGATTGTAGGTATTCGAATGTGGATCATTTCGTTCCCTTGGTTGAAAACCATTGAGTAAGTTCACTTGTTACTCCCTATTTGCAAAGGCTCACAAGAATACGAACAAACATTAGCTCTATGACCACAAGTTCTACATATATCACATACCTTTTGATTTGGAATGTTTTAGGGTAGCCTTGTAGTTAGCATCTTCATATGCCTCGTCAACTCAGCTAACTACATAGCTAATTCTTGATTTGAGCTCACTTTATGAACTCCAGCTCTTCTTTCCCTCACACTCTTTTGTTAAGAATTGGCCTCAATATTTCGAAGATCTCATATGTTTCTTCGATCATCTTCTCTCCCACATCTCCTCCTATTACATTGTCCACCATATACTGACATTGTTGTTCAATCCATCATAAAAGAACTAATTATGCATGTGGAGTGGAAAATGTTGGTATAGACACTGAATGAGTAGGAGTTTGAAGCATTCCCACACCTCATGGAATGGCTCTCCCTCCATCTGACTAAAGTTAGCTATCTTTGTCCACAACTCAAAAGTCTTCTGGTGGGAATAAAACTTTCCCATGAACTTATTGTATACCTCTTCCCACGTAGTCAATGAAATAGGTGGAAGGGTCATCAGATATGCCTTGACCCGATCCTTCAATGTGTATAAGAAGCACCTCATCTTGAGTTGATCTTTATTTAGGCCATCCAACGGGAACGTCTGGAAAGTGGTATAGAATTCTTGAATGAAGTTTAAAGGGCTTCATTGGGAACCCTATAGAAAGAGGGTAACATGTTGTAGTGGATACTCTTCAACTCATAGCTTTTCGCTGCCTCTCCCAAACGAATGCGTGAAGTAGCAGTACCAATTACCGATCTGGAATACTCCTTCATTACTAGTTGCCTTTCACTCATCTCTTGATCTTCTGGTTTAAATCCCTCGAGATTGTCTTTGAACTCCCTTAGAAATTCTCTTATCTGATGTGTGTTGTCAATAAAAGGAGCAAGTTCACCTTCTTGAGACCTCCTTCCTTGCATAAACCAAATAAAAACAACAATGAATTAATAAGAAAATTACTAAAATAACTTAATGAAATAATATGACAAAAATGTATATATAGACGGACAAAACAATTGACGAAACAATCAAAACCATTTTAGCAAAAAAAAACAATCAAAATTAATTTAAGTTCAAAACACCAAACACCTCCCTAACAATGGCACCAAAAATAAAAGTTCTAAAAAGACCTAGGCTATTTTACTCACAAATATACGAGATAGTTGTAGCTGATAACCCATAGTCGTCTCCCATGGAGATGAAATTGGTCAACTTAAATTAAGTTTGAATTAAAAAATAAAATTAAAATTATGCATTGCTAAATATTCTATCCCGATTGTTGAGTGAAAGCCTTTAAAGAAAATTACGAAATTAAATTGAAAAGTTGACGGAATCAATTGGGAGCAAAGACAAATAAATTAATCGAAGTGCAAAAACTCTTGAGAATTAATTTTACTAATTTAATCTCCTATACACAATTAAGGAAAAATTATTGGATTGTTGTCTTACTAAAATTAATAGTTAGGTTCTAAATCGATTCGAATAATAAACTAGTCTAACTTTCATATTCAACAAGTTATTATCCAAATTAACAATGAAAACCCAACTACCAATTACCACTTAAGTTAACATATTTCTAGTTCTTAACCTATGTGTTTATGGTTTCTCGATCTGTATTAAACTTCGTCTCTTGAATCTTCATTTAACATTAAAATAACTCAAAGTTTGGCTATTCGATTACATCCTTTCAATTTAGAAACCACAACAATAGATAAGACAATATATCCGTAACTCAATCATGCATATTAAACTAAATAGCTACATTAATTCTCAAGAAAAGATATCAACTCATCACAGATATCACCATATTTATCATCATTAAACACTTTAATTGTATGTTACTGTCAACAAAAGTATTAAAGCAATAATAAAACAATGAACACCAAATGGATTATCAAAAGAAACAAATAAGAGTCAACTAAACTAATAAGAGTATAAGTCAGTTAATGATAGATTGTAAAATGAAAGAAACAAAGCAACAAATGAGAAACAAAAGAGGCAAACAAATCATTGGATGAAGAGTTATGGAGACCTCTAGTTCTTCTTAAGCTTCTAGTTTTGGCCCTCACCTTTTGCTTCAACTTCTTCACTAGACAAATGTTTGCTCAAGTTGAATAGGATTCAGCTCCAGCTTTCGCTTTCGGCCTCTCCTAAGCTTCCACCTCTTTATTGTTTTGCTCTTCATCCCGACTCACTCTATTGTCTTTCTCTGTTTCTCTCTTCTGATTATCTTCTTCTTCTCTATCTCTCTGTGTCTCCCATGTCTGTGTCTTTATATGAGTGAACCAATGAAACAGTGAATGAAAGATGGTTCTCTTCACCCGGCACCCCTTCTTACTTTTATTAGCCTCTCTTTAGGTTTAGGATTACATGCCTTAACGTCATGAGCTACCATGTTTTAAAGCCAAAATTAATGTTAAAACTTCTCACAGCCGTGTATGGGGAGTCACGGATGTGACCCCCTTTGTCACACTCGTGCATGAGGAGTCACAGGTGTGACTCCCTTGTCACCCCCATGCATGGTGGCAACATACCACCTTGCACTTTTATGCAGAAATTACGCGACTTTAGTGTTTTAATGCAAATTTCACAAAATAACCCAATTAATTTTCATTAAATATTCACACCATTTTCACTCAATTAATCTCACATTTGGATCAAAACACAAGGATTTGTAACCAAAATCAAGATATGAATGCCATTAAAAGTAATAGAAATTAGACACAACAACTATCCTAGTTGATTGTTACTAGATCAATCTTACTTTAAGTGACCCCTAAACTAACCAAGGATCATCGAAGCCATATAACTGCTACTGAAAATGTTATAAATTCAGCTTCCATTGTGGGTAAAGCAACAAATGATTATTTCTTTCTTTTCTATAATATAACATCATTGTTAAGTATGAAAACAAATCCAGAGGAAGATTTTCTCTCATTTAAATCTCCTTCCTAAAATGTATCTAAATACCCTTGTATATGTAGATTGTTACCTTAATAATATAATGCATAGTCAACAATACCCTTTAGATACCTTAATATTCTCTTTACTACTTTCCAATATGTTTGTCTTGGATTTGACTGATATATGTTTATCATTCCTACAACATAGCAAATATATGGCCATATACACATATGACATATATGAGACTTACTGGAATAGGTAATTTTCTTCAGTTATTCCCTTTGTTATGGCGTAATTGGACAAAACTTCTTCCTAAGAACTTCATTTTTAGTAATAGGATTATATATTGGTTTGCAGCCTTGCATACAAAATTGTTCTAAAATCTTTTGAATATAAGTCGCTTGAGAAAGTGACAATAATCTTTTTGAACGATCTCTTGAAATCTTAACTCCAAAAATATTTGTAACTTCACCCATGTCTTTCATCTCAATTCATATCACAATGAATCTTTAATTTTTCTTAATAAATTCACAGTCATTATAAGCAATCGAAATGCCATCCACATATAAAGATAAAATCGCAAATTTATCTTTAGATCTCTTAATATATACATAATGGTCTTTATTAAGCATAAGAAAACCATATGAAATGATTATGTTATGAAAACGAATGTACCGCTACCTAGTAATACTGCTTTAAAACATAAATGATTTCAATAACTGACACACTTTTTATTATTAACCTATCTTAATGAACCTATGGGTTGTTTCATATAAATTTCTTCTTTTAATTCTCCATTTAGAAAATAAGCCTTTACATCCATCTAATGTAATTCAATATTCAAGTTGGCTATTATAGCTAAGATTAAACGAATTGAAGCAAACACTCGCAATAGGTCAAAATGTTATGTCATCATTGATTCTCTCTTATTGAATACATCCTTTTTCCGTAAGGAGTGCATTATATCGTTCCATATTACCATCAAGATTTCGTTTTATTTTGAGAACCCTTTTGTTTTTAATAGCTTTGCGCTTATTATAGAGGTAAACCAAGTCTCATACTTAGTTCGAGCTTAAAAAAGTCATTTCTTCTTTCATTGCTTGCATCCATTCTTTTTTAGTACGCCCATTAAGAGTCCCATGTACATTCCTTGTCTCATTATCTTCTTGTGGGATTATCATATGAATTTCTCCTTCTATTTCAAAACATGTTAGGGAATCATGTAATGATTACTTCAAAATTAATGTGATTTATAATAAATAAATTCATCAACATCTTGATTACTTCCACTCAGATCAGGTATGGTACCTAAACTTTTAATGGACTATAATTTTAACTGTCATTAAGTTAATTCCTCAAGTTCTAGAATACTCCTACTTGGATAAAGTCCCTTTTTATGATTCCCAATCATAAAATCCTTCCAATCAAAAGTTATATATATAAATAGGTATTTTCATATTTCACTATGCTTTGGAAAGACTTATTCTAAAAATGTGACATCTCATGATTCAAATACAGTTACACCTTCATTACCTCATTCACCCATGAACACATATCTTTTTGAGTGTGTTAAGTATCCAACAAAGATACTTTTCTTCCGCTTTAGGCCTGGTTTCCCATACTTTCCCATACTTATAAAAGAGATCATAAACATAGGTAGTACAAACTTATGGTCTTAGATGTTCCATGCTAGGTTTTTTTTCCTATCTATAACTCATATGGAGTGTTCATATCTTACTTTTTGGTCATTTGATTAGGTAAATAAGTGATTGTAAGCAATGCAGCACCCTAATAGGTGGTTGGTAGATTTGCATATGCCATAATGGACCTAATCATTTCCATTAATGTTCTATTAGATCTTTTTGTAATGCTATTTTGTTATAAGGTTCGAGGAATAGTTAATTTTCTTTCTTTCCTTTTTCATCACCGACTTCTTGAACTTATCAGATAAGTTTTCTTATCCTCAATCATTTCTTAATTCTTTTATTTTCTTGTCTACTTGAATCTTTACCAAATTCATATACTTTATGATACAATTTTATGCTTCCAATTTGTATGAAACTAAATAGACATGACCATAACAAGTATAATTATCTATAAAAGTGATGAAGTATACAAACCCATATCATGCCCTTATATTCATTAGACCTTAGATTTTTGGATGAATTAATTGCAATGGATTAGAAGCTAATGTTTCCTTTCCAAATGGCTTTTTTTGATATTTACTAGCCAAACAATGTTCACAAGTAGGTAAATCTACTTGATGTAAATCACCTAAGAAGCATTCTTTAGCTAATCAACTTATTTAATTTTGACCAATATGACTTAGTTTAGCATGCCACGAAATTGCATCATTATAGGAATTATTAGATGATATAAACAAAGATAACTTATATTACTATTTGAATAAACAATACCCAAAACAATAAAACCATCTAACATAAAACCATAACAATAAGAAATATGTTGAAGATATAAATCCATACTATCACCGTGGAAATTTACATCAAAACTAATACTAATCAAAACCAACAGAAAGATAAGATCTTGTCAAATCTTTGGAGCATACAACACTTCATGTAGGATTAGGGATCGACCACCTCACATGTCTAATTTATAGGTTCTTATCCCTCATACAACAACCTTTGAGTTGTCTCCTACATAAATCCATTGTGCTTCATACAAGATTTTTCATAATTACACAAAGGCATCTTTGTCCTTCGTGCATGGTTGGGTGCTCCAGAATCTACAATCTACAAGGGATATGATTCAGATAGAAAAACATAATAAAAGACATTCACATAATAAATGTCTACTTTTTGGGCTCGCTATATTCACGAGTAAAATGACCCTTATTACTACAATTAAAGCACTTGACCGCTTTTTAAAAGGACGTTTTCCTTTTCTATGGTAGTTTTATTTTGCCTTCTTTGAATCCTAAGTATAATGGGTAAATTTATTACCCTTTTTCTATTTGGATCCATCATGATGCTTACACTTTCCATTCACATCTCTATGTGAGCTACAACCAACTACATATACCTCAGAGGACATCTTAGAGGCTTCAAGATGTTCTTCTTCTAGTATGAGATGCCTCATAGCATCTTTCATTATCTTGATACTCCTATTGTAAGTTTGACGCATCTTTATGTGCTTCTAACTCTAAGGCAATGAACTGATCATAGCTTGTACTTATTGTCCATTTAATAATTTATGACCAACATTATGCATCTCACTTGTCATGTTTGTAATATGCCTCAAATGCTTTTGCATTAGTTGATCCAACTATGCCTTATATATGTCAAACTTGATAGTGATTGACCTCACATTGGTAACTAAGATGCCTCCAAAACATGTGGTTAAAGTAGACTACATGTCCTTAGCAGTTTTATATTTGTGGAACTCACACATAATGTCATTATCCATACTACTTAGTAATGTAATACGAGCTAATGAGTTCTTTTTCTTCCATGTTTTATAAGCATCATGATCCTTTTTATGTTGGGATGTATTGGCTTCCTAAAGAACATCTATGGTTATGTTTAATAGTTCGAGAGCCTCCTGATCTTCCATTATATACAAATTCTAAATCTCATAATTATTGTCATTTAACTTCTTACCCTTTTTGAGTTCAACAAAAATAATTCTTTGATATAATACCTATAATAGAAACTCAAAATTTCTACAGAAAGAAAATACATGCGCATTATTTTCATCTCATATATACATATGTTGAATAATCAAAATTCAATTGTCTATAAAATTTAAAGAGTACATATGTTCTTAATCATCATTCATATGACAATTAAATACCAATTTTCATACTCAAGAAGATTTTTCAAACATAAAAGTTCATATAGCATATATTCTAATAAACTGAATAATATCAAAATTGACATACATTAATAAACAAAATTTTAGTTCAATACACAATAATGAGCCCTATATTGAGAAGAGTCAATGAAATCATGTGGTAAAGTCCTAGAAGCTCAATATACTATTGTTTTAATAATTTTGATTAGAAGGCCAGTTAGACATAAAGTCCAAATTAATTATTTTCTTTAAACTTCTCTCATAAATTTTATCACAAAACATTTATATGATTTCAAAGTATTCTAGTTTTGATTCCAAAGTATACTTAACAATTCTCTTTCTGGTTATGGCAAAGTTGAGAGTAAAGTTATGTACTTCACTTCAGCTTCTATGAAAGCCAGAAAACCTTCAAAATACATCCTTTATTAATAGTAATTACATGTTGTATTAGATCTTCGATAGAAAGATATCGCATCTGGAGTAACTACATTAACATAATGATGACTCGTCTCATAGGAAGAGATCTCATACACCATAATGTATCAAGAAGAAAAGGTTAACACTTTTTATTCAACTTTACTAGATGAGAACTCCTATTCAAAGTACATATTATACATTTAAAGTTTATATAAATTAATAGCAATTGATATTACACAATTAAATTCTTCAGTAACTTAAATTACCTACTTTAATTTATTTGATAAAGATATAACTAAGTGAAATATGAGATAGGGACAAAGAGGATGATATGAGTACAATTCCAGCGTCGATGATTGGGTATGCAACTATATTGAAATTAGTAGTTTAAGTTCACCATAGGGATGTCATATAAGAAAAGCCACTAGAATAAAGTCATACGTTCCATAGCTCCGAGTCGATAATACAATTGTCATTATTAGGAGTGTTAAAGATATATAGTACTTTCCATCATTACTTCGATCAATGTTTGTGGTAGAA
The DNA here is from genome assembly GCA_027123425.1 of Erythroxylum panamense. NCBI lineage: Eukaryota > Viridiplantae > Streptophyta > Magnoliopsida > Malpighiales > Erythroxylaceae > Erythroxylum > Erythroxylum panamense. The sequence goes on along the minus strand of JAOTIZ010000008.1, from coordinate 13,848,401 downwards.
TAATCTGTCATGGACATAATAGATAATTGAGGCTCAGTAGTGACCACAAAAACTTAACTTATGGCTTATATAGTAGTTGTATTCCTTGTTTCTTTATTGCTTATAATTTCTACCAGTAATATGGATAACCAAGTATTTAAAGCATGTACCTCTAATGTGCTTTGTATTTCCATTGTGGGTATAGCTTCCTTCATCAGATTAGCCCTTAGGTTTGTTTGATGATCCTACTGCCATTAAATGTGGTTGATAGAAGTGGTTCTTTTAATGGTCACAACAACATCACTATACACATTCTCCATTACAGATGCTACCACATCTTAGTAAATATCATCTTTTCAAACATATGCATAGCCAGTCAGTTGTGGGAAAAAGCTATAGTTGGAGAACATTACTTTTAATATTATCAAGTTCATCATCTAACTCATACAAGAAAATATAAACTCTTTCCTGTTATGGAAGAGAGTTATATTTATATACATATGTTATACATTCTATTGGATTGGGATAATGAAAGTCAATATCTGATTATAATCCTTGTATATATTAAAGTATTTCTTAATGGTTCCACCCCCTTATCGTATCAGAGTCACGTGTTAGTAGGGGTCATATACTTGTGATAATTTAGATCCATCAACGTATGTTGTAGCCATAAAATCCTAATCCTACTTGACTATTGATAATCGAATAAAGTTCCCAACTAAGGAGGCTTCTATTGAGTTAATTAACTACCCGTTCACAATGGTATTCTCAATTTGTTGTTTTTGAAAGGATGGACTCGTTTTTGGTGGCTGCTCAAAATCTCCATTAATATATCTCATTTTGTCTTTGCCTGAGATGTAGATCTTAATAACCTAGGACCAGAAGGCATACTTAAAACCATCTAACTTTATGCTTAATGGCATTGTTATAGAATCAATGGTTGGTAATTGTAATGAGGTTTGGGTTCGTAAAAGGAATTCTATTATCTTGATTGTCAGATTGTCAAGTATGGATTCAGTTGAGGTGTTTATTGAAATATCAAATTTGTAAGGTCTACTATCCCTTTCTAAGTTAGTTCATAGGAAACCTATAACCATGCTTTGGTACCCCGACAAATAATAATCTATTATAATTCATTCTCATATCATTCCTTTAGTTTATTTTTGATAGATACATAAATAACGAGAGATTATAGGAAGTTATACTGGATATACAATATCTACGAATATCTTATTTTGAATTAAGGGATTTCTACAAATGTAATTTTTATAAACAAATAATTTTAGTAACTCATACTACTAGATAATCTTGTTAAATTTAATGATGCTATGTGAATTTATTCACATATTTTTAAAGCTTAAGATGTCAAGTCAATCTTTATATTGCAATAAATGATTTTTTTTATATAAGTATCTTTGTTTCCAATGCAATGTTCAACATTTACAATATGATAATATGATATATGCTTTTATGCAAGTTGTTTAAGGCATTACAATTTTCTTAGCTGATTTTTGTTTTTGGGACCATTATGACATAGCAACAAAGACAAGGCTATATCATTCATACTTTTATTGTTCTCTAATATTAGTTTAATTTAAATTAATACATACTCTTTATCCATTCAATTGGCTAACACTTATCAATGATGGACTATTTTGTATTGCTAAGAACTCCAAATACAAATAATGTCCTCCATCATTATTATTTATCTTCTTCATATCTAAAAACTGTTATAATTTAGCAAAGTAAGTAAATTCTCTTAAGAATTTACCTAAAATGAGAAAGGTTCTTAAAGTTAAGAGTTAATGTCGTTTCTTACCTTCACCACCTGTTCTTTTTTAAATTATCTTTATAATAAACAAAATTTAATGTTTATTTTTAGCAATATTATTGACTTATGTTTAAACATAGAGACTAACAATTTAATTATAATTCTTTTAAAAACTATAAGTTGTTAGTGAAGAGATAGTTCCATCTAATGTTCTTAATTTGAAAATTTGGAATACAAATGAAAAATCTTTAGAAATATTAAAACTTGGATAATTACATGAAATCCTTATCTATTAATGTTGTTTTTAAAATAGATTTTAATTATAATTTGATCAAAAGTTGACAATTAATAAAATATATTCTATTTTAATATTTGATAATTATATTATAGTTAAATAAAATATTTACATGTTCAATAAATTTATTGTATAATCATTACTAGAAATTCTATCAACTAATTTAAATTATATATGTTTTATAGTAAAATTATAATCATAAAAATATTTTGTAAAAACAATTATATTGTTATAAAAGATAAGAAATAATATGGTGTACCACTAATTGTAGATGCACCATTTCATAGTTAGTGTACATGTGGTT
>JAOTIZ010000008.1:13835211-13845472 GCA_027123425.1 Erythroxylum panamense | reverse complement strand
GGAGTGGACCTCCTTGCCACCAATTCTTTCTTGAGGTTCTCAAAGACGGTTCCATTATCGATCAGTTCAACGTGTAAGCAAAACATTTCTCTTTTCAATACCATCCCTTCTTGTTTATGCTTTCTCATTGATTCTATTCAATTCAATTGAATCAATCTTTCAGTTTTGAGAAGGGGGCTTACATGTTTGGACGCATTGATCTCTGCGACTTTGTTCTTGACCACCCTACAATCTCTCGCTTCCATGCTGGTATCCTTTACTTTTAATTTCATGATTAACTAGGTCTTCCTGCTGCAAACTCTTTAAAGTTTATCTTGTATCCATCCAAAATTGCTTGCACTAGAATTGGAATCCTTTTCTGAACTGAAAATATGCTGTTTTTGTGAGCCCAATTGTTTCTTTTTTACCCAGTTCTTCAGTTCAAACGAAGTGGACAAGCATACATTTATGACCTGGGCAGCACCCACGGTACCTTCATCAACAAGCATCAGGTATAATATGCTCAACAGTTAATCGCGAAGGAATTTTGAATGTCTTGTATAACCTCATCTCATCAATGAATGCTGTATTTAATCATTTTCAAATCTTGAAATAAGGTTGTAATTTGATAATCTGGAGAACGAGTAGTTTGCTAACAACTCTGGCCAATTGCTGGCCAAGATATCCCAGTAATAATCAGCAAATCAGGATAACTTACTCTAGTTTGGGTTCGTGACTTGTGTAACGATCTGGAATTATCTCGTATTACTTCCATTATTAAACCCAGTATCAGCAAATCAGGATAACTTACTCTTGTTTGGGTTAGTGACTTGTGTAACGATCTGGAATTATCTCATACTGCTTCCATTATTAAACAAGTATATTGCTGATGAACCACACTTTGTGTTTTCTCAAAAGAAAATTCATGAAGTTCACTATTGAAAAAAAATGTCAGGAGCAGATATTTTTCAGTTGTGACTTTTGTTTAGTACTTTTGATCACAAAGTGTTAATACTTTTCTGATTGTTGTTTTATCAGGTGGATAAAAGGACATATGTGGAGCTGCATGTTGGTGATGTTATTCGGTTTGGCCAGTTAGTACCTATAGCACCCTCTTTATAGTTTGACATTCTACCAACTTCTATTTGCTTCCCTAACCATGCAATACTGTAATTACTTTTTTCTTGCTGGTCTTTTCTTAAGCTTGACCAGCTTTGTGGAGATCATCTATGATCATAGACAGGTTAGTATAGAGATGAATGGAAGTAATTCATGTTACACTCTCATGAACAATCTTTTTTCTGGGGCCAATCATGGAGCAACCTTTGATGGGTTAATTGGCATGTGAATACGGTTTATTATTGCTGCAGTAGAAATCTCTTAGGTTATATCTAAAAATGTTTGTGTTAATAGATGCTAGTCAATATTTTGAAAAATAGGGACTTTCAAACACTGGGTCAGTTCAGGTGACATATTGTGCAGAATAAGATTCTGCATCGCTAACTACATTTTGTTCATCTATTACTCAACATCCTCCCTTCATATTTGTACACTGAACTCTTATAGAAAGATTCGGCTCCGTGATTTGTTCATTTGTATCCTTATGTGATTGTCCTTCTATCAAATGGCTGCTTCATCTTATTATCATTCTGAAGGGGTCAGCTTATATTCATTATTACTATATCTTCTCTGTTTTGGTTTTATGCCTTCTTCTCCTCTATGACCATTGTTAGATGTCTATTTGTTTCTGATAATAACCTTTTCCTTTCTCACAGTTCATCTCGATTATACATCTTTCAGGGACCAGCCGACTTAATGCCACCGGTAAGACTGCTTTCATTAGACATGCATCTGGATAACATAGTGCTGGATTGGTTTCGTTTGGGATATTTGATTGTGTATTCTTTATACCTATAGACCTACTTTGAAATTTACTATTTTACTCCAGTGGATTGGAGCTTTATCTCTTCTCCTTCTCTAGATGCCAATAGTCCTATGGTTTCTTAAAAATTCTCAATTCACTTGGTTGTGCAAAGTCATTTGAGGTAGAAGTTTAGCATTAGTCATTTCCCATGTCATATCATGTTGATTTTTGTTGTAGGAAATTGATGCAAAAATTGTTAGAGATGCTAAGATCCAGCAACGGATGATTGATCGTGAAGCTTCACTTCAGAGGGCGAGAATGGACACATCTCTTGCTAATGGTGTCTCATGGGGTATGGGAGAAGATGCCATTGAAGAAGATGAGGTTGATCTTATGACAATTTTTTATGTGATTTTACAGAAGTTCTGACATATGTTTGTTGCTATTGCTTATTCTGTTGACATTAAACAGCCATTGTTGGTGCTTTATAAAAAATGTGGCGTGTCTGGATTACATGCATGGTACACTCTTTAAGAACAATTTTAACACGATGTCTAATGCAAAAGATTCCATGGACTGCACTGAACTGTTGTTGCATATCAATATCACACTTAGTGCAATGAAATTTAATAAGTCAACTCTGTTTTTTGGGTGACTTTTTTCAGGGAAAAAAAACAGACTGTTTTTTATGCAATGAATCCAACGATTGATTGTTGCATGTGTTTAGGATGAAGCTGATGAGGTGACTTGGCAAACTTACAAAGGGCAGCTTACAGAAAAGCAGGAGAAAACACGTGATAAAGTACTAAAGCGAACTGAAAAGGCAGGTGTTTTTCATACTCTATCTTCCTTAAATATTAGGAGTGTCTATTATTTTGTTGGTGTCAAATAAAATTTTCTGGTGATTCATAGCTTGTTATTTTAATTTCTGTATCGTATGCGACCAGTGGTCCTTCTAAATGCTCAAATCTTTTTCTTACTCAAAAGCTTTTCACTTTAGATTGCCCATATGAGGAAAGAGATAGATGCCATCCGAGCTAAAGAGATTTCTCAGGGTGGATTGACGCAAGGCCAACAAACTCAGATTGCTCGCAATGAGCAAAGAATAACACAGGTAACCATGCATACAGAAATCCAAGCTGACCTCCTTGCTATCTTTATCGTCTTTTCTTCTGTTTTTCATCTTTTGCAGTGCTTGCCAGTTCAAATTTTAAGTTCTGTATTTGCCTGTTTTGATCAGCTTATGGAGGAATTAGAAAATTTGGAAGAGACACTTAATGAAAGTATACGGGAAAGTATTGGTGCCCGTGCAGGGAATAGAAGATCTCGTGGTAATGTGAAAGGAACAGCTGAAGATGATGATGATGACTTTTTGAGGTACTTTACCTTTGGAGGATTCTTTGATGGTTATGATGAAGTGAAGATTCATAGCTTACCTTTACCTTTTATTCAGTGATGATGATGAGTTTTATGACCGGACAAAAAAGCCTACAATCAAAAAAGGAGGTGAGCCTCAGGCAATTGAAACCGCTGATACTCTTCTTGATAAGAGAGATACCATCTTGAAAAAAATGGAAGACAAAAGGGAATTGCTCTCAATTGAGAAGAGGAAAATGCCAACAGAAACAGGACCTGAAGCTGAAGCTGGAGATGCACTTGATGCTTATATGTCTGGATTGTCATCTCAGCTAGGTAAGACGTTGAAGGATCCAAAGATACGACCTGAATCTCTATTTACTTGTTTTCTTTTATTGTTTTTATTATTACTTTTTGCTCCTGCCATCTTGCTTCCGATACTGATATTCAATATTTCTTGTCAGTGCAAGATAAAACCATACAGCTTGACAAGGAGTTATCTGCTCTTCAAGCTGAATTGGACAGGATATTATTCCTCCTGAAGTTTGCAGACCCATCAGGAGAAGCTGCAAGAAAAAGGGAATTGAATGTACTAGAACTTAAACATGATAAAGTTGGAGCACCTCCCGCAGCCAGCAAAAAGAGAATTGCTACAGAATCTGCCAAAAATAACGTGTCGAGTAAGCAATCGAGTCTCACCATGCAGAAAAATGGGACTGCAGATGCTGGGACTGACACAGTTGAACCAAAGGATAATTCAGAAGCTGACAAGACGATCAATGATACTCCTGTTTGTAAATCTGTTTATACTGTTGTAAAGCCACAATGGCTAGGTGCTGTGGAGGACAGGGAAGTGAAAGAAATAGCACGACAAGAAGTTTCAAATTTAGATGAATCTGATCAGTTTGTGGATTACAAAGACAGGCAGAAAATCCTGCAGGAAGATAGTGATGTCCAGGTTAAGATGGATTCTACAATTGAAAGTGCTCCTGCTGGTCTCATAATAAGGAAGCGGAAGGAAACTGAGAGACCTAGAGCTAGTGATAACGAAGATCCTGATCAGTCCAAATCTTCCATGGAAACTAAGTTTTCTGCAGAAGATGCTGTGGCATTATTGCTGAAACACACGAAAGGATTACATGCAGATGAAGAAGGAGAAAAATATGATGAGCAGAAGATGTTAGAAGGAAGTGAACCTTGTAAAGATAACAAAAGGCCAAAAAGAGTGCTTGGCCCTGAGAAACCGTCATTTATAAACAGCAGTCCAGAATACGATTCATGGGTGCCTCCTGAAGGTAACAGTTGTCAAATCTAGAAACCGAAAATGGTTTTTGAAACTGATAGCTTAGTGAACAAGCCACACTATAGACTCAAACGCATTTTGACATGACTTAAATGTTGCATGCAGGGCAATCAGGTGATGGGCGAACCTCTCTGAATGATAGATATGGGTATTGAATGAAAGCTTCTGTCCAGTAGCCTTCACAGATCATTGATCGCCAATGAGATGAGTAAAATTATGTACAGTGATTAAGATATGTCGGTGATGAGATGACGCATACTTGTCTTTATATAGGGAGCTATAATTATAGAATCATCTCCTCAGCTTATATGGAGCATTCTAGGCCTGGACTTGTCATTAGTATTCGTTGCTGCTTCCAAGACTCGACGGCCATATTAAACTTGTTCCGGTTTGAAAAAGAAAATCCAAGTGAATCAGAAAAAATTGGTTGTAAGCAACTTCAGCAAACCAGTCTTCATCTAAGTGTTTGTATTTCTGGACCGGTGCACAAATTGCGGTTAGATGAAACATTATCTAAATACACACTAACACTCATTTTATTAGTTTTTTTTTCCAATATATATATTGCTAGTTAATATAAATGATTATAGATTTTTTTAAATCTTTGAATAAATCATCAAAAGATCAAATTGCCTATACCTGTATAAGTAAGAAGTTCCATTGAAAAGTTGCAACTTATGATTAGAGGCAATTCATATGGCTGAAAAGTTACCATTAGAAAGATCAAATGTGTGATTGACATAATGTAATTGGGTTAATGCAACTTTTCAGCTATGATATATAATTTTTAAGTTACTGGACGCGTATTTTCAAAGGAGTAGCATCATTTTTAACCTGAAAACTTAGTGATCGTCATATTTATGCAAAATAGAGGCAATACCTAGAATGGCACCTCTAAACACACACCCACACCATGCTCAAGATCACAGTTTGAGTTGCAGCCAATTAAACCCAAACATGAGTGCTTTTGGATAAAGAGAAAATAAGAAGATATTAATAGAACAAGAGCTAAACAATTTATTTTGCACCAACTTCGAGGGTGTGAAAACATTACAAAGTACCTGATTAGCATTGTAACAAGTTCAACTGAACTAAGCAAGCATGATCCAATAGTACAGGGCAATGTAAATTGCTGGAAACTAAAATGTTGGCATTCATAAGCTATGTACATAGGAGTGGTAAAGAAGGTCTAGAAATTTTCTGGTTAAATTAATTTCCTATTTCTCTGTGGAAAATACAGTGTAACCAAGAAAAAACCACCAACTAAACAAATATGGGAGTGGAATAATTGAATGGACCTTTCTACTTCCTCAGATTGCTGTTGCCGTGGGCCTGAAACAATCGATGTTGCATAATCTTACTGACCTTATCATGCCACCAAAGCTGCCATCAACTCAACAGTTAGACGAAAATAGCATGTTCCTTCACTAGACGGTAAATATGGAGGAAACAAAGAGAGTTAATTGAATTCAAGAGAGAGAAAGGGTCAACAAGTTACCGATCGACGCTATTCCTTGCCTTCTCAGGCGGCTCTGAATTGCTGCACTCTTTCTCTGAATGAGAATCATTTTTTCTTGGTTTCTCTGTCCTATCCACACTGGTTCTTGATTTGTCTCTGCGATCCGTGCTTAGCCTAGGGATTTCCCTTTGCTTAGTACTTGTCTTAAATTTCTCCCTCTGTTCCTTGCCTAATCTAGTCTCTCGAAAATCTGAGCTCTTACGTGGATTCTGAAATAGATCTGGAGTTTCCCCAGATACTTTTTCCAGACGGGATGATTTCTCAATGGCTGATATGAACTTTTTGAGATGTTTTATGTATTGTGGGTAAAGTTCCAGGTTACAGTGGTTCCCTCCCTTTACCCATAGTGGTTCATACTTCTCCTTGCAGAGATCCCAAAGCTGCTTGCCATGAGACCAATCTACAACATCATCTGCGCTTCCCTGTATGCAACAAGGCAAACGCAAATCAAGGCAACCAAGCACATAAGTTCACTAATCAATGACTGTCATTGTTACATGCTCTATTAGTAAATGAGTATTTCATACTCGAATCAGGTTGGACCACTAATCATAATGGTCGTTGAATTCCTTGAATCATAAATTTATACATACTTTTCATGCATATGACACCACCTAAAACAATCAAAACCTCAATAGCAGGTGTGATAGGGTCATGTATAGTCCTTTAACTGTCTCCTGTACGAAGAAAGGGTTAAATACCAATTATAGCATCACTGAATATGATATTAGGCTAAGGCCTGAGGTTGATGCATAATGATCTCCTCTCTTTTTTTAATTTATTTTTCCTTCTGATATTGATGCATAAATGTGGTTGATATTAGGCTAAACAGCTGGCAATATGTTTAGGATCATTGAACCTAGCAATTACCCAGACTCTACATAATGTTTACAAGTAGCAGGGAATGTGAAATAGTCTATTCAGCACTCTTATCAAATTGGAATGAAAAGGATTGGCAAGAAGAAAGATAACAAATAGACAACGGAAAGAAATCTAGCACGATATGAAGATTTGTCCATAAGAACTCAGTTTCCTGCCTGTTTAATTCCCATCTTTCTTTCATCCATTCTAATGCACAAGTTCTCCCACTTACACTGAAAAAGCAAGAGTTCGTAAACAATTGGGGATACTGTGCAAAAAACACCGATAAAACCTTAATGCCATCTATGTCAGCAACACTATTCATTCCAGCCTGAATAGAGAGGTTCAGACTGCCCACTGATCCGCCAATACAATGGCAGGGATAAGATCAATAACCATCTTTGGTCCTCCAACTGCAGATTAAATTTAGATGAAGCAGCACACATTTCCCAAATGATAAGTTTTGAACCAAGATAAAGGGGGAAGTTGACTCAAACCAGAAGATAATTGTAGAACAATTGTAGATGTGGAAATTATTATTCAACCAAATCATGCATCTGGTGCTGATCACAAACAAACACAAACTCACAGGCTCTAACCATAGTTGGCACTATTTTAGATCACTTGATTCGTTTTGTAAGAAGGATTAGATTTTTACCAACCACATGGGAAAGACAGGAAGCAACATGCTAAAATGTCATTACGTGTAAATATACATATAGAATTTGACCGTTATTCTCAAACTACCAAAATACTTACATGAATAACCAGTACTGGACAACTGACAGACGGTATCTTATCAACATTCTGTGCCATACAACCACACCAAGTCAGAATATCATTGACGAACGATGACCAAAAAATCATGAAAAAGCAGTATGAAACAATACAGTTTATTATTCATCTGTAATCACCTTATAGATGTCAAACCAATACGTTCTTTTCACAGGATACATGACACGCAGGCCAGATGCAATTGGGCTGTGAAGAACTACAGCCCTTAATCTCTGTAATTGAGCCGCTAAATCTATAGTTGGTCCACTCCCAACTGATTGCCCATACAATATTATATTTTCTTCCTTCACCCCATATTTCTCTTCAAGGCACCTATAAGCAGCTTCTATATCAGCATAAGTATTCTGCTCAGTTGGCTGTCCAAAAAGACAATTTAAATTCAGCAATCCATTTGTCTAGTGAACATGACGCTGCATCTTGTTTCAAACATGATTCTGACATAACTCACAAGAAAAATCAGGAGGACTAGCAGCTGTTTTCCTCACCAAGAGATTCGTATTGTCATAGAAAGGGAGAGTTTAGCACGACAGAAGCTAAGGAAATTTATTTTTTTCAAACAGTAAACAAAGCCTATCAAAGTTAATGAACCAGCCTCCATATTCCGTAGAGAGAAATCACAATACTACAAATTTCTCAAACCTCATCTACCTGCAAGCATTTGCTGCATACAGCACGGCTTCAAGCTTTTCAGCTAAAAATTTGCATATAATTCAAGATTCAAAATAGTAGAAACAAAAAAAGATGAAAAACTTCAAAATCATTTACATCTACTACGAAATCCCAAGAACGACCATCCTAGATCTCTCCAGCTAAATCTACCATGAACCAAGTAAATTAAGAAGAATCAATCAAAGGTGATACCTTCCCACTTGACTGCCCATAACCACTGTAGTCATACCTGAATACATCAATCATCAATTATTTCAGAGTTAAAACAAAAACTGGATTCGCACAAGAAGCAATTAAAGATAACAACAAAAACGTTAACAAACCAACCCCATCAAATTAACTCTGAGATGCAAACTGAGTTCGCAGAACAGATCACACATCTGACCCAGATCAGCTGCGTTGCCATGAGAGTAAAGCAGAGTCAGCGAGGCTGCCGGGTTCTTGAAGTACACCGCTACCACCTGATTCCCTCTCTTCGTGTCCAGTTTCAAAACGTCGACGTTGTCCCTCAGCCCCATCGCAATCCCGGACACCGACATCCTAAGCTTCCCAGTAACCTGGTCCACCGCAACCTCATACGACGGCGGGTTCGGAGGAAAAAATGCTAACTTTGCGGCCATCGAAGACGTAACCGCCCCCATTCGTGCACACCAATCACACCCCCTCACAAGTAGATCAAAACTTCGAACGATTAACAAGTAGCCCAATATCAAATTCCTCTACTTTTCAGTGGAATCAGCCCCAACTGCAGCTCGGATCACATAAAGTAACCCTGGGAATCTGATAAATGAAATTTGAGTCGAAGGAGTTGGAAGAAAGCGTCAGCAGCCCAATTCTCCCAAATAATTGTTAGTTGATGGGTGAAGCGTTTGGACTTTGGCTGGGGAGCCAATGAGAGGAAGTGGAGGAAATTCCGGCGAGAGGAACAGAAGAGCAGCACGTGGAATATGAATTATTTATAACATACAATACCAAAAAATTGGTGGCAGTGAGTGTAAAGGATACGGGTTGGAATTTAGCGTATGCTGTCTGATGAGGTCTATGCATTTGCCAGCTTACATACATACATTTGAAAAAACATGGGAGACAGGGTTCAATATCACCAATTACGTCTTTGGATGTTTTCTCTTTGTCCATTGTTTTTGTTCTTACGTTGACAAGGTCTTCGACGACTAGCATTTGTAAAACTATATTTTCCAACTCAATAAGTATTGTTGAGATAGAAAGTGTTGGAGAACCTATCATAGGAATATCACCAACATTTTGTGGTTAATAGCAATTCAAAGTTCTAACATGGATTGTAAGAACAATTCAAAGAACTCATGGATGTGTTTTTCCAACAACAAGAAGAGAAGGAGTAGTCACATCCTTAGGAGACCATTATCTATAGCAAAGTCTCCTAAAAGGAACGGAACAACGTTGTCAAGCTTAGAGAATCACAGCCTAAAAACAAATTGTTGAGAAATCAAGTTAGGTTTTTATATTGTATGCAACAGAATAATTACAAAAGATTTTCATTTGATTTCTCAAAAGCCAAAATTACTAAAACTTTTAAGCTAATTAACACATAAATCATAATAAAACAAAAATCTTAATTTGTACCTTATTCAAAAGTTTGATCATTTTTCTTATTTTATTCATCAAATCGTTTCTAAAATTGGTTCATCTGAATCATCGTAAAAGTACAAGTTTCTAGCCTCTAACGATATCCACAAAATAGGTTTAGAAAACTTTGCAACTATTATAGAGAGAGTTAGGCAATGATTGCTAGCTTCATCGACACTTTAGCTTATTTATAATAAGTTTTGGATATTTTAGTAATTTAATTGAAATTAAATTCTGGTTCAGCCGGAATCTGGCCGAGCGATGCGTTGCCGTTTGGGTCCATCGATTGTCAATCTTCTGTGGTGATCTT
>JAOTIZ010000008.1:13798834-13826515 GCA_027123425.1 Erythroxylum panamense | reverse complement strand
AATCTCATTATCCCATTGTTAACTTAAAAGTCTTATATACTTACAGGGTAAGTCCACAATCATGCATAACGTACTTATTCCTTTTTAGCTTCCTAATGATTTTCTTACATCAGTTTTAAGATAAAAAGCTGTAGGAGAATGTAGACTTTGTCATTCAGTTTAAAGGCAGACTCGTTGAAGTACTATTACCAACTGCAGTCGTGAATTGTCTAATTAATCAAAGTATTTAAATGTTATTACCTTACTAATTTTTTTGGTCGAAAATGGAAAGTTTTTTAAAACCCCTTATAATTTTAATTTTTTAAGAAAAACTCATTCTTTTTAAATTTTGATTAAAAAATAATGATGAAATATACTTGAGATGAACCAATCAAATACTGAGCACATGATGAGTTAACCTACTTCTTAAATTCGAAACGAAATAATTAAATTTTTTTTAAATTAATAATTTATTATAATCATCTTAAATCATTAATTTAAGTCGAGTTCAATAAATTTACGTTGAATTTAAGAGTTAAGTTAGGTTTCTGTATCAGTAAAATTTGAGTAGTTAAGGTATAATGCTTATATTGCGTGTGAATTATAATTATTTTTTAATAAAAATTTAAGAGAGAATTTTCTAAAAAGTTAAAAATTATAAGTACTATTTTGAGAATTTTAAAAATAAGAAAATTTTTTAAACTACAAGAAAATTTTACTTAAAAAATATATGAAAATTGTCATGATATACCATAAGAGAATTATATAACAAAGAAAGAAACAATACTAACAAGTTAGCTTAATAAATTAGGATCCTACCAACCAAAGATACTCATTTTCTTAAAGTTTCGTGTGTTGAGATATGATGATTTACAGTTGTATATGAACTTACTTTAATCCAGTCTAATTTTTCCCGTTCACCTAATACTGTAGCAAATTGTCAGACTAGAAGAAGACTTTAGGAACACTTACTAGAGCAATAAAAGCTTCTTTCTTTCAATCACGAGGTGTGGCGTGATGGTAGCTCACCTCATTCTTTAATTATATAATAAGGGGTCGATTTTTCACTCATGAGAATGAAGCGCATCTATCTTGTAACTAACCATTGCGAGCCCTCGTGTCAAAAGGATTAGTCTTTAAGTTCAGCGGGGATATCCTAATTGTTAAAAAAAAAAAAAAAGCTTCTCTCTTTTTAATTACTTCAGAATCCGTCTTATGATATGATGATGAGACTTGCGAAAGATTCTTCAAAGATGGACTTGGGCTTGAAGGCTTCCTTTGTTGACCCTTGCAATTTCATTTATGACCCGAATAAAAAAGTGTCAGTATACTCTTAATTATAATTAAGAGTTTATTTTCAAAATATTATATTGGCTGAAATTTAACAGAATTTGTTTGTGGGCCATTTACGTTGGTCTTTTCAGCACAATCTGTTCTGTCCAAAAGAACATCAATTATTATTATTTTATGACGTGGCAGACAATGGTTAAGAAGTACTATAAGATATAATCCTTTTTTTCTTCTCTGATTATTTAAAAAAGGTTTCAAGCTTTAAACCATTCATTTTTAAATTAATTCTTGTTTAAATCAGATAAGTTTCTTATAAGAGATAAAACTTTAATTCTAAATTTTAAATAATTACATACATAAGAATAATTCAAATCGATGATCTCATTTTGACTAAAAAAGCTCTTTATCAACTTAGCTGCAACTTAGAGTTATCCAATTTTCTTGAATACTCACAAAACAAATCAAACATCCAAACGACCCAGTCACTGCGGCAGGCTCCTTCTCTCTCATCTCCAACCCTGAAACCTTCTAACTTCTTTTAGCTCTCTACCGAACCAAACAGATTGTAGTTCTGAATTCTCAAGGTAACCCTTTTCTTATCCTTCAAGTTTCCGTGTTTGTGTTGATCTCTGCCTGTTATTGCCACAATCTGTTCTATGGGAAGGTTATTTAGTTAAGATCTAGTTGTTTTTGTGGGTTTATGATCTGAACTTTAGTGAAAGCTGTGCTATATAATATGTTTACTGTTGTCTTTTAGATTACTGGGTTTATAGTTTGGGCGCCAAAGTTTTCATATTTTGCTGGAATCTCATGAATTTAGGATGTACCTTTTCTTTTTAAACTTGGTATTGAGTCGTTCAAGGTTTTGACACGTTGTTATTGCATTATAACAAAGGTTTTTGGGATTGATGATTACGATGGATTATATTGGGCAATCATCTGAATTCATATCCACTGTTTCTAGTCCCCCATTGCTGGGAAATGGGGGTTCCCGTGAAGATGATCACTGCCCCAGGCAAGTATCTCCTATAAGGATTGGTGGGCCGAGGAACACCAGCCCACTGGGGCGTGTGGGATCGAGGAACACTAGTCCTTCGAGGCAAAAGGTTATCAAGACAAAACCACGTGGTTTGGATGAGGAAACAGCAGCGACATTTGGTAAATCCGTTCATCTGGATGTTCAAATGGAGGATAGCATATGGGCAATGCTGCCTGAAGATCTGTTAAATGAAATTCTAGCTAGGGTTCCTCCTTTTATGATATTTCGTCTTCGTTCAGTCTGTAAACGGTGGAATTCAATTCTTCAAGACGGTAGTTTTCTTAAATTTCACTCACAAGTGCCGTCTCATGGGCCTTGCCTTTTGACATTTTGGAAGAACTCACAAACCCCACAATGCTCTGTATTTAGCTTGCCATTGAAAACATGGTACAGGATTCCATTTACGTTTTTGCCTCACTGGGCATTTTGGTTGGTTGGTTCTTCTGCGGGCCTTGTTTGCTTTTCTGGGCTTGATGGCCTAACTTTCAAAACACTAGTTTGTAATCCACTAACACAAACTTGGAGGACGTTGCCAAGTATGCATTATAATCAACAGAGGCAATTGATAATGGTTGTTGATAGAATGGATAGATCATTCAAAGTGATAGCTGCTAGTGATATTTATGGTGATAAATCATTGCCCACCGAAGTGTATCATTCAAAGCTTGACAGATGGTCTCTTCACCAGATCATGCCTGCAGTGAATCTTTGCTCTTCAAAGATGGCATATTGTGATTCTCGATTGTATCTGGAAACCCTTTCTCCACTTGGTTTGATGATGCATAAACTTGAAACAGGTTATTGGGAACACATTCCAGCCAAGTTCCCACGGTCTTTGCTGGATGGTTATTTGGTTGCTGGCACTCAGAAACGTCTGTTTCTTGTTGGAAGGATTGGTCTCTATAGTACACTCCAGAGTATGAGAATATGGGAATTGGATCATGCAAATATAATGTGGGTGGAGATCAGTAGGATGCCGCCAAAATATTTCCGAGCTTTGTTGAGGTTATCAGCTGAAAGATTTGAGTGCTTTGGACAGGATAACCTGATATGCTTTACATCTTGGAATCAAGGAAAAGGCCTTCTATATGATGTGGACAAAAAGGTCTGGTCTTGGATTGCTGGATGTGCTCTTCAGTCATACAACAGCCAGGTTTGCTTTTATGAGCCGAGGTTTGATGCTTCCATCTATTGAAATCAAAATTTTGCTTTGTGGCTTTGCTGTGCTTATGTTCGAGAGGTTGCTGAGGCGTTAGGGATGTCAACTGCAGCTTTAATCTGCTTCTTTCAAACAAATTCCTCTCGTTTCTCTCTGTGGAAACGGCAGGATATGTTTGTGAGGTTGATTACAACACCACAGGTCCTTCAACATTGTATACAAGATCACATTATTGGAGCAACAACCTAAAAATACAGGTTCTGTTAGCAGGATTCCTCTAATTTGCGTCGGTATTACGTCAGCTGTACCTATTCTACGACGTGAATTGTTTATCAGCAGCTGCCGATTTTTAATGAATGCAATGGATGATTGGGGGAATTTTAAACAGCTTTTTTGTTTCTTTTGTTCCCCATTTGCAGCTGTCGTACATTTCTGAAAAATTTTCAATCAATCAAAGTGTAATTAGCCATCTTGTGTTCCTAAATTTATTGATTCATCAACTAATTGACGATGACAAATTTACCGAATCCTTAGGCCAGTTGTGTGCTCTGTTTGTTTTACCCATAAGATTGTTGATTTTCAGTGTTATTTCTTGCCCATACGTGTATACAAACTTTGTTCTAGTTTAAATTTCTCTATGATGTTGGTACTTCCCATACAAAAGAACTTGAGTGAAAGCCTTTTAAACATTCAATGATGTTTCATGTATTGCACGCAATTATATGGTTTCCCGGGCCACAAGATTTCGAACTCTGCATCCCTAAGGCGCAGAGAAAGCAAATGACTGTAAAAAAAACAAAAAAAAGCTTCATCTTTCTTTAGCATTAGTATGCATTTCTGGTTATAGACCTTTAGGGCAATCATTGCTAATTAGTTGGATTTTAAGAACATTATTAATTAGGTGTGGAAGGACATGTGATATGGATAATTTTGTAAACAAGAATTTTGCAAGAAAGTGCAGAGGGGTAGGAAGATTTTCAGGGAAAAATAAGATTTTGCATAATATCTTAGTTGTCTTGTATTGATTAACTTGTGCCAATACGTAACACTTTTCCAAACAAACTTGAACAAACTAAAGCAAATAATGGGCCATGACCAATTACAAGGAAATAAAAGGACTTGTAAAAGAACTCTAGCAATAAGAATAAATTTAATTTGATCACGACAACCAAGAGATCACATTTGCATGTTGCATTTCTAACAACCCCAATCACTTATGTTCTCCATTTACAAAACAGAGGCAAATAGAGGACCCATGCATGGCCGTGCAATCCATGCACTTATCGGTTCTCCCAATCCCCCCTTCAAGGACCCTTGTCCTCAAAGGTAAAATAGGGATAGGTTCTCTGTAATCTTCTAGCATCTTCCCAAGTAACATCTTCAAGAAGAGCACTAATCTATTTTACAATGACTACCTCCTTTGGCCTATATTTTCCTTTCTTTATGACCCGGCGTGCAAGAACTTTCTCCGGTTGAGGAAAAACATGACTCCCTTTCATTGATAGTGGAAGATTAGGAGAGGCTATGAGTATGTCACCCAAGAACTTACGGAGCCGACTCATATGGACTACATTGTGATTCTTGTTCTTGGTGGTAACTCCAAACGGTAGACAACGGACCCAATTCTAACTATGACCCAAAAAGGCCCATAAAATCTTGGAGATAATTTCATAGAGGCTTGGAATGCAATTGAAGATTGTTGATACGGTTGCAATTTGAGATATACATAACCACCTATCTCAAATTCAACATCCTGTCGATGCTGATCTGCAAGAGACTTTATATGATCACGTGCTTGCTTAAGAGTGATCACTCTCAAGCAAGCACTTAACCGGGAAGCATAGTGAGTGATCGGGATCGCATATTTATGAGCAATTCATCCCTTTCCCAAAGGAAAAAATCAACACCTTCCACCCTAACTGTTCACGGTACATACCAAAGCAATGAAGGAGGTGGGATTCCATACACAGCTTAAAAAGGAGAAACTTTTGTGGATGAATTGGTTGAAGTGCTATAGCTGTATTCAGCCCAAGGAAGCCATTGTTGATCACTAGTTAAGTATCGTAGGTATTGTTCCAAGGTCCTGTTTACCACTTCCATTTGTCCATTGAACCGCGGATAGTAACTTGAACTCATGTTAAACTTCGCTACTTGCATCTCAAAGAGCTTCCTCCAAAATTGCTCATAACTGTGTGATCCCGGTCACTCACTATGCTTGATGGAACTCCATGTAACCGGACTATATTTACAATAAAAGCCTTAGCCACGGACAGTGAGGTACACAGCTGGGACATGGAAATAAAATGTGCATATTTTGACAATCTATCTGCAACAACTATTATTACCTGGCATCCTCTTGATGTTGGCAAGCCATCGATAAAATCCATGGACACATCACTCCAAATTTGATCTGGAATCGGTAATGGTTGAAGAAGTCTGGCAGGTGTAAGGTAATCAGTTTTGTTCCTCTGGCATATATCATAATGACGAATAAACTCCAAGACTGAGTTTCGCATCTCTTTCCAATAAAATTCAGTTTGAACCCGTGCTAATTTTTTGTGAAACCCAAAATGACCCCCAACTGTCGAATCATATAGTTTCGCCAAAATCACAGGAATAAAAGGCGAAGAAGGACTGAGGAGGATCTTCTCCCCAAGAAACCAAACACCATCTCTCTTGATTGCTTTTGGGTCGGATGCGAACAGAACATAAAAAGGATCATTGCTGCATTCATTTTGGAGTTGTTGCCACCAAACTACTTGGGGTGTAGATACAACAATAAAGCATAACTCAACCTTACGTGATAAAGAATCCACTGTAGTATTCTCCACTCCTTTTTTATATTCGATCCAGTATTCATATCCCTTCAACTTGGGCAGCCACCAAGCTTGAGTGGGAGTGGTGATTCTTTGCTCCAGGATGCATTTTAAGTTGCGGTGATTGGTACGAACAATGAAGGAATTGCCACTTCTTTAAGTAATTCATTCTGTTAGGAGGAATATGGCAAAATTGTCTCTGTCGAAGGATTACACAATGCAGCAAAAATCACCACTTCTTTAAGTAATGATCGTTTGCCTTCCATGGCTAATGTTCTGCTTCAAGGTATATAGTATCATCTGAACAACATCACTTTCCTTATTATGTACATCTAATTTCCTTTTATGAAGATATTATATTTATTCACATTTGATGGTATATACTACATGTTGTTTTAAGCTTGCTTACATCTCGAAGATGACATGTATGTCGAAGGAGGTGGGAGCAATGACACAATGGTCGATAAAGGATTAGGAAAATTGGTTGCTTTAGAAAAGTTGACAATTCTACGGAGCTCGTCTAAACATTCACATACATATAAGTTTTCATGATAGGTTCATTTAACGAGTATCTAATCTGACAATATGTAAGCTTTATACTAGTTGTGTTATAGGTAAACCGCTTCATACCGTTTCATCTACAAGTTTAGCAATAGTGGAAAAGGTGTTCAAAACCTTACAAGTGAGGGAAGAATTTTCACCGTTTCGCATGAAACACTATATATGTTTATAATTAAGTTCTAGGTTAAAATTTTTGCAAATGGTATAAAATTATTTGTTCTTCTGTTAGGTTGATTCCGCATGGACTGTGTTCCAGACATATGGCATCTACATTTAAGGAAAGGATTGATCCTGAGGGTTATGTATAGAAGAAGATCTCTCAGGCCACAAAGACATTTTACTTTCAGGAGTTTGAGGTACAATATGCAAATAATTTCCTTTTTTCATTTATTTGTATACATTAATTACATAAATAATATTATATTATAAGTTATCAATTTTTTCCTTTTAATTTCAAAAACAATTTAAAGGGATTCTGGTATCGACAGGATCATACATGGTGTATGGAAGAGGCAAGCTCACGTTATCGCGACTTTATTAATGTGATACACAAGGTTGGTGTACGACTGCCTTATGTTTATGAGGGCATATAGAGTTGTTGACAGGAGTACTGGACATCACCTCAGGCAATGTTCATATCGGGGCGTAACTCGACCAACAGACGTGGAGGCCCAGGAAAAGACAATCCTCTCGTTCATACAGGAGGATCAATTACCCACTACAAACATGCAAAGAGACTTGTAAGTATCTAAGTATTATGCTTATATTCTAATTTTTACTTTGTTGTTTTTTAATTTAAATTGATTTGTGAATGTTGTGATGATGGATAATGATTATGGTATAAATGTCTGGTGTCATATATGGTTGTGGTGAGTTATTTTCTTTGTTCAGCAGGGGCAATATCATAAAAATAGAGGAGACTCTGTCGAAATTTTTATAAATTCTAGTTTAACTTAAAACATTTTATTGTTATGCAGGAAAAGTTTATAGGCATAAGCCTTACACCCCGTCAGTTATTTTTGCATGCTCACACTAAGAAGCATGACGGTGTGACATTCATCAACAGGTGATGTAGAGAACTAAATGTATGTGAAATTCATGCTTTAATATTCATTCTTAATAATTATCACTTACTAATTATAATATAAGCATTGCCTCCTAATTGGACCAAATACAAAAAATAATTCAGCGACAATCTTAGGGAGAACAAGCTGTTAATGAGAGCCAGGCATATTTTGATGCAATGGGTGGTAGGGATAGTCGTAGAAAGATCTTCAGGCTAGGCTTATTTGGAAATACATGTTATTCGCACTCTTCTACGTCCAGTACAGCAACATCAAGTAGACAACCGATAGTGAAACGTATCCATCACCTTGAGAGCACAGTGTAGACCTTGACAAATCGGTTGCAACAGACAATAGAGTACATGACTAAGCTCCAAAATGACATGGAGCAGTTGAAGGGGAGGGTTAGAGACTTAGACCATCCACTCTGACCAGGACAATAGGATTGTTGTAGTCATTTGGTTTGAATTTATGTACAATTTAATATTTTTATTATCAATGAAGAAATTTTTTCCTTTATATGATCAATTAATTTTCTGTTTAAACAAAATAAATATATAAACAAATCAAAAAATTATGCATAGATAATTTATAGCTGTTGAAATTATCCATTAATAATAAGATATGAAATCAAATTTAACATCGAGATTTAAAAAAAAATAGTTACCGACGCAATTGGGACAAATCGATGGAAAATGTGTATGGTCGTTACTGACGGAAGTATAATTCCGCCGATAAATTAAGTCATATTTATGGTTGTTGACAAACCGCCGGCATATGTTTACATTTTTACTATACATTTATCGATGGTTTATCATAAACCGATCGATGGAAACATTTCTTTCCATCGGTAAATTTACAGACGGGTGTTACGTTCTGTCAGTATATTTTTTGATGAAAATGAGATTCTGTCGGCAAAGTTACAAATGACGAATTTCAGGACGCCTTTTTCCTTCGGTTAAAACCATCACAATATTCAATTATCGATGAAAAGTTAACATTTACCGTCGGTAATTTTCGTTGGTAAACACCCTTTTTTCTGTAGTGATTAAAGTATGGAGATACTTAAACAAACATGTGGGTGCTTATTAGAGAATAAGTTCACTTAACTGACCCAATTATGATAATCCCGAATGGAATATTACTTGTGCGTTTGTGGATTTTCTCATTATAATGGTTGTATTATTAATCCTTAGACTTGAGATTACCAAAGTTATCTCATGTAGGAATTACTATGTTTTGATGCTACTATGTTCTATTCTTGGAATAGTTCAATCCAGTAGTTATTGGATATAGTATGAACTATGTGAAGATAGTTGAGTAAATCAATAAAGAATTTGTTGTTCTAAAATAATTAGGGAGAATATTCTGTTGTTCTTGATTAGTATTGATTTTAGAAATCTCTAGCCAAAATAAATTGAAATTTGAAAAAGTTGTTTTCAAATATCAATTATAAATCATTTACTAATTAGCAAGAATGAATATGATTGGATTATTTAGAGTAGACACGATTTTCATACTCTAATTTCAATTGGAACATTAGATGACAAAATGATTAATTTATACATTGTAGCTATATATAGACAGGTTAAGTCAAACTACTTTGACATTCCTAATATTTGGATGGTTATGACATGTTGCTAGACGTCAATCATAATCTATGATTATAAATTATTTAATTAAGGAATCAAAGATAAATTAAAAAGAATTTTAATTTATCTTATTCTAATTATGAATTATAATTATAATTTATAATCATGGCCAACAAGTTAGGATGGGTGACACATAAAAAAGGTCTATAAAGGAAAATGTGAAATTTGAATTAAGTTGGACTTAACTGAGAAGTTTTAGAAACTTTAAGGGTCAATATGTGATATTTGATCTTATAAGGATTAACTAACAATTATAATTAAAGTTTGATTTTAGTTGTAATTTTAATAAAATCCAAGGACATGAAAAATAAGATTTTTCATATAAAAAGAAAAATTAGAAAATTGGTAGCTAGCACTTCTCACAATTTTTCCTCTCAAATTGAATTTGAGTTTTTTTTAATAGATTTGTAGATATCGTTACAGGCTGGACGATTGAACGACTTGTAGCTAGATTGACAGATTCAAAGGAACAGAAAAATTGTAATACGAAATCGCAACAAGTTAGCAGTTTTTGTCAATTTCTTGTTTATGTTTCTTATTAAATTCTGTTAAAGTTGATTCTATGAAAAAAATTATATTATTTAAGCTGCGTTAAGATTTGATATTGCGTAATTTTTTCAACAAAGTTTACTTTGCATTTTGAACCTTTTATACTTTCCGAGTTGTACTATCTAATAAGAGTAGTGTTTTAAAACCCGGACCGGTCATCGAATCGGAGGTCTTATTGGTCACCGGTTTGACCGGTTTAACCATCGGTCGAACCGGTGTGACGTCATAATTATACAATAATTATATTTAATTATATATAATATTAATAATATTAAAAAAAATAAAAAAAAACCAAAAAATTAAAACAAAAAAACAATTTTTATTGAACCAGTGTCGGACCGGTTCGGTCAATTGACCGGTTTTGAGTGGTTCTCACTGGTTCAATTAAGAACCGATTTTAATGAGTTAATCGGATCGGATAGCCGACCGGTCACCGGTCAGACCGACCGGTCCGATCCAGTTTTTAAAACTATGAATAAGAGCACATATGATACAATACGGACATAAATATTCTACAACTCAACTCAAATTGTCTTTTTAAAAGATTTTGTCCGCATATTTAACAAAAGTAGACCTTTTTAAAGAATTTTATGTCCAAATTTGTCAAAAAAATTAGAGTATACGTATGTAATTACAGTGACTGCAAACGTTAGAGCAACTAATCCTTATACTTAGTTTCATCAAATAATACACTAATTTAATTAAAAATGGAATTGATTTGATCGATTTAGCAGTGAAAAATTTTAAACATACCAACATTTCGGTTTGGTTTTAAAATTTTTATTTCAATTTAATTTGATAATCTTTTTTAATTAAAAATTGGTCGATTTATTAATTAAACCCCTTTTATGAAGTTTAGACTTTACGTAATATCTAAAGGCAAACAAATTTAGTGAAGGACATTAACGGCTAATCTTGATTATTTACTATAAAATTTTATAAATGAGTAAGCAATATGATTTTGGGGTCACATGTTCAAATCATGAAACAATTTTTTGTAAAATTTACAAAAAAAAATTGGGTATATTGAAGACTCTTTTCCAACTCTTGCAAACAAGAAATCTTGTGCAGTAGATTACGTCACCTATAACAAGTTATCCAAACTAATTGAGTAATTGTGCAGAACACCATGACAATGTTTCAAATATGACAAATGTAAATGTCTATAAATTTTTATGTTAAAAAATAATTTTACAACCAACACAATACTATAAAATGCTCTTTATCCAAAAAAAAAAATAGTGTTATTTCTATGATACTATTTTCTTTTCAAGACTCATAGTTTTGATAACATTTACACTTAATAAAAGTGCTTTCTTTCACTAAGTCGATGGTCCAACGAAATATTAAAAAGAAACGAGGGAATGATATGAAAAGTTAGAGCACGACGTTGAAGATACTGGGCGGACTTCATGGTTTGGTGGGTAACGAGTGAAGATGATATTTTGTTGACAGGAGTAGATATGTCTGTGAAGGGTCTGGCTTTTGAAGTAATTAAGAAGCATAAACATTAAAACAAGGTGATCCCGCAAGGAATCTTTTCTTGGATTCTCAAAACATCTCACTTAAGCATGCATACACAGGTGAAACTTCATTAGCTACTCAACGTTTAATATATGATGTTGTGGTTGTCACACATGTGAAGATTTCCTTGAAAGGCAAACCATGTCTTCATTTCGTTGAAAATTGGACATTTAGCATAGATCGGAACCAAGAATACGACCCCTTCATAGTACTTTGATGCAAATACAACAACTTTCACTCATCAACTTCAAGAATATTTCCGTATATTAGGTGTACGTGTCCACAGGAGCCCTGGAGATATACACTTTTAAGTTTAGCTTATCAAAATCCTTCTTCTCTGGTCTCAGAAGCGGATCAATAGTGCACACACACAACATTGATAAATGTAGCTCTCCATGTCCATACTTGGTCGCGTGTATGAATCTCCTTTATGAACTTGTTTAACGTTAAGAGAACTTTCTTACTTGATAAGGTGAACATAATAAGATCGTAAACTGGTACTGCACAAATTTTTTTAAAATGAATTCTTCAAACAAGTTGCAGGGTTTCTCTTCTAGGGAATGATATTTCCTTTAGAACGACGGTTAATGTTACTGTCGGTGGGTTGATGTTATTCAGGCTAATTGTGTAATCGTGGCCTCCATTGAACCGCTTGGTTGGCAAATCACACTGTTCTCAAGGAGAAACCACAGGCATCAAGTTGGACGAAACGCCCTCGTGTTCTAAACTTTCATCACATCAGTGATCAGTCTTTAAATAGTTTATTTTCTTCTTACATTGTTAAAAGATGAAATGTTTTAGCAAATCCATGCAGTAATCACTTGGCCCATGCTCCTCAAGCTCTTAATTTCATGCTCATGCCTCTTCGGGAACTACGCCATCCCTGTCATTCATTACCTCCCATCTTTGTTGATTAAAGCATGGGACTCTATTTCTGGTATGCAGAGATTTATAGACCTTGAATTTGCACGCTTCTCACTTCTATTATTAGGAAACATATCATTAGTTCATCCTTCTATCTGTATTTTACTTTTGTCACTAATAGAGGAATTCACGAATGTTTGAAGCTGGGAAGACGATAATTATATGATTGATCGTCTTTTCTTGAATTGTTGATCACCAAAGAATTCTTATTTTGAATACTCTGCGGATCACTGTGTGCCCCTCATTGTTCATTATCATGGCTCTAAAAGAAGTACATGTCTCATGTAATTTTGTACCATAAACGCTGTGATGATCAATTTCTTTATTTGAAAAAAGATTCCATCACGTTAAGCAAAGGAATGAAGTGGATTAATTCGTTTTTCACTTGTTAGCTGAGAGAGCTTATTAAAATCAATAGCGGAAGCTATAAACTCAAAAGGGCATCCAAGGGAGGAGAGATTCCATTGGTTATATACTTATATTGCATTCTTTTGCTTCCCAGGGACACAGTCAAACGAAAGATCTCTGACTCAGACCTCTGTCAGGATTGACATTTGACCGTATTGTCTCAGGTTGTTTATAAATTAATGTCATAGGAACAAGCTGAAAATGACGTAAACCATCTCTGTCACGAACAAAAGATAAGCTTGGAGGGTACAATGCTGAAACTTTTGATGATAGTATTATTGACTTGCGGTAACAATTTTACTTGGGAAAACTTTAAGAATTATCAGCAGCCCGCATCACCTAATTGGCCAAGAACAATATAATTGCTCGGTGACCCTGGCTATGTTCAGTTTAAAGTCCACAACCACCGCTTCAAACTTTCGAAAAGAACATGGTTTCTGAATTTTCCTTTTAATTATGCTGTTGTCTTATGCCGATTTTATTAATCTTTTAGTTTTCCTAGTTCTGCATGTTGGCAGTGGTAATATTTTATGCAGGCGGAGTTGGAACCCTAGTTTTGACTTGGGCTTCAAGTGTATAAAAACCCACAATATGTATTTCAAGTTTCCCCTCTTTCTGTTATTGATAATCAAGCACATATATCCAAGAAAAAGAAAGATACATAAGGATGGTGCAACGAGTAGGTTTTCTGATGAGATTCCTCCTAGTGGTTCTGTTGACTATGAATGCTTTAACAGATCATTCATATGTACTTGCTCATCAAGGTATTGTTTTGGAAGAGAACAGGAAGGATATTGAAGAGACTAGAATTGATACGGTGCTTGCTAAGAAGGTAGGCATTTTGCACTTGATGATATACGGTCTACTATGTTTTTTATTTTCTTTTTTGCTTTTCTTGTGCATATGCTCACAGTTTGTGAACGTCCACATCCAGGAACTTCTTGATGGTTTCACAACTGCAAGTATAAGGAAAATGGGTACTGGAGGTACGAAAATGCAATTTGATAAGATATTGATGGAAACTAAGGACGGGCAAGGCATTCAGAGAAGGGCTTTGGAGAAAATCATCTCAGGTGCAAATTCTTCTGATATCACCAGTAGTGACTTCCATGTAGAAGAAGGTTATATAGTAAAATGGAATCATGAAGACAAAATTAACTTTTCTGAGAAGTTGAAAGAAGCTGGTTTTTATTATAAGCTTTTATTTAAGATTAACGACGACCTTGAACATCATGCACCAAACATAACTGAGCGATCAGAAGCGCCTATACATTATAATTTTGACCTTTTAAGCTCCCTTTTCTCTGCCTTCAGTGTTCATGGAATCTAATATATTTAATTCACCCTCATGATACCTTTGTTCTATTCATATGCACTACTGAATCCAACTTCTCCTAAGTTCTACAGGTAAGAAGGATTCATATTAAATAGACAGGGAATATAGATTCTCACCTTCAAGTTTTGTTATTTGAGCGCAGTAAAGGAAAACAAAAACTTTCTGAAGTCTCTTGGAGAATCAAAGCATCGATACCATTATCAGGTCTCTCTCTTTCTCTCATTCAAACACAAGCATTGCACACATATCCATGCAAACGCATGTAGGGTCTAGTTCTATACATACAAACGAGGACCACCTGCTATGTTCTAAGTCAGCCATTTTGGTCTCCACCTGACACTCAATTTTATCTTGTTTCAAGCAGAAGAATACGAAGGAGTCTGTCAGTACGAGAACTCCGAGAAGTACCACTAAGCCTTTCCATGTCAAGCTCTACAAAGATTCCAGTACATTGCCAACCAAAGCCAGTCTGGAAATTTCTTTAACTTCTAACAAGCTACAGACTCGAGAAAATCTTCCAAGAGATGAAATGCAAAGACTTCTTGAAGCAACTAAAGAGCTTGTGAACTTAATGCACAGAGATTACAAGGGCATGGATAGGCCTGGCCGCAAGCCTCCCATTAACAATCATGAACCTATTCATTAAGTGTAACCGAAACGCCAAATGGGATTTGTTGGCTCACAGTTTTGCCCCCACTTTTTAGGAAGTGAAGCCTTCTAAATCATATAGGGTATAGTATGTAGTTCATTTCAGTTTTATTTTTCTATGGTTTTCACTAATGCAAGCATAGGAACAAGAAAAATTACTATATTTGTTTCTTGTAATATGACATTTAGACGGAGACACATGTCAACGTTTTATACATCAAGTGTACTTCATGGATCTTTTCTCGTGTGATTTTAAACTGTTTTCTTAATGTGAAATAGGTTTAAACCTTGAAGATAGTTTAAGCAGCGTCAGATTAGAAAAAAAAAATGACACTGCTAATTCAAATCATGCTATTTACATATTCTATATATCCTGTGTCGTCGACGAACCAATACTTTGACCAATGCAACTTCTTGTATTTATTAATATAACTGACATCATCTTAATTACCGAGTTTATAGGTGTAATCTAAGAATTACATTTGTATGAGGTTGCTTATAGTTGGATTGCAGACAAATGCATCGTCAATGAAGCTAGCTGCAATGACTAAGTTGGTAAGCATCAAAGTAGTGTTTGTCTGAATTTGGACAACTCTAAGCTATGAAACACACCCAGAGGTCCCGTTCAGCCAAGTTGTGCAACAAGGGTTGCTCAGGTCAGTTAAACCTGCATTAGTGATGATAACAGAAAGTTTAAAGTTAAATGGTTATGAAATCCATCTATAAACTAGCTGGAGTAATTGATGCTATATAAAATACTTAGAGATTATTACCATAAGTGGAAGCGATCATGATATTGTCATAGCCTACCAACCAACTAGCACAGCCATGAACGAAGATTGGAGCCTTGGTGTCAAATCGCTAGAGTAGGAAATTAATTACGATGGATCCTGTTATAAATATAAAAAATATCATATAGGCTAAAAGATTATTGAATTTTCATGGAGTTAAGAATTTAATCAATTCAAAGTTTAAACATGTGATCATTTTAAAATATTGAGATTATTTTGAACACTCTTAAACATTATAATGAATCATATTTTAATCTGAAATTTAAAATTAATTTTTCCTAAAACCTAAAAAAGCTATAAGTTATATACTAAAAATATAATTTTTGAGTAAAATATATTTTTAATCCCTCTATACTTAACTAAAACATTGATAACTATTAAGAAAGTTATTAATTAATCTTAACCGTAATGAAATTAGTATAATGTTATAAGGGTTAATAACTAAAAAGAGTCCAAACTTTCTTCAATTTTTCAATTATAACCTGAACTTTAAAAAGTAGCAATAAAATGTTCAAACTTTCAATTTTTTTTAATTCTAACCCGACATTAGTCTCATCGTTATCTGTGCTGACGTGGCACAGTCACATGTCGACACCCCTCATTAATTAGACACTTCAACTAGTTTAGGAGAAGATTGTCTGATTAACGAAATGACATCGTTTAGCTTTGATAGTAAAACGACGTCATTTCAACTAAAATCAAATCTCCTTTCTTCTCCCTCTCTTCTCTATCAATCAACGCTTAAAACTCTTACTCTGAAATCCCTAATATGTAACCTAACATCCCCCAAATCCCCAAAGGTTCATAAGAGAGTGAATTCGTACGTTGGTGCTTCTTCTATCACAAAGTTATTTGCTCCATCAAACTAATAAGCGTTCTCTGTGATTTCGTGTGTGGGTGCTTCATAAGAGAGTGATTTCTTCGTCAGGTAAAAACTAAAGATTTTATCGCCGAACTTCCTGTGACGTCGACTAGGGTATGGTTGATCCCCTCTCTCTATTTTTCTTTCCACTCCGATTTGGTTTTTGTATGCAATGGTGTGTTATTATATTAGGGTTTCAAATTGGATTGTGCTAGGATTCTGAAAGCACAAATCCATTTTGTTGTACTAGGTTTCAATTTGGATTTGTGCTTCTAGAAAATTGACTTGCATTGTGTCAGAGTTCCGAAAGCATAAATCCAATTTGTTGTAATAGGGTTTCAAATTGGATTTGGGTTTCAAATTGGATTTGTGCTTCCATAAAATTGGCTTGTATTGTGTTATGGTACTAGGGTTTCAAATTGGATTGTGCTAGGGTACAATTTATTTGTTATTGAAAAGGAGGATTAACTTGTAAGTATACATAGCAATTTGAACAGTAAAAACATTTGATACTCATACGCTCGGTTTTCAGTATAAAATATAAGTCGAATAAAAAAATCAACGTAACTAAATGCATGATGGTCGATTCATACTTTGTTTTGTGTTGTATGCAAAATATATACATCTTGGTAATTACTAGAAAATATGACATTACATAGTCCATGACTTAAATATTCAATTATGTGATACTTTATTTTGATTTGTAGGGAAGAAGCTTCCTCTTTTTTATTTTGTAAATGCAGTGGTATTTTAGCTAAAATGTTAATATCGGGGATATTATGCTAACATTTTGAAAATTTAATTCTTTGTTGGGTGAATTTATGAAAAGAAATCATAGTAGTGTTGCATTTCAGGTCGTAATTAAATATTTGTATAATATATTGCAACAGGATAACCATTTATGGGCAGAAATAAAGTATATGTAACTTTCAATGGGCATGCACCTGGTATATATTTCACATGGGAAGAGTGTCAAGATGTTAATGAATTCAAGGGTTTTATTTATTGTTATTTTAATAGTATAGCAAAAGCTGGAATGATATATTCTCAATTCTG
The DNA here is from genome assembly GCA_027123425.1 of Erythroxylum panamense. NCBI lineage: Eukaryota > Viridiplantae > Streptophyta > Magnoliopsida > Malpighiales > Erythroxylaceae > Erythroxylum > Erythroxylum panamense. Next base: position 13,808,857 of record JAOTIZ010000008.1, on the reverse strand, counting down.
TGAAGAGAAAGCATTATGTTTAATGGTAAAGTAACTGTAATATATATTATTTGTTATATATGATAATTTAATTGAATTCAAATATAATTAACATTGATATTTCTATATATAATACAAATGTTGAATATTAATTGCCCTAATTGTAATTACAGATTTCAAATGCTAAGCTTAACATTGGTCAACATTTTTATAAATACGTTAATACAAAAGTAAGTAATTCAATTATTAATTGTAGCAATGCCAATCGTATAAATTAATATTAATCAATATTCAAATTAAAGGTCACTTATAGGTACTTGGTATTTGTGAAAAAGATGAAAGTTTGTTTTTGTCATAAATATGCCAAACAAATTTTGTGCGTTAGGGTAAGAGTCTCTCGTTCAAAAGATATATTGTTATTCGCAAGAAGTAAGTATGTGTAAAATTTATGTGAATAATGCAAAATTTTCATAATTCCTAATATTTATGTTTATATCTCTATTTTGTAGGTCTTATGCTATTTCATAGCTTGGTTGTTGGATGTAAGTACAAAAAAATGGAGACATTGTAATAGTTAGAAGAGCAACTATAACTATTATGTCTATTGCAACTCTTTTTATTTTTTAGTCAATCACCTACCATTTTGATATTTAGTTGTAAGCTTTTCATATTATTAAGGAAACTACAATTATTACAATGTTTTAAATTGTAGAAGTAACTGCAATTATTACAAAATTCCATTTATTACTTATAATTACATTTGTATCATTCATAATTACTTATCCTCTGGTAATTACAATGAAGAGTTATGTTCTATCTTTATCAATTGACCATTGTTACTTTCTAAAATATGCATATATTAGAGTAAGAATGAAAAATAGGAGACCAAAAGAGCTAACATTCTTGAATATGAAATATATTTACAAAAGGAGAAATGTTTTGAATTCCATATATAATAAATATATCTAAATGGAAATTATAAACTCTAATATATGCTCTTATAAATAATGGTATGATTAGTATCCAAAGGAAAAAGAATAGTGAAAAAAAAGTGGTTGGCAAAGACAACAGTGTTGAAGAGTAACTAATCGAAAAAAGACAACAATCATGTATAAGAACAATAAAATCAATATCACTTTTTAAGAGTGAATTACAGATTAAGATCAAACAAGCAATTAAATAGGTTACAGACACTAACATTATTCTACAAACTGAAACAATATCCAAAAATGTTGGTTTCTCCAAATGATTCTAACTTCTAAAGCTCCAAATTCAAAACTATGCCTCTGTCTTCCAACTTTCTCAGATAGATTGGTGTGCAATTAGCTCCAGCTCCAAATGCTTAATCCAAGGACTTCTGCGTTGCTTGATCACTCACACCATCCTTACATAATTAGTAACTAGCAGAAATTTAATAAGTATGATTTAGCTTAAAAGTGATGTCATCTAGATCACACACACACAAACACAAAGGAACTATAACCTGTTTCACCAAAAACATACAAATGAAAAGAGTAAGAAAAACTTTTCATCCAAATGTTATACAAAAACTAGACCATAATCATTCAAAAACTTACTTCCATAGCCACTAAGGGAGAAAAAAACTAGTAAATATATTAAACTAGCCATGACTAAAGCAAAACTCTTTTAGAAATCAAGAGCACTACATCATCAACAATAAAAAAACAATGAATAATTAAACCTTCCTGCATTATTGTTTATAAGTATATATACATGGTTTGGATCTATCAAAAAAGCTATCAAACCTTGTTTTGATTCTGCCATTTGTCTAATGATTCAAGATTAGTACATATATATATTTGAAATTTTGCTGGCAATCTTCCTTTTGCTCTTTTTAATTTTTACACATTTTCATATTTCTCACACCAAATTTGGTAGTAAAAGTCTCTAAGGTGAAGTGGACATTCAACTTGATCCAACTTTAAGTCGAGATTGGAAAGAGTTAACATTAAATTAGGTAATAAAGCAATACTCACCAACTATGAAGATTTCCTAATAGTAAATCTTTTAGCCATTAGTTTGATCCTTCTCCTAGGTTGAGATGTATTAGCAGGTGTACTTTGGGATGCTTGTGTTGCTGTTGTGTTAGTATTGGGAGGTTGTAACACTTGACATTAACCCTCACCCATCTACGAAGTAAAAGCAACCAATTGTGTAAATAGTATCATCTCCCTTATAATTACATATAAGTAGTATAAACATGAATTTAAATGACTTACTGTAAAGTAGGTATTCCTAGAAACTTCCTAAATGTTACTTCATATCCTCTATTTGCGTATAAAAACAAAAAGAATTATAATGTTATATAAGTTAGAAAACAACTTAAATTTTATAATTAAAGTTAACTAACCATTCTCGTCCCTCTTTGTAATATAGAAGATGTAGTATTTGATCTTATAGATACTGATTATGTCGATCTACTTACTTGACCGCTGCGAATACTGGATGAAGGGGGTTCAGTAGATACTAATTTTGGTAGCCTTCTTCTTTTTCGCTGCATTATACGCATTGAAGATAAACATAAAGTTAATAATAATTGATGAATAACAACATATTTGTTACACAACTAAAATATCTACCTTAACAATTTCAGGTTGGCTTAGAGGTTGATTTTTATTTTTGCATCATCTTATATTATGGCCAATTTCATGGCAATGATGACATCTTATAACTGCTCCAACCTTGGTCAATTTGTTGGGATTGCGAGGTTCTTCAATGTGATCCCTTTTTTTTCCTTTTTTGGTCTTCTAGGCATCTTCTTAATCAGTGGAGATAATATTGGTTGGACATTTTCAGTCTTTGACCAAAACTTAATACCACTAATGGGCTCCATAGCAAACTAGTAAGTCTTCAAATAAGATTCACACTTATAACATTGATTTACATAAGCATCGATATCTTCTCTCTGATAAGATATACAAGCTATAGCATGTTTATATGGAATCCTGGTTACATCCCATAGTCTATATTGACAAGTTCGTGCTTGTAAGTTAATGATGTACTTGTCTGCAAAAATATTGACTTTAAATTTCAAATTTTCATTTGTCCTGAGCATACAATGTCTTGCATCCCATTGTGCTACCTCTATTTTCTTTCTCACTCTAGGACAATCTCATCTATGCACTTCATCATCATATCCCTTTTTCATATATTTGAGTCATTAAAGAAACTCAAATGTCTTCTAACATATTGATCAAGATTTTGGTATGAGCTTTATAAATGAATCCATTAAACATCTCTGAAATATTGTTATGTACTATTTCACACTTCAGTCTTGTGCTTACAAAGGCCTTCACAAATGTCTCTGATTCCTACTTTTCTCGTAAGCCTTCACTGACAAACTCTTCAACTCCTCCATTACCTCATTAAAATCAATTTACATTGTACAATTCACCGCTTTCCAAAATAAAATCCCATACATGAGCCCTGTATGAACACTAGACCAGTTTGCATACATATGATGGGCACATTTTCTATGTTCAGCTTCTGGAAACAAGTTCTTTAATGCTTCCACTAAACCCTGTAAAATAAATAGTTTCATAAATTAATTAAGTGTTGATCACATAAACAAATGAACATAACATAAATGGATATTTAAAGTTTACCTTCTGATGATTGCTTACGAAAGTCCATGAATTTCCACTTATGCAAAGATCTTCAGCAAAAGTGCTCAAAAACTAATTCCATGATTGGTAGTTTTCTCCCTCAACTACAGCCCAACATATAGGAAACATCTGATTGTTTCCATCATGACCAACAACTGATAATAATGCACCACTAAGGAAAGTCTTTAGAAAATATTCATCTAACCCAATAATCTTCCTGCATCTACCAAGAAAATCATCCTTTAAAGCACCGAAACCCACATAAAATCTTTTGAACATTAGTCTCCCGGCTTGTTCATCAAAATCACATTCAATAATAAGCTTTCCATCTTTGTCAGCTCGAATTAACTCATGTACATAAGACCATAACTTCGCATAATGACCTTCCGTTGATCCCCAAAGCATAGTAATTGCTTCCGATTTAGCTCTATAACATCCGATTTAGCTCTATAACATGGAATTTAATGCATATTTTGATTAAAGATCATCCATCGTTTCACTAATAGGCCAATTAAGGTTCCTCATGAACTTGTGTATGAATTCATTCGCAATCCATTTCCAGCTAACTTGCTCATTCCTCTGCACTTTACTACAAGTATGAGTGTTTTCGACTCTCTTCATAACAAATGTTTTCTCATTTCCAATCTAGCTAGCATATACCCAAAAAGGACAATGTGCATCATAAACTGCTACCATTCGTACACCAAATCCTACCATTAAAACATTATACCCTTTTATAATTGCATATTTCCTTATAGCTTCCTTCAACTGCTTCTCATCCTTAAACTTCATTCTAATTTCAAACTTAAAATCTATCATTTCAACTTTTGGATTAAAACTAATTTATTTCTTCTTTGGTATCGATGCTTCATCATCACTAGGATCTGGTGATTGAATTTCATCATCACTGCCATCGTAATCACTATTTGCACAACGTGAACTTCTTTATACTCTTCAAGTATCATTCAAATGATCAACAACTTCATTGAAATTGTTTTCACTTCCGCAGACTTCATCGACAACATTTTCAAATTCAAACTCACTTTGCAAAGTCTTCGCACACCTCCTCTCATTTGTTCTAGCGTTAACATATTCTTCATCATCAGTTCCAAATAACTCCCCATCAACTAAATCATCACCAAAATCATTATCCTGCATAACAATGAAGACCTCATCTTGCTCTAATTTAACTTGGAACAACCCATCATCTTACCCTAATTCATCAGTAGAATTTGAGTCCTCACCCTCTAATTCTCATAACTATGATCATAGTATATTTGAAAATTCTAACAATTCAATTCTTCCATTTTTTTGAACATATCCAACATGTTGATATATGTTTAAATTATGATTCATGTGGCATGCTACACTTAGTGATTAATGTCTTATAAATGCTTAAGATGCTTACGTTAACTCCTATGTGATTTTAGGTACAATTTGGAAGCAAATAAATTAAAGTGAGTCAAAAGCACTTCATTTGGGTTGCTTTCTAAAAAAATCACAATCTTTTGTCGTCATGGAGCAAGAATGATAAATATTGGAGCAAGTAATTAATGCCATATGATAAAAATATACAAAAGATTAAAGATGAAACAAGCCAAGTGAGGAAATCAGCCCAAAACGACAGCGTAGATGAGAGGCAGGAGTAGTAGAAACGTAGACATTTCACCAAAAAGCAGTGCTACAAGTAGCAAAAGGACATGCGTTAAACGCATGCAGGCTAGGCATGAAACACGTGCGTTAGGTGTAGAACGCAACGTTTCAAGATCTGGTTGCAAGGTGTTAAGTGTTAATAGTGATGTGGACCATAAACCCCGAAGGTTTATTTATCCCATCAAGTTGCGTGTAGGCGTGAAGAGAGGGGGGCTGCAGTGCAGCTTAGTGGTTGGAGAAATTGGAGAAGAGCTATGACGACTAGGTATGAGAGAAGAGAAGCATGAACAGTAGTGGTGGACCAAAAACTCCCATCTTAATTTGTCACATCATGAACTAGTGGAGAAAGCCTTAGTAAATCATTTTTATTTGTCAAATCGATGAATAAGAAACCAAGTATTATTATTTGTTCTCTTCACTACTGAAGCACACGGAGAAGATGACCCTAGCTTGGAGTATGAAACTAGAGATGGAAGGTTAGTTTTCTGACACCGATTCAATGAGAATATCGACGCCAAGTCACGGTTAAGCTATTTTTATCATTTTAAGGTTGTGTCTTTTTTTTCGGATTGTTGTGTTGTTGGTATTGACTTGATTGGTTTTGGGATGAATGATCTTAATATGTTATTTTGATTGTTTTATTTTGAACCTATTGCTAAAACATTGAATGTAATCCGTAATCGTTACTTTTGATGTTTGCGAGTAGCATCTAATGTTCATTAATTGTTAGGAACAACATAACTTAGGTTAGATAACCCGAACGTGTAAGGTTACTGCCTATATTGATCGTTTTCTAATTCATAACGCAGCTGTCAAATTAAATCTAGAGATTATATCCTAGGTTTTTCAGTAGTTAGGTTTAATTAATGATCGTATCTTGACTAAACACAACCTAAGGAAAAACCGAGATTTATATAGTGTTCTATTAGTCTCAGATCAATAGTTCGAAAAGAGTTGTAAAAACTTTAGAATGATGGAATATGCTTGATCGTGTTTACGTCGAGATTGACCCTAGAATCGAACCTTACTTATATTCGACACTTTTCTCATTTTCTATTGTTTGTTTTAATTTGTTTTCGATGGTTTACTTTTACGCTTCTAAATTGATTAAAATCCAAAAACCCCACATCTATCTTCCTTGCTTCAATTGATTTCGTTACGGAAATTAACCGAACATTCCTTATGGATTTGATCCCAACTTACCATAACTACAAATTTTAATATACAGAGTCAGGTAAATTTTGCAGTACACTTGACATACGCTGCCACATTTCCTTGTCATACTTTAAGCCTAACTCCATCAAGCTTCTAATGGACTCATGTGGAAATTTGTAAAACATAGAGATTATTCTATGTCCTTTATCTTTGGAAATCTCTCTTAGAACTAGCATGCTTAGTTCATCAACACCCATATTCTTTTTTCTTTTAATCTTACCCCTAACATATTTATTTTCTTACCTTTCCAACACTTCACCATAATGAAATTCAAGATTGACCAACATCTACAAAGGAAAACAGTGACTAAATACGAAATGATAAATATTAAAAGAAGAAAAAAAAGAAATAATAACTAAGATGAGCAACAACTAAGGAAAAAAAAAGAAACAACAACTAACATTGCACAGAAATAGGTTAGTATGACTGCATCAGAATAATACACCCACATTTTCATATGCAAGGAGCTTCATAAGGCTAGTATTACATCATAATAATACAAACTGAAATGATAGAAAGGCACCAGAAACATACCTTTACAAATTTCTTGAATTTTTTCACAATGCTTCACAACTTAACAGCCTCACCTACTAAAACAATCATAAGTAAGTCATTTTGTGGATGTACCACTTAAAAAAAGAGTGTATCCACAACATACAAATAAGAAACTACACTCAAAATTTTAAGGCAAACAAAATGGAATGCATTCAATAATTACCAAATGGAATACATTCAATAATTACCAAATGGAAAGCAACTTGAACTAAATATTAAATATTAAAGCAAAGAATAAGCCGAATAGAAATCATTTTTTTCCTTAAACACCAAGATGAAAAGCAAGTCGACCATCATGCATTTAGTTACTCTGATTTTTTTATTCGACTTGCATTTCATACTGAAAACCAAGTGTAGGAGTATTCAAGGTTTTCACTATTCAATTTGCTATGCACATATATAAGTCAATCCTCCTTTTCAATAGTAAACAAATCATATCCTAACAAAATCCAATTTGAAACTCTAGTACCCTAGCATAATATAAGCCAATTTTCTAGAAGCACAAATCTAAATTGAAACCGTAGTACAACAAATTGGATTTGTGCTTTCAAAACCCTAGCATAGTATAATTTGAAACCTTAATACAACATACCATTTCATACAAAACTGAATCGGAGTGGAAAGAACAATAAAGAGAGAGAGATGAATAATTATAGCCTAGTCGACACCATAGGAAGTCTGGTGATAAAATCTTCAGTTTTTACCCAACAAAGAAATCACTCTCTTATGAAGCACTCACACACGAAATCATAGAAAATGCTTATTAGTTTGATGGAGCAAATAACTTTGTAATAGAAGAAGCACCAACACATGAATTCACTCTCTTATGAACTTTAGGGGATTTTAGGTTACAAATTATGAACTTCAGAGTAAAGAGTTTTAAGCTTTGATCTACAGAGAAGAGATAGAAAAGAGAGGGAAAAGAAAGGAGATTTTATTTTAGTTGAAACGACATCGTTTTACTATCAAAGTTAAACGACATCGTTTCGCTAATCAAATAATCTTCTCCTAAACTAGCTGAGGTGACTAATTAGTGAGGGGCGTCGACACGTGGCTGTGCCACATCAGCACAGATAACGATGAGACTAACGTTAGGCTAGAATTGAAAAAAATTAAAAGTTTAGACATTTTTTTGTTACTTTTTAAAATTAGGGTTATAATTAAAAATTTGAAGAAAGTTTAGGCTTTTTTAGTAATTAACTCATGTTGTAACTAAAATGAAAAAACTAATTGCAACTATTTTTAGAGTTAGGTATATCAAGTTTTTAATATTATTTATAAATAAATTAAGGGATAACATATTCAAAAGTGTCTAACCTTTTAAATTTTTTTCAATTTAATGTCAAATCTTTTAACTTTTTCAATTTAGTGACTATCCTTTTTAAACATGTAAAATACGGTCAAAAGGTTATTTTTATCACATAGATGTCCATTTATTAGCCACATCAGCAAAAATTAACATTTTGAACTAAATTGTTAAGGTTTTAAAAGGTTGGTAATTCAATTGAAAATTTTAAAAACTTGGGCACTGAATTGAAAAAAAAAATCCAAAAGATTCAACACTTTAAAATGATATTGCTTATCATATTTAGAATTAAACACATTAATATAAAAAGATATGTCAACCTGATTATGCCTATATTCTCCTACACACACACACACACACACACACACACACACACACACATACATACATACATACCTACATCCAGACATTCATACATGCATGCATGCATACATACATACACACACACGCACACACTCACCTATAACATATTCCTCTAATATTACATCATTAATCACCTCCTTTAATTAGTTACCTCCTTTAATTAGTTAACTAGTTTTGTTACTAGTTCATTATAAAATCTAAAGCTTTCTTGAGTTGAAGACAAAATAAAGTATTGTTATAATTAACGTTAAGTTTGGGAACAAATTAGTCATTATTCACATCTTTGTTTCTAGAAGTGTTTTGCAACTCTTTGTTGAACTAAACATAGATTTTAGGGTTGCAATAAGTCATTGATTGTAACATCCCGTTACTGTCAGCAAGGGTATTACGGTAATATTGGAATAGACTGGTAGGATTTCACTGCATTCACTGACTGAGCAATATTACTGGCCTCTAATTATAAGAGGAACAGGTTTATTGCATATGCATTTATTTATTGATACATGCGTTCATGATTTCCGGGACTCGTTTATGAGTATACTGACTGGACTGATTGGATTGGGGGTTAATTGAGAAATTAGAGTAATCGAGTGCAACTGACTGATTTAATACTGTTTATGAGTGACTGGTAATTTATAGTGACTTATAGGAAAGTTTCGGGAAGTTCGGGAGAAAATACCTGGACTGGAAATAATTGGGCGACTGACTGATTGACCGTATAAGTACTGAAAGAATTGCCCAATGGCGATGGAAAAATTAGAATTTGACTGATAGGAAATAAATATGTTGAGCCATTGAAAATTAGAGACTGATATTTGGACTGATTTGGAGACTTGGGCCTATAAATACTAGGTTTGAGGAACTAGGGAAAATACCTAAGGCATTTTCCACGTTTCTCTCTTCTTCACTCTACGGTGATTTGCGATTCCTCCCATTGGTAAGGATTTCTCGATTTTTCTTTATGGGTTCTTTCCTTTGAGATGAGGTTAACTGATTTACTGTCATTGATGAAGGATTGAGAGGCTTTAGAGAGGAGAAATCGGTGATTTCAGAGGATTCTAGGGTTTCGGTGGAATCCGTGGAAAATCGTTGATTGGTAAGCGTTTTAGTGTTTAATGTTGATCTTTTCAGTTGTTGCATGAGTTATGGCATTTATTATGCTTGATTGGGTAGTTGAGAGTGGTTACCGATGGGTTTTGCTCTGAGTGTTGCCGCGAATATGTTATAGTTTCCGATGATGTATTTCTTGAGTTTTAATGGTTGAATGATCAATGATAATGGGTATTTGATGGAATAGAAGCTAAGGATTAGCCGTATTTGGTGTAC
>JAOTIZ010000008.1:13773470-13798734 GCA_027123425.1 Erythroxylum panamense | reverse complement strand
GATCAGATAATGAAATGTGTCCCAAGTTGCTACTGTTACTGAAAGAGCTTCGAGCTCGAATACTGTACTGACCGGGCATAGCCCGAGGGGATTTATCCCTGACGCGTCCCACTGATTACTGTCACTGTACTGACCGGGTATAGCCCGAGGAAATACTGTACTGACCGGGCATAGCCCGAGGGGAAATTATCCCTGACGCGTCCCACTGATACTGACTGAGCGCTTGGGCACAATACTGAATAACTGGAAAAGTGTCTCATATGCACTGCATACAATTGACTGAATGAATTGTAATGATAACATGATTAACTGTGAACTGAAATGTGATACTGTTAAATGCTACGTGTTACTGTTTACTGTTAAATGTTACGTGTTACTGTAAACTGTATATGGTCACTGTGAATCACTGTATAGTATTGATACTGATATATGATAGTACTGTAAATGATTAAATGATACTGATAACTGAACACTACTGTATTATGCTGTACGCGCTACGCGTAATGCATGATTTGAGTGAACCATCGATGATGGTTTCTCGCTGAGTTCGCAAACTCACCCAACATTGCAACTGTTTTTCAGGAATTGAAGAGTACCCCGTTAGACGAACGGGAGTATGTCTACTGCACTGGAGTCAGAGACTAGGGTCGGGATCAGTTCGCGTCTGCATTAGTGTCTTTATGAGTCGAGTGTAAATTTGTATTTCTGCAATTGTTACTGAATTGAACTGTTATTGTATAGGGCCCCAACTGATAACTGTATGATTGAAATGTGATTACTGAACTTATGTTTTGATTAACTGTTGTAAAAGTGCATACTGAGTTTTGTACCGAATTTGAGTGCGTAGCCCACCAATTTCGTGTGTCGCGGATTCGGATATCACCCACGATATCGGGTTCGGGTCCTGCGGGGTTGGGATGCTACATTGATGGCAATGAAAAGTCATATATATTTATTCTTACTCTTTAAATTTAGACATGACTCGAAACACCTATGCTCTGAACCTCTATGAGATAGAACATATTTTTAGTTACCATGGTATAGAACATATTTTTAGTTACCATGGTATTAAAATCTTGTTATACTTTAGATTATGCATTTCTTATTTAACTAATAATTAAGTGTTTCAATGTAAAGGAATTAATTGAATTATGATTTGCTAGATATTTATAATTTTTCATTTTGCTTGTTTTTTACCTTTTAATGTAAAATTTTATAATCAAGCATGTAAAAGTATAATCATATTTACAACATTATCATATAGTTGGATATATTTGTAACAACAAGTCTAGTATTTTAAAATATATATATTCTTACTTCTGCAGTTACGTTTTAATCAACGACTCTCAACCTTTATATAGTTGTCAAACGTCATCTCGTGTTCTATAGTATTGAGAAATAGTAATGAATGTAAACAATAATTCAAGACAATTTTAATAAGGTTCAGCCAACTGAATGTGCATATGCCTTCAAGAGTTAAGAGCGATTAATTTATTATTGAATAATATAATGATGGTTATAGTAAATTAAGTTTACTATATAATGATTTATGTAACTAGTTTAATTTTATTCAAATAACGCATTTACTAAACTTAATTTAATCATATAATTATAGTGGAGGTTATAATCATTCTAAAGTTTAAAATACATCAAAAATCGTATTTTTCAAATAAGGCTGATTGTGTTGATACGTCTCAGGACATGGCCATATCTTAGACCATAGATTTCAATGTTTATTTTTAAAATATTTCACATGTTATAGCACACTCGTGTCCTTAAATTATGGATCCTCTTACTTCTTTAGAAACTAATACACAGACTAAGATACAACCATGTCTCTAATATATAGATCTTACAAACTTCTATATATATAATACACTATCATATCCCATTTTGCATCCTCCTTTTAAAAACATCTCTGTTACACCAATATGCTTGTGTCTTTATCTCATGCCTTTACTTCTAATTTCTATAAAGAACATGCCTTTGTCCATACCCACATTCCATATCGTTTTCACCTAAAAGGCTTCTAAGAAATACTTTTTTCCATCTAGAATAATCAAAGAATACATACTCATGTATATAAGTCATGTATAACAATCTCCACATTAGCAAATATACTTTTCATAAGTTAGGTTGTATCCATAACTCATATCTTAAGTCATTATTCAAGTCTAATCAATTCTTGAACTTCTTCATAGTAACTGGCTTTATTAACATATCAATCACATTTTTTAAAATGTTAAAATTTTCCAAGAAGATATATTTAGATACAATTAACTCTTTAATCTTGTTAAACCTCATATTATGTGCTTAATCTTTACATATTATACTTGATTCTTTGCTAAATAAATAGTACTTTAACTATCATAGTGTTTTCAAACTCCATATTGATTGATGTCCACATCATTCACTAGTCCTATAAGTAGGCTTCACAAGATTAGCCTAGTCTGACCTGATTTGAATTTAATGGGCCTAACCCGAATTGATCGGACTTTAGGTTAGTTTCAAGCTCTCTTTTTTCAAAATTTTGGGCTTTAAGTTGAGCTCAGGCTGCCTAGCCTAGCTCGAGTTGAAGCTTAAAATTTTAAGAGAAATGACTTCATTTTAAAATTTTAAATATATATATAATCGAGTTTGATCTAGCCTAATCGGGCTTCAGGTTGTCTAAGCCTAAGCTCGGTCCTGCTTGTTTTCATCTCAATCGACAAAGAATAATGCGTTCCATGCATCTTTCTTTAGTTGTACATAATGCAATTGTAAACTATAATGTTTTTTCCAACAAATAAGCTCTCCAAAAATAAAGACATACCTTGTAGTTGACCTTAAGTTATCTATATCTCCATTATAGTATAAATCCACATATCTCATAATCAAATAATCACATTATTAACTATTAACACATTCCTATAGTTTGACGTATCCGTCAAGTGCCCGAATATCCACCTAGTGACTTACCAATATTGTCTTTCAAGGTTTGATATGTACACACTAACCTTATTAATAGTATGAACCATATCTGGCCTCTTACAAACTATTGCATATATTAAACATTCAACTATGCTAGCATATGGTACCTCAGACATATCATCAACCTTTATATATGTTATCTAACATTATTCTAAGGAAAGCCTAAAGTGGTTTGCCAATGAAGTGCTTACAAATTTCGCCTTACTTATTTTAAATATAGCCAACACCTTCTCGTTATAGTTGGATTAAGATAACCACATTTTTTTAGAGCTTTTATTCCTTTAAATCTTCATTCCTAATAATTTTTTATCAACACTCAAATTGTACATCTTAAATCCCTTTTCTAATAAGATCTTTAGTCCATTCATATTATGCATACTCCTTACAGCAATTAGTATATCATCCACATATAGTAGCAAAATAATAAATTATCCATGATCAAGGCTCTTAACATATACAGAATAATCATACTCGTATCTTCTGTAACTAATTTGAATCATAGAAGAGTTGAACCTTTTATACAATTGTCCTGAAGAATTATTTAATAGATAAAATGACTTCTTCAATTTACACACTAGATGCTCCTTTCTATGGGTTAACTAAACCCCTCGGACTACTATATGTAAATGTGCTCCTCCAAATCACCATAAGAAAGTTATATTCAGATTTATGTGCTTCAAATGAATATTTGATTTTCATGTTAATTCCTTTAAATTGTGATGAAAGTATGATGTAATATTGAGAAAAATATCTCATCATAATTAATTCATTTTTATATGTAACCTTTAGCTAATAATCAAGCCTTAAGCTTTTCATTTTCTTTTTTTATTAAGCTTCCTTTTATATACCCACTTACATTTATAGGCCTCTTCCATTTAGGAAGTTGCATTAGCTCTCATGTGCAGTTCTTGTTTAAAGACTCCACCTCCTCCATTACCACTCCCATCATATTTATTATCCTTCTTTTTATTGTTTATAACATCTTCAAAGTTAGTTAGTTCCTTATTGATTATGATAAGTTCTAATGATATCAAATCTTCACAATTATTTTCATTCAGTATCCTAATAATTGATCTAACTATTATTATATTGTGTCGATGGTCTTCTTCTAAAATTGATCTATCTTTTGAATCAAAGTTAGCAACGACTTTTAAATTTGCTCGAAGCTATCCTAGTTCTATTTATACCTCTTTCATACTTCCCTTTGTTGATCCTATCACATCCTCTCCATATATTTGCTTCAATGTATGTTATTCCTTAAGCATTGTAGTCCTACTAATCACCATCTTATTTGATGTTAGATCCCAAAACTTGTATCCCTTCATATCTTTTGATGTAGCCAATAAGGATACACTTCTTTGACTTTAGATCAAGTTTAGACCGCTTATCACTAGAAATATACATAAAAATGAAAAAGTAAAGGTTTTTAATTTAAAGAAATTTTTGTTATTTCCTATCCATACTTATACTGCAGCTCTCATATTCAATGATGCATGTAGTGTTCTATTGATGAGGTAATAAGCTATATTAATAACTTTCACTTGAAAAATTTTAGGGAGCCCCACATTTAACTCAAACACTTGGTCCTTTTACTTATAGATTTATTTAACTTCTCTTAAATATTGTTCTTCTATGGTATTTTCTAGATTGAGTTTCTTTAAATCCATTGCTCCTAAAAAAAATTTAGAATTATGTCACCATTTCCTGATCTTAAATACATTCATCAGTGAATGTCACAAACTATTGAGATCTCTCCAATTAAAACTCTCTAGTAGGATCTTATAAATCAACTTACATATAGTCTAACATTTCTTTTATTTTGTGCTCATTTATCTTGAATTTTACCTTAGATTGTACAACAAACACAAAAAACTTGCAAAAATCTAATTTACAGTGTTTAACACCATTCAATAGACCACCCTTATAAAGTTTTGTCATTCCTTGCTCACTAAGATTACACAACCATATGTCTTATAATGTAGTATTATCATCTTATAACCTTACTGTAGCAATCTATCTACCTACAACTATGCTCCCCATCAGTCTAGATATGTTTCCAACCAATCTTACACCTTTCATAATAATCAATACACCCTTTACTACTTTAATATTATCTTCCCCACTTTCATAGTCAAAATTATACATATGTAAGGTATCCAAAGAAATTAAATTCTTCCTCAAATTTGGTATGCATCAAACATTATGCAATATCTTATAATAACACTATCAAACATCTTCATCCTATCATGTCTTTATTTTGATGATTTTTTTTTAAGATTTATCATATCCCAACTGGACAATCCCAAAGTTGCCTTATATGTATGACTATAATCCTTATTTAGTGTCATGTGATATGAGATACTCATATTTAGTATCCATTAGTGTTGAAGTTCACTGGTTACAATATAAAGAATATCTCCTTCAGTATAATTTGAGTTCGTGCTCTGTATTATATTATCAAATCTTGACAAATCATCAAACTTCCTTTTATTATCCTACCTCTTCTTTTTTAGATAATCCCTCTTGATATGTCATATTTGGTCATTCTTATGGCACCTTTTTATCTTTCTACCCTTAGATTTCAATCTATAAATCCTTTTAGATGAGTCATTCTTATTTTGTTTCCTCTCATGATCTTGTTTTCCCTTCATAAAAAGTCATTCACCTTGATAGCTTTTATTATTATTGAGTCTTTGTTAGTTATAAGCTAATAACACACCTCCAAATCAATTGTTTCCTTACCCAATATGAGCATGGTCACCAAAAATTTATAAGAAAGAGGTAAATGGCAAAGTAAAATCATTGCTTTGTCATTGTCTTTAATAGTCACCTTGAGCCTTACTAGCTAGGTTATTAAGTATTTGGTTAAATGTATTGATATGCTATCCCAGATTTGTTCCTTTCTGAATCTTCAATCTATATAGTTTCTACTACATATACAACTTGTTTCTAAGAAGCTTTGACATATGCTAACTCTCCAATTTCTTTCATATCTCCATAACGGATGTAATCTCTAGGATGTGGCACTTATCCTCATCTACTAGATAAAGACAATTTGTTTCAACTGCTTGCATCTGTAACTCTTCCTAATCGAGCTCCATATCGCTTAGCATATTCTTTTTCAACCCCTTCAACACGTTTATTGCTTCAATAAATCCTTCATTCTCTATTGCCACAGTCTAAAAATTCCCATTCCATTGAACTTTCTCACTTCAAATCTTACAACCAAAGTTATTGTTACCTTACTTACGCTCTAATTCCACTTGTTGAAGAAATAGATAGCAAGAATAAAGAATAATAATGAAAGATAGAAACAAGAAAATATAAAGATTTCCAATGAGGTATGGACAATTGTATGCTTACATCCTCCAAAGATAAAAGCGAGTGATTCACTATTAAATAATATGATAATAATTACAACATAAATTAATTTAACTATAATTCTAGTAGGTCCTTTTTTTTTTTAATTCATAATCTATCAAAAATCATGTTTCTAGATGAGGCTAACTATGGTGGGGGGACATGATTGTCCCAACTATGGATCTCACTATCCAATTTCAGAATATTACATAGGATCAAGCATGCCTATGTCTTGAGACTGTAAATTCTCCTAATTTTTTACATACTAATACACGGTTTGAGAAATGATCATGTCTCTAACATATGGATTTTATCATCTTTTTAATGCATAAGACACGATTTGTGACATAATCGTGTCTCATTTCGTGTCTTTCTTTGCAAACATCTCCACCACACCAATGCATCTTTGTCTTCAATCCATGTCCTCACTTTTGATTTCTAAACGGATATGCCTTGAAACACACTTATATCTTAAGCCAAATATCCACCCAAAAGCTTCTAAGAAATATTGTTTTTTTTTCTTAAAAACTTTAAAATTACATACATGTATATATATGAGTCCTACATAATGCGTACTTAACCATCTACTCCAACTCCCAATTTTTAAATTGTTAAGACAAAACTTCATGCCGTGTTGAATCCTATGCATTTGAAAGCATCTTATCCTTGAACTAAGTAATTTTTGGTATTTAACATAGTATAATAGAATCGGTTGAATTCACATCAAAACCACTATGACTAAAATTAAGAGGAGCATTATTCTTTCTTCTTTGACGGTATAGTTGTTATAACTCTTCCTCAAATTAGGTATAAGTGATAACACTATTCATTCAATTTTCTTAAAAAATTTAATTACAGTTAAATACATCGTATCCTCTAATTAATAAGAGAACATCTAAATCTAATGAGTAAAATAACGACTTTCGTGTTTATAGTCATATCGCCTAACCTTTACCTTTGACCTACTCTCAATGTACGGACACATGGAAGTACAAATCAAGTATTTCCTATACAGTATGAATACCTCGTCTGACCTAATTTTTAATATGTGAAAAAAGACTGTGTGAAGTGAACAATGGGACATTCCGTGTACAAAGTTACAGAATGCTTAGATCCCTCCAAAACTACTGCGGAGCCGGAGAGGCTCCAACCTTCCAATTGCTTGTGGCATTTTTGTAGCTGTACCGGCTAAAGATCGTATCTTTGTGCATTTTTTAATTGTTATAATCTCATAAACCCAACCCCACATTCCTTTACCCGACCCATGATTATGTTGTACTGTCCACCGTCCCTCTGAAAAGGGCTTGCATTCGTGCTTTTCTTTTTCATTTCTGTTCAGCCTCTACAGCATCTTCAACTTCACTGGGCCATCGTTGTCAACGTTGAATAAGTCACAACAGGATAAGGGTCATGATTTAACTTGCTGGGTTTGTGCTGGTGTTGATCGCTGGTTCTTGAGGTCTGTTTCCTGTGGTGTATACGTATCATCAATATTCTTCTCTTTTCTTTTCTTAATTTTCCGGTCAACTTTTGGTGGTTCCAACTTTCTTATTCGTGTTCCCGAGGAGGTTTGAATTTACTACTTATACTTTTCTAATGTTTCATTTTGGAAGATTTGATGATCGGATACAACTTGGGTTTTCTGCGGGTGATGATTTTGGTGAATACACCTGTTAGGTGATCACTGATAATGTGTTAAAGGATCCGTGCTATCTAGCGCGCATGTGAGAACAGAAAACTTTTGCTAGCATATAGTAGATCAGCAGATTTTACGTTCGTAAGCCTTTGCGTTGAAAAGGAATTAATTTTGAATTCTTTCTCGAAGTAAGAATTTGGATATGTGATCATTAAGTGTTTATTATTGTCTCTGGCTGTTGCTGATCAATGAACTCAGGCGTCCATTCTGCTACAAGCCCTTGTGGCAAGGAAATCTGAGCAAATTAGAAAAGTAGTAGGAAAAGGAATACCTATGTTCTTTTGCTTAAGTTTGGCTGCTACTTAATATATGAAACCCCTCTTGTTTAACATAATTTGTCCACTCAAAGTTTTTTATATTTCCGTTTATTTACTCAGCAATCTCTGAGTAATCAACTAAAATCACTGGAGCTGCATATATTAAGATGTAAAGCTGCTTGTTCAGCCTGTTACTCTCCTGGTTCGTTGGTGACATGCCCAAAATTTACTAGTATCTTGCATTGTTAGTTATGTTAGTTTTCCTTGATTAGTTCTAGTTAACCATTCGAATAAGTGAACTGGAGATAAAGTTGTTTTATGATGGACAATTCATTTCTTCTTGCACATGTTTTTCCCCTAATGTTTAACAATACAGTGAAGTGGAGATAAAGTTGTTTTATGATGGACAATTCCATTCCTTCTTGCACATGTTTTTCTCCTAATGTCAACTAAATTATGTTATGTCAATGCCTAATGCCCAAATTTTGACTTCTATTTAAGATGGCTGTGATCATTCATACCTCACATGTTGGTATTAATATACATTGCCATAAATGTTTTCACGAAATAATTGATCTCGAAATGATGTTCTATCTCTTGTTTGTAACAGTGATCCTGCAACAATTTTGATCTGTACAATGTTTGCAACACACAAGTTGCAAAAGGGACAAAACAATGACACAAAAACTTGATTTGATTGTTCTTGGAGTATCTGTTGGTGTGGCCCTTGGTATCTTGATTGCTACACTAGTATTTCTTGGTCTAAGGTGGTACAAGAAGCATGCTCGTCTAAGACGATGTGCAAATGAGCGTAGTTTTGGATCACTTCCCATGCGCATGAATGGCATCGATGCAAACACTGATCTTAGTGCAGTTATTGGAAGTCCTGTGACACACAAACCAGACCATACTCAGAGAAGCACTCAACCTTCTCGTTGGAGTTATCAAAGTAAAGATCGACCTGCTTCCTTATCTGGCGTCATTAGATATTCTTACAAGTATGTACTCCTCTAAATTGCAACAGATTTTTGTTTCTCAAACATGTCAAAATATTTGATGTTATCATGAATGTGGAATTTTGGGGATACTACTGGCATTACACAAGTCCAATTGCAAGGAAATATGCTAGAAATCTGTTTTTATCTTAGCATTAGTTAGACGTGAATATGGAAAGTGGAGAAAAGAAGCAAAAGTAGTCTTGGATGGATTCAGGTGGATTATAACTTTCTTGTGAATTCAGTTTGCATTATTTAGTTCTGTTCAGTAGGTCAAATTTCCTCAAAATGTAGCAATGAAATAGTTGGCATTTTTGAAGAAGGTATCTGGCCTTTGATTTTGCAGAGAATTAGACAGCTCTCTCAAGTCTCTTAAAGGAAGTTAAATTGATAAATCTTATATATTCACGAAACTGTTGCTTGGATTATAATTCTGATGTTATGACTTGTCTGTCCTCAACAAATTTTCTAATGAATGTAAATGAGCGTATTAAGAAGCTCGTGAATGAATTTGTCAAGCAATTCGTCCTGTGACTTATAGTTGTTGCTTTATCAGGGATATTCAGAAGGCTACACAAAATTTTACAACCACTTTGGGAGAAGGTTCTTTTGGGCCTGTGTATAAAGCAGTGGTGCCTACGGGAGAAATAGTAGCTGTAAAGGTGCTTGCTTCCAATTCAAGACAAGGGGAGAAAGAGTTCCAGACAGAGGTAATGGCTCCATCACTAATACTGATACTGTGAGAGGGAACTTAATCCTCACAGGATGAAGTGTAAGTGAGAAAGATGCATGTGGCTAGAGCTATCCACGCTGGCTTGCCAATTCTTTCTGAAAAATTAGAAAGGTCACTAAGTCTCTTTATTCAAAAGATTTAAGAGTGTGAATTGAATACAAATTTTTGTCCATGCACGATCTTTTGTACCGTGACTGCTCTGAAGATCACCTCTATTTTCTGCAGGAAACATATATAAATTTTTCTTAAAAACCTATAAATGTTATGATGTTTAAAAATTAATGGACTAAATGTACGAAAAAGTTCTACCTTAAAACACTTCACATTTAGAAACATTTAACACAATAACTTAAAATTTGATGAATGATATAACAAATGTTGTGTCTTTGAACACTGTCAAATTCCATCATTCATTTTATAAATGCTATTTTTAAACCCAGTTTGCTACTTATCCATTTCACAAATGTCTTCCCTTTGCCTGTGTTTTTTCAGGTATCTCTTCTGGGGAGGCTGCATCACAGAAATCTAGTTAATTTGGTAGGATATTCTGTAGATAAGGGACAACATATGTTGATATATGAGTTCATGTGTAATGGAAGTCTGGCAAACCTTCTTTATAGTAAGTTAAGAAGCTCACTTTTGGAAAATTGTTTATGGTGAGAGTTTATATGCATAAGGGTGCACATTTTTCTTTAAAGGAACATTATTTACTAAATGCTGCCATTATATTTCACAATCCACTTCTTCTTGACATTTTGAATTGAACTTACATCTCATGTAGTTGTAAACTTTTTAGCAAAGAGCATAATATCTTTTGACTGATGTGGTTATCACCCTTCATGCAGAATTTATATTCAATGTAAGCTTATTTTATGATACCTCAAAAAATTTCTCTTTGTTGACTTCACTAATCAATTGGTTACAATTTCTTTTCCTAAATATATTAGATTGGTATTAAAGAAGCAATGTTGATGATTATGAGGTTACCTTTTGTATCACATTCGCCAGTTACAATCCAGCATCAAACTTTTGCATCTAAAACTGTAATTAAGAGAAAACCTTCAGTCAAACATAGTTAGATGGATTTTTTTACCAGAAGTGACTGTCAGCTGAACAGTATGAATGTTGGATTTAGATATATATATCTCTATTTAGGTGATCATGGTATTGTTCCAATATATTATTTTACAGTTTCATGAAAATCCATGTAAAGGGGAAATTAGTTCGTTCGTATGGATGATTAACCATTGTTCAGAAACTTCTTATTATTTTGTTTCTTCTAGAGGTGATGCGTTTATTTATGATTCCTTCATAATGAACACCATGTTGTACATTCACCAGATCAAAAGGAGCAAAGTTTAAGTTGGGAAGAAAGGCTCCAAATTGCCCTGGACATTGCACATGGGATTGAATACCTTCACGAAGGAGTAGGTTAACTGCATATACATTTGTTTTCCCTTTGTCAATCGTGTTGTATGCATCTTGATCTTTCTCTGGTAGAATTCTTTTTTTGTTGATTCCATTGAAATTCTATTTGCTCTTACCGATGCAGGCAGTTCCATCGGTCATCCATCGAGATTTAAAGTCTGCTAATATATTGTTGGACCAGTCAATGAGGGCTAAGGTAAACTTGGGATGTTAAATATGAAATATAGTTCCTCAAGACAGATGAGTAATGAACGTTCACTGCTCTTTAAGGGGAAAAAGGAAAGCTTTTTCATGTTTTTAAGTCTTCAACTGTCCTTCTCTGTAATCATGACATTAGGTTGCCGACTTTGGACTTTCAAAGGAAGAGGTCTTCGATGACCAGAATTCTAGCCTGAAAGGTACTTACGGCTACATAGACCCAGTGTACATATCCACAAACCAGTTCACCAAAAAGAGTGACATCTATAGTCTTGGTGTTATCATCTTTGAACTCATTACAGCGATCCACCCACAGCAAAACCTAATAGAATATGTTAATCTCGTAAGTCTTGTACCTTTCCTGATAACTTTGTTCTTCCATTTACTCTGTTTCTTTGATCTAAAACCTCCTCATTTCTTGGATGAACAGGCTGGCATGAGTTCAGATGGTATTGATGAAATACTAGACAAAGAACTACTTGGACAATGCAACATTGAGGAAGTGAGGGAGCTGGCTAGAATTGGTCATAAATGCTTGCATAAATTCCAAAGGAAGCGACCTTCAATTGTAGAAGTTTCACAGGCTATGGTGAAGATGAAACACCGGCAACTTGCCAGAAATAACACCATGTCTTTTGCAAGTCAAGATATGTCACTAGTTGTAAGCAAAATAGAGGACCAGCAGGTAGAGTTGAGTGAACTGACAAGCAGAGAGTTTAAATGATCACAAGACTTTACGTTTGCTGTTTCTTCTTATAGATTGCCAGCTAATACCGATGATACAAGAGTACAGGGAAATTAAAGCAGTAGCCCTTGTGAAATCAACAATACAGTAGCGTAGGATCACAAATTAATTCTGTTTTAGCAATTCTGAAGTTTTGAAATGGGAAAAGTTGATTCTTGTTGTCAATGAAATCAAGATCTTTTCTTCTGAACAATCACTTCAGGTGTTTTAGGTAGTTCCAGCCAGGAATGAACATACATCAACTAAGAAGCAAGCAAAAACAATGTTAGCTGAAGACATTTGCTTGAGGGCTGATCCTGGTTTTGGTTTTAACCATGAGGTTGATGTATAGAATGTGAACAGCATTTACAAACAAACATTACTAGGACAAAAACGAGAATCAATTGAAAGAAGGGGAATGAGGTTGCCAATGAGAATCATAGAAATATAATAAAAATTAAAATCCTTTATGTTTAATTAAATGCAAAGTAGGCACTGATGGCCATCGTCTTCAACCAGACTGTACGCGTAGGCACGTAACTGTTAGTAACTGCAACTGCTGGCGTAATCAGTTTCTTTGGAAATTCACTTATCTGTTTGATTGGTCTGGTCTGATCCAAGACACCTTCTACATTTCCTAATACTTGCCACTTATATACAAGTATGATTATTTTCAGCAACAGTATAAGGGTATCATCAGCTGACCCTGCTTGCCTGGTTTTCCTATGTACTGAGCTGTATTGATTGCTGGCTGTCTTCTTGGAAAAGGACAGAGGGTTAGGCCTTAAAAGGCTTTGATTTATGTGGCGGCTTTTGACCTTTATCAAAAGAGCCCTTTGAGCCTGGTTTCTATACTTTCTGTAAAGATGGAATGCCCGTCAAAGAGTTTGTGCTTGTATCTTTTCCTTTAATCATCCTAACAAATTAATGACAAACAATTATTTTGTGGATAATCTTGTCTTTGCACATTTTGTAGGTGGCAATTGGATATTTGTGACTTAGGAAATTACAAGTGCTTGTTACAACACAAGTTCCCAAATGTGTCAATTTAAACGTGTCATTTTCGTGATTTTCGCATGTGGGTTGATTCCACCTCAATGTGGTCCAACATTCTACTGCTTGTCTTTCTGCGTAAATATACCTTTCCCAATCACATGCAAGATAGTAAAATGGCGTTTTGTAGAGTAGTCTAAAAGTCCCAAACAAGTCTGGACCTCTGGATTCATCTTACATGAGATGGAAGTGCTCAAAACATACAGGGGGCTTATTTACCAAAAGGAAAAGCCATGTAAAAGGAACTTGTCCTTAATAACCATTTATCTTAATATTCATTTCATGGAAACCATATAAGGGTCTATGAATGAAATTTTATGGAAACCATAGAAGGAGGATTTGTCTAAGAGAGCAAGCACTTCCAAAATGATTTAAGTCAAATCGAATCCAAACTCATGTTCTAAAGATTTGTATTTATTTATTTTGTGTCATGTATATTAGGGTTAATTGTCAAAGAAAACTCAAACTTTATTTAATTTTGTAATTATAACCTAACTTTTAAAAATGATAATTAAATACTTAAGCTTTTAATTTTTTTCAATTTTAACCCGATTTTAGTATTTTCGTTAACGTTGCTGATGCGGCTTGCCATATAAAACAAAAATTTTAAACACTTTTACACGTTAGACTTAATTAAGTTTAACTAAACTACGTCATTTTGGGATTAAAATTTATAAATCAAACTCTGTCATGCCGATGCGAGACAACAACGATATTTTATCATGTTGGAATAAGAAACGACATAGTTTTTAATAATCTGAATGAAATCTTAATTTGTCACCCTAAACTCTCTTTCTTTCTGTGTGAGAATGAACTGATTTAGAGTTTTCAATTCTAATGATTTAGCCAACGAGTTTGATTTAGAGATTTCAATTCCAAAAAGATGTATGGTTTAGTTAAACTTAAATCAAGCTTGATGTGTATAGGTGTTTAGGATTTCTGCTTATCTGGCAAGTCACCTCAATACTATTAACAAAAATACTAACATCAGACCAGAATTTAAAAAGATTAAAATTTTGAACATTTAATTATCATTTTTTAAGTTCGGACTATAATTGTAAAAATAAAATAAATTTTAAAATTTTTTAATAATTAAACCTTTATATTGCATAATTTGTTGCATAATGTAAATAGAAGTTCGTTATCTATATACATAGGCCTTGTTTGGCAATCAACTGATTGCATTAGCTGTTAGCTGATTATATTAGCTGATTTGACCAGCAGATTGCATTAGCTATTCGTTAGAGATGTTTGGTAAAATTAACTGGTTAATATTAGTTGTTTATGTATAAAATGACTTATGAAGACGTGACTTTAAAAAAAGAATATGAATATTATATATTTTAGTATTTAAATGAATATTTTTATAAGAATTTAAATTTTAGAGAAGTTATGTTTACTTGTATTGTTTCATCATCTATGAAAAATTTATTCAAATCTTTATATTTTTACTTTTATTTAAGGGCAATATTTTATTTTTAATAAAATTGACTTTTAATAATTAAAATTTTGACTAATTGATGAAAACGCTTTCATGAATAATTGTTTATATTAAATCAGCTATTGAAAGAGCTCCTTACCGGACAGCCTTCATACTTGTCTGAAAAGTCAAAGAGCTTATTAATTGTCTACCAAAGCCAATAAGTCTATGCATACGAAAGCTTAGGATGAAAGTGAATTACTGAGTGAATGGATGGAGGTGATCACTTTAATACACAAAAGATTTTAATAGGAGCCGGTTGAGATTTCTATCTTATTTGTCTTTTAAACGAACGAACAAAGAATTAATTATTATTATTATTATTATTATATAACGATTTTAAATATAATAAACAACTAAATAATTGCAAGCATATGAAAGGGTAAGAAGACTCAACATTCATTCTCCTACAGATTTAACAACCTTCCTTCCAAAGTTTAAGGTGACCGTTACAAGAGGGGGAAAAAAAAGTAAAAATACAAAATATACTAAATTATATGGGTCATTTAGACACAATTTTTCCAATCATTAAATGACCTTTAAATAGCAAATTGAACATTGCAAATAGAGACATGTTGAATATTGGAAGACGCTTTAGGTAACGCGGTCATATGGTATATGGTGTCGGGGACTACTCATGTTGTACTGTTTCTTTTCCACACAAATTGGGTATATTTTGATTAGCTTCCATCCCCATCAAGTATGCAACTATGCATCAAATAAACCATAAACTGTGTATTTCCATGTAGTGTATTTATGGTTATAATGTGATGTTTTAGGAGGAGGGAGGAATAGAATGAGTCTTGATTAGATTAGGTAAAGTGATGGCTCAAGGACGCTGCTGTCCATATCTACATCCACGGGTTATTGCCAAACTCGTGAGGGTGAATTCATATTTTTCACGAGTTGTTTTGACTAAAGCCATTACGGGTCCCTTTTTCATCCTCATCATTCAGATACAAATTATAATGATCTTCAGAGAACACTACCACCTATCTAACTCCTTCCGTTTTCAGTTTTAGTTCCATGATCTATACCCACAGGACCATCCTACCGATAACATTGTTTTCATAAGATTAAAATGAATTCCATCCCAATCATGTGAAGAGGACAACAGAGCAGCCACTGGCTGCCTCAGCCTCGTGTCATGTCACTTAATTGCTCATAAATCTAATGCCAAACTTTGGAATCTAATCTATTGCTTCAACTTGGTACCAACATGACTGTGCTCACGCGCCGAAACTGGGAGTGGTCGGGTTGGACTATATATCATAGAACATAACATGCCCGATTTCTCCGACTCAAACACTCTCTGTAGCATGCGGACATTACTTCACACGCGTCACACCCTATCTCTGACGCTTGACTTTCATTCGCATAACCCACTTCTCAGTCATCTCTTCTTCTTCGAACCTTCTTTGAAGGAAAAAAACGTCCTGGGAGAAAGGAGGAGAGGGACTGGCGAGAGAGGGTGAGGTGTTCGGTACGGAGAAAGCTGAAGTTTTGGAGGTGTGATTTAATGAAAGGAGAAGGAAAGATGGTGATGAAGTCTAAAATGAAATGGATTGGCTTAGTGGGCCTGGTTTTGTCTGTTTTCTCCCTCTCTGTACATTTCTTGCTTGCAAGATTCACAGATGGAGGTGTTTATGACTACCAGTCTTCAATCACACTCTTTTCTTGGAGACCCGTCTTTGAAAATCCTGACTTTGCCAAAAATGTATCTTCTATGATTCTTTTTCTTTTAAAGTTTCAGACTTTCTTGTCACTTCTTTGATGGGTTTGGATTGTTATTGCTTGCTTGCTCTTCAGCAATGTCTTTCTATCGGTGTTCTGTGAATGGAGCAGTTAGTTTTGTTCTGTGAAAATACTATTTCATTTTACGTTGATTTGGTTAATTTGCAGGGATCTGAAGATCCCTCAGGACAAAAACCCCTGTTAAATCAACGTGTTTGTTCTTTGAAATTTGCAAGTCTCATAGTCTATGACGTTTTCTTCCCTTATGTTAGATCTGTCTCTTTAGAAATGACTTTCATCAGTACCAATCAAATTCGCATTTTCACCTTTTATTGGAGAAAGCACGTTTTTGTCTTCGCTGTTGGTGTTTGTGTTATCTGCTTATTGATTCTCAGGATTATGCTCTTTATCTGTGGTGCAGAGTCCACTCTATAGACGACTTTGGGGTCCAGTAAGAAGTCTTGAATCTTTGCATCCAGATGCAAATCCCAGAGGATGTTATGCTGGTTAGTTCTGGTCTGATTGTTGTTGTTAACGACGAGCAATTTTATTCATTATACTCAAGAAATACGGTAGTTTTTCTTTGTCATTTCATGTCCATAGGAGCTTATATTACTAATTTTGTTACCACTCAACTGGATTGCAGTCCTTGGTGTGTTTCATCTGTGATTTTGTTAAATTCCTTAAAGATTTTAAGTCAGAACTTTTATGTGATGTCAAAGCATATCATCCATATGTTTTTCGATGTACAACATATGCCAACACTCTTTAGAAAGAAAGGAATTTTTTTTCTGTGGTAGTTTCTTTCACCACTAAAATTGGTTTATTACGTATTTATATTGCTCCACAAGGCTCTTTCATCACTCTTATTATTCTAGTTATTTCGTTGAATTTTTCAACTCCTGCAGTATTTTTGTTGTCAGTGTTTCTATATGTGACAAGCTTATCTTGCAATGTATTTGGAGTTAAAACCATGTGGTTCTTCTTATCAAGCTGTTTAGGACAGTTTGGTGTGATAAGAAAATAGAATAGTTCTTCTCAAACTCTGCATGCCTATATTAATATGCTCTCTCTATCAGCTCTTAAAATTATGATTGATGACTTGATGTAAATTTGAGTGTTCTGCCTTAATATGCATGTAATAGAGCCCGTTGCACCATCAAATGGGTATGTCTTTGTCAGGATACGAGGTGGTTTCCATGAAATCAGGAATTCGGTGAGGATGACTGACTTATGTAGTATACCTATCATTCTTTAGTTTATTAAGGTTAACCTATTTAAGTTTTAATGCCATCTTTTCACATTTCAGATATGTGATGTAGTTGTGGTTACTCGATTTCTTAATGCCACTTTAGTTATTCCTGAGATACAATCAACAACAAGCAGCAAAGGCATCAGGTGCTTAAGAACTGTTTTGTTATAGTTTCAATCAGCATAGTAGTTTGATCAGTTACAGGGTAACATAAGGATGGCCTTTCATTTCAATAACTAGTTGTATATGTTTGTTGCAGCTCTCAGTTCAAGAGTTTTGCATACCTCTACAATGAGGATCAATTTATGGCAGCTTTAACAAAAGATGTTAATATTGTGAAGACTCTTCCAAATAATCTTAAAGGTGCTAGGAGAAAAAAGGAGATTCCTTCATTCAGAGTGCCTCGTTCGGCTTCACCGTACTTTTATTTGCATAATGTCCTTCCAGTACTCAGTAAACATTCAGTG
The DNA here is from genome assembly GCA_027123425.1 of Erythroxylum panamense. NCBI lineage: Eukaryota > Viridiplantae > Streptophyta > Magnoliopsida > Malpighiales > Erythroxylaceae > Erythroxylum > Erythroxylum panamense. The sequence goes on along the minus strand of JAOTIZ010000008.1, from coordinate 13,780,387 downwards.
GTTGAGCTTGTCATTTCTGATGGCGGATGTTTGCAGGTCATGAAAGCATGATGCTTACAGTTTGAACTTTTTTCATTTATTGCTGAAGTTTACATTTACATTTCTGACGGATCTTTTGATCAGTAGTTTTCCCTTACTAGATGGTTTTATGATTCAACTCACATAAGCTGAAGGTTTTTTAAAGGGAGGCATAGTCCTTATAGGGCATCATGTTTCTGTCTTTTTAAATATAGGGAAAAAAGGCTTTAATTTTAGATTTTCAGAAATGTATGTGACCATTCCTTTACTGGTATCTTACTTATTTCTAGATTTCCATTTATCTTCGGATACCTGGAGCATGCCACAGTGTGAAGTATTAGTTATAGATGATGCGTTACTACAAGCAACTCAGTCCTTTCTTACTTTCTTTCAATAGCATATTTTGGTGTGGATTTTCCTATTGTACTTGAATGAAGTTTGGCTAGTCATCCTATAGAAAGGGTGCTTACTTTTCTCATGTTCCAAATGTGTGCCATATTGAGTTTCACGAGCACTAATTCCTTAATATTTTCCAAGTAAGAAACAATGCAATTCTTCTGGGCTGAGAGCTATGTTTCTGCGATTTAGGTTTCTAACTTATATCAATAACTTGGTTCAAAACTCTGATGCAGGCAACACTTCCACCTGATTTTGAAGAATATCAAAGGCTGAGATGCAGAGTGGCTTTTCATGCCTTACGGTTTCGACAGGAGGTCCAGGAACATGCAATGAGAGTCTTACAAAGGTCAACAACTGGCTATCAGTGAATAGTGCTAAATAGTCTTTTTGCATTTTCCGTCTTATAGCTGGGTTCTCATATTACTTCAGATTACGGGCTCCTGGTCGACCGTTTATAGCATTTGACCCTGGGATGTCAAGAGATGCTTTGGCATTTAATGGTTGTGCTGAACTCTTCCAGGTATCTGCCCAAACCCAGAAGTCATGATTGTTGATTTGATTTGCAAACTTTAATAGAAGAGAAAAAGGATAAGAAACACTTACCTAGGCATTGATTTTGGACGCATCTTGGAGCTCTTTATAAGGATGTGCATGCGGAACTCATTCAACACAAGCGAGCGTGGATGATAAAACGTGGGATTGTCAAGGGAAAGCTCTTTACTAATTCAATGAAGCAACGACTAAATGGTCGGTGTCCGTTAATGCCAGAAGAGGTAAGATAATGTGAATGCCAAGACTTTGTTGGCATGATGCTGTCGTAGTTAAGGATAAGTTTTTCAATTTGGCAATGGGCTCAATTGTAGAACTGTAAATTTTGAGTTCTATGCTTCTAAGAATGAGCTGTTCCATGATTTTAGTAAAGCTCTATGCTGAAAATAGTAGTGTCGACATTCTATTTGATTTAATTGAGGTTGTTGTTTGCTTGTTGTATGGATTTGCTGGATGATCCCAATGCGTCAAAAAGTTTGATCAATTATTCCATGTAACAGTTAGATGTATGATAGAAAAATGTGGTGTACCATTGAGCTAACTTAACTGTTTTTTGTCTACAGATCGGTATTCTTCTTTGTGCATATGGATACTCATGGGACACTATTATATACGTTTCCGGGGGAGAAGTTTTTGGTGGCCAAAGGACATTAATCCCTCTTCATGCAATGTTCGAGAATGTCGTTGATAGGACTTCCTTGAGTCCAGGATGGGAGCTCAGTCAAATTTATGGTCGAGAGGTTAACCTTGTCAACAACTATCCAAGGGCACCACCTTCCACTGGACAGGAGAAGAAGCTTGTAGCATGGAAGGATGCAGGCCCCCGACCACGTCCACTTGCACCTCCTCCACCTAGGTCCAAATATCCATACAATATTGAAGGCTGGTGGGGTTGGGTGGCTGAGAGTGATAATGAACCTGAGAGTACAGTTATGGAGTTGAGGACTAATGCACATAAGTTACTATGGGAAGCGATTGACTACATAGTATGTATTGAAGCTGATGTTTTCATTCCGGGTTTTGATCGTGATGGAACAGGAAATCCCAATTTTGCCAGCTTGGTAATGGGCCATAGGCTGTATCAGTCAGCTGCATTGAAAACCTTTTTACCCGATAGGTAATTCTCAGCATCTGCATAATTGTGCATGCAAGTTCATAAATAACCATGATGCTGCTGGAGCTTCTTTTTCATTAGCCTTTCTCTAGTACAAATATTGATTAATTAACATGATAAAATGATTGCTGCTGCATAAACAGTAACTGATCCCGTGACATGTAAAATATAGCTTCCTAGTGCTATGTTGCAGAATGTTAGTCTTTTTCTATTGACCTTTTATTTAAACTTATTCTGCTTGAAAATTTTACATCCTTCTTTCTTCTTATCTAAAGGAAGCAAGTTGTCAAGTTTTTAGAAGAAAACCGTGAGCACCTATACCAGGCAAACCGTACCTGGTTGACATCCATACGCAGGCATATGACAAGAAGTTTACTTGATGGAATAAAACAAGCATCTGCAAAATCTAAGCATTTGTCTTTTCTCTCACATCCAATCCCAGAGTGTTCATGCTTGAGACATGACTTTGCCAAAACATCAGTGAATGCCTCAAGCTCTTCGATTCAGGCACAGGCTGAAGCTGTTCTTGGAGTTTCGCACCGTTGTCCTGCGTGGATGGACAGTGAAATAACCTCAAGATCAAAGGACAAGGAAGTTGAAGAGGATCTTGATGAAGATCTCTCCTCATCTTCTGGCTTGTTCTTCAAAAATAGGATTGAAAACCATGAAGCTGTTGGTGTGGAAACAAACAAGGAAGAAGCTAATATGGAGGAGCAAGAAGAACTTGAGGGTGCAGAAAAATAGTACCATGATATTAACCAGTACCGGATTTTCATAATGTTCATGACCCTCGAATACACGGGAAGAAGAAAGGTTATATCAGCACTGACAAAGAATGCATCAGATTCTGGACTTGCCAGTCGACGAGGGTAGGAAATTGGGATTAGTGGTAGAAGAGTCAAATGGTTAAGCTCCAACGTTACCCATCCATAATTCTGATCCACAGGATCTGTTATGAAGCCTAACCAACCAATTTTTGTGTAGAACAGAACTGCCTGTGGATAACTCATAATATAATGTTTCCTTAGTAACATACCCTTGTTTTCTTAGGCATATATTTGTGATTGTTTGTCCTTGATGTAATATAAAACAGTCACATTTTAATCCATGGTTGAATATATTGATTCCTTTTTGTTCTTGTATATCTGTTCTCACAAACTTAATACACTCTTATGGATAAATCTACTGCTTCCTACTCTTGTTGTTCTGAATATGTTATTGGTAAGTCTTTGTTCTTGTCATAAACATTATACGGCGAAAAGCATTTCAAATTAAAGGTCTTTGATTCCTTGTACCCATTTAGGTGGGGATAAAGATCGGTCCTTTGAGACCCTTTGTTTCGGGGTTTTGGGATTTATAGACCAGAAGAAATGGCAAATTTTGTCCTATGAGTTCTTCTCAAGCGTTCGCAGCGAGTTGCTGCTGCGCACGGGTCTTCACCGTTGCAGGTCGTGAGCAGATTCATCGCGTGCCAATTATGTTGTCTTTGCTTGATGGAAAGGCCAAGACGGATATGTCAGATAAGAAATCGTCGTCTCTGAGTAGATCAACATCTCAATCGTCTAGACCTGCGCTGCTTCCGGATAACGAGAGGGACTCTTTGGCAAAATTGATGATATCTAGTTCAAGATCAATTCCTTCTTCCCCATCGAGTTGTTATTCATTGCCCACTTTCCTTCCACTCGAAAATTAGCAATTGTAATGCATATTCTTCCCTTTCGGAAATCCACCAACCGCACCTTATTTGACGAGTACATGCACATACAGAGAACCTTTTGTTCGATATTTTTGTCATTTCTCGTTAAGTATCATAACATTTAATTACAATAAAGATGATAAAATTGTCCAATAAATAATCTAACTTAATGAGTCGAAGTTTTGAAAAAAAATAGATCTCGTTCAATATAAACCAGATCAGAGCCGGCCCTGAGCAGTGACAAGCAAGACACCTACTTAGGGCCTACCATAAAAAGGGACCCTTAAAAAAGGGTCTTAAGCATTGAATGTAGAGAATGTTAGTGAATAATAAATGCCTCCATTTTACAATGTTATTAGCATTGAAAAAGGAGATGGACGTAGCAAATTCCATATTTAATAAGTTAACGTTAGGTTTGAAAGTTAACATTAACTTGTTAATTATAAATAATTTTGAGGTATTTAGGTTATATTTTTACCTTCTAATTTCTTTATTTTCATTAATATATGTATTTAAGATATTCCAACTAAAAAATTAGCAGTAAAATATTTCACGATTCTGTCTTCTGAGCTCTGAGTATAATTTAAAAGTAAGTTTATATTTTTTAATGTATTTTTAGCTTATTAAATATTTGAAATTGTTATCATTAACATAGACATTATATTGGCATTTTAAATCATAATATTTATATTAAATGATATTGTATTTATTTTTGTATCTTCTCTTTTATTTTTAGATTAGTTATTATTTATAATAATTTAATTTTAATAAATAGTTTAATTTTTATAATTGTAATTTTTATTATACTTTGCCACAAATAATGTAATAATTGTTGGATTTGTGTTCTTGTAGAGTTCACTTAAGTTTAGTGATAATATGACTAAATCAAATAATTTCAGTTACTCAATTCAAAGACTAAATAAATGGTTTCCTTTATTATAAAAATACGTATGATTCTATTAAACATGTCGTAATAATAATAATAATAATAATAATAATAATAATAATATTCAATCATTTCCACAACTTATAGAATAGGATAATATTTGACTTGGGAAATTTAGAATATTATTTACTATGCTTTTTCCTAAGTATATTAACTTCTTGTATTTTTAGAAATTAATGTGTCTCTATTATTAAAATTTGCTCTTTGTTTTTTATTTTTAATATTAGATATTAAATTTTGTTATTTATTTTTTTCCTTTATCACAGATATAATACCATTTATATATCTTTATGATATATTAGGAAGCTATTGGAGTTTGGTTGTACCTGCATACTTCTTTTAGTTCCATACAGGTGCTTTTGCTCTTTTTCTAGTCCAACTGTGTTATAATTGGTTTATATTATGTTGCCTAAAAAGCATTTGTCTGGAAGTGAATAAAGGAAAAAAAAAAGAAAACAAGTAGCACTGTTGATAGAATCTCAAAAAGAAGCAATTAATAAATTTATTAAAAGAGTAGACTCTTCTAGTGAGAGTCCCTAGGAATTAGATGAAGGTAGTTTTGAACAACATAAAGAAAACTTAAATGATAAGATTCATATTCACGAGGATATTAAAAATCTGAGTGAGCATAATCATGCACCAAATGCATCCACTTTAGAAAATTTAAAGGCATATGAGCAAGTAAGCCATATATTGGACATTTATGATATTAGAAATTGGGATAATCTTGATAATAAAGCATGAGATATTTTAGTTGAAAAAGTGCTTGTAAGATAATTGAATCTTATGTTTCCTTTAAACAATACCTCTCGTCATTTTTCATATTCTTATTATTATAAAAATTTGAGTAATGCAAAGATTAGCGATAGAAAATGGTTGGTTTATTCTAGACATGTAGATAAAGTATATTGTTTTTATTGTAAGTTGTTCAAATCTACTAACAAACAAAGTGGATTAGAGATTGGAAGCATCTTAGTGAGAGACTCAAAGAACATGAGAATTGCATTGAACATATGACTAATATGAGAACCTGGAATGAATTAAGAGTAAGATTGAGCAAAAATCAAATAGTTGATAAAGATTTGCAACAAGAAATTGCAAAGGAGAAAGAACGTTGGAGACAAGTTTTGATAAGAATAGTTTCTGTTGTGAAATATCTTGCTAAATATAATTTAGCTTTTCGAAGATCCAATGAGAAACTTTAGCAAGATGGTAATGGTAATTTTTTAAAATTGATTGAGATGATTGCTGGATTTGATGTGATAATGCAATATCATATTAGACGTATTCAAAATTATGAAATTCATCATCATTATCTTGATCACAAAATTCAAAATGAGTTGAATTCTCTATTGGCCCGTAATGTTAGAAGTTCTATCATAGGGATCATTAAAGAGGCGAAATACTTTTCTATTATTCTTGATTGTACCACAAATTTGAGTCATCAAGAATAAATTAGTTTATTAGTATGATGTGTGAATATGTCAAATAGAAGAATAAAAATATAGGAGTACTTTTTAGAGTTCTTAAAGGTAGATGACACATCTGGATTGAAACTTTTCAATGAATTATTGAATGCATTTAATTCTCTTGATCTTAATGTTTATAATGTAAGGGGTCAAGGCTATGACAATGATTCTAATATGAAGGGAAAACACCAAGGAGTTCAAAAGTGATTACTTCAAATAAATCCAAGAGCATTATATATGTCATGTGCTTGTCATAATCTTAATCTTACTCTTAGTGATATGACACATTATTGTTAAAGCTGTTTCATTTTTTGGAGATGTGCAACGTATATATGCATTATTTTCAAGTTCTCCTAAAAGGTGGAAAGTTTTGCTTGATAATGTTTTAGGTTTAACTATGAAATCATTGTCTAATACTTGTTGGGAGAGTCAAATAAAAAGTGTTAAAGCTATTAGATTTCAAGCTCCTCACATAAGATTGACTTTGATGGAATTATCTAGATCTTGTGATGATGTCAAGTCATAGAGTGAAGCAAAAAGCTTGGTTAGTGTACTTGAGAGTTTTGAGTTTTTACTTAGTATGATTATTTAGTATGATATTTTATTCGCTATTAACAAGGTGAGTAAAAAGTTGCACTCTAAATCTATATGCATTAATGCTACCATAAAGCAATTAGAAGGTGTGATGGTATTTTTTGAGAAATATAGAGATGAAGGGTTTAGCTC
>JAOTIZ010000008.1:13761101-13773370 GCA_027123425.1 Erythroxylum panamense | reverse complement strand
CCCCTGTCCTACGGTTTTGAGGTAAACAGAAAATTGTTGTTTCTGTTTACTGGGGGCAGATGACAAAAAGAGGGGGACGGCAACCAAACAACTTCAGATGACAGGATTTTTATGTTTTGTTCACTGTCCCCAGTGATGGGGATGACAACCAAACGCTGCCAAGAAACCAATGAACAAGATAATACATATACGATATGCAATTAATCAAGATGAATATCTTCTTAGAATTTCCGACTTTAACGTAAAGAAGGTAATCCTAATTGCTACTTGCGATTAACGAAACTGAACATTTTATTTCATTAATCTAGTTATTGACCGAATCAATCCGTAGTTATGCACCTAGAAATCAATCAATTTAATTAGAAAAAATAATTAAGAAGATATTCAATATTCATCAATGAACAAACTTCATTAAAACATCTCACGCATAATAGGTGATAACAAGGTTCCCCTCAACCAAGAAAAGAAGTTTAGCTATTCATAACGAAAGTAGAAATCAAAGAAATAACAACACAACAAGTCTCCATCCCTGGTCCTTTCCTGAAGAATACGAAAATATTAGAAGAAAAGTGCAGAAATGTAAAAAAAACTATAGGAGAAAAACTACAGAAACGCTAAACTATTCTAACAAAACTACAGAAATGCTAAACTATTCTAACTCTAAAGGGATGACGTGAACAGTAACGTTTTTCCCTATATATGCTTTTCGATCCTTTCCTTTTCCATCCTCTCTTACAAATCACATCTCCCACATGTTTAGCTTGTGAATCTCCATCAATCTGATCTTAAAAGATTATGAAAATCTCAAACAAATCATATTTAAATTTGAAAGCAGATCTGCAGATTTTTTTCCTCTTTGCACGTGCTCACGCTTAGTCATTGAATTGCTGCCAAACTTGGAATTTCGAATATTCTTCTTTTATTTTGTATCTTTTTGATTCAATTTCATCTCTAAGGTGTTGAAAATCATCTGAAAACAATTATGAGACAATTCCATTAATTTTGAATAATAATTTCAACACATTAAAGAGAATTAAATACAAAATAAGCACAATTGATAACTTAACAAATTCCCCCACACCAAACCTTTGCTTTGTTTGGAGTTGATGGTTTAATTTAAGCACAATTAAATTAAAGGTGGTTGTGTCATGAGAGTTGATGGTTTATACTCTAATCACTTTTATATGGAGGTCTAATTGCATATATTATATATTCAACCCAAAGGTGTTTTATAATATGTGTGATTAGATTCTACGTACAGAAGTATGGTTGTTATCCCACATTTGTGTTGATCTTTGCTTTATTATTTTGCAATCACCTTTTCGGTCAACAATATCAATGTCACTTTTGAAACCTTAACTGGTTTCAATTCGAATAAGTGAATAAAGGATGTATTGAATGCTATAGAGATGAATCAAATTGATATGACCATAGGTACGAATAGGCCATCTCCACCTAGATTCAGGATCCCGAGAGCTCATGAAGTAGCTTATGCAGCCTGAGATCGGTCTAACAAATTATGTTTGATAAATATTGAGAGATCTATACTTGACAATCTGCTAAATGGAATTCCGAGCATAGATATAGAGAAGGAATTTCTTAATAATGTTTTCCAGAGGTATACGGTCTCACCTAATACTGAGACAAGTGCCTTGATGAAAGAATTGTTCTCCATAGGATATACTGGAGAAGGACGAGTGATAGAGTACATATTAAGAATGATTCATCTTCATTGTAGAATGAAGATGTTAAAAATTCCTCTTTCTAATATCTTGATAATTCACTAGACTTTGAGTACACTCTCTCAAAAGATTAGTAATCTAATAATGACATATTACTTGCTAGATGAGGAATGAGACTGCAATGCTTTGATTGCCCATTTTATTGCTGAGGAGGAGAAACTCAAGATTGCTGCTCCTAAAGCCCTGAAGCAACTAAAGGAAAGGCAAAGGTAAAGTTCGCTAAGTTCAAAGGTAGAAAGTCTAAATCTTCTCCACATGCTGATGCGGGTCAATCCAGTGCTGGTAAAGGTCCTACGGACATAAAGAAGCTAGCAGTATAAAGTATAGGAGGAAACACAAAAATCATCAGGTAACTCCTTGGCTTATCAATTCATGAATCCAATTATGTTATAACCATATCTAACTTTTAATGGTTAGATGGTGGAGCATCTAATTAAGTTGCCTCCATAATGCAGGGATTCATATATAGGAGAAAGTCAACTAAAGAGGACGAGAGATTGATGGTTATCAATAATAAAGAAGCAGATGCAATATCTATAAGGAATGTATGATCTGAACCTTTATAGAAGGTTCATTTTGGTTGTACCCGACACATTTTATATTTGATCTTTGTATTACTTTTGGACAAAGAAGGTGATAGTTTTGTATTTAATTATTATGATGTACAGTTGTTGTTTAATACAAAACATATTGGTACAACTTTCTTGTCATATGATTTATACATAGAATGTGTCTAATCCTAAATTAGATATGCTTCTTCGTATCTTGCCAAACAATTCATAAAGGAGAGCCTTGATAAAGAATAAGTCATATATGTTATGGCATAAAGATTAAGCCACATTTCCAGAGCTAGGGCTGAGAGATTGATTAAGGCAAACTTTCTTAAAACTCTAAATTTTGATGATCTGGAAACATGTATTGACTGTTGCAAGGGTAAGTTGACTCAAATAAGGAAAAAGGGGGTCAACTCATGTTTTTGGCTTATTGGGCTGATACATACAGATATCAGAAGACCTTATATAGTTGCATTGTGCAATTTAAGATGTGTTATGATATTTGTTGATGATTATTCCCTTTACAGTTTATGTGTTCTTGCTTAAAAACTGAAGGTTAAGAATCAATTGGGAAAATTCATCAAGATAATCAGATCTGACAGTGTAGGAGAGTATCATGACAAACATGATGTTTTAGAACATGAAAAGGTCCGCTTGCCAGATATATGGAATCAGTTGAAATGGTGACTTAATTCACTATGCCGAGTAGTCCTGAGCAAAATGGTATGTTATCGAAAAGCATAACTGCATCTTAAAGGACATGTACAAGTTAATGCAAAATATGACTAATCTACCTGATTATCTAGAAGGGTGAAAACCTAGCCTTGCACACATTCATGTATAGGGTTGCTTTGTTGAGGTTGCATAATCCTTATAAAGAAAAATTGCATATTCGTTTCACTCATTAATATTTAGTTAGATATCTTGACCACTCAAAAAAGGCTAAAGATTTTGCTGTGCTGTAGAAAAGGAAGGATCAAAATAGTGAAATAAAAAACAACTAAGTTTCTAGAATATAGTGTCTATAATGATGGTGGGCCTTTGACCCTTATGTTGATAGTAGGTCGGATACTACAGTTATTACGTATCTGCCATTCATACAGCCAGATTCAGTGGATCTAGGTCTAAGTATCGTGCTTGTACAGAAACAAGAACTCATACCTGTACATAAAGAGGTCCCTAGGGGCACAAGATCTAATGCAGTTGTGTAGATCCATTAGAGTGAGATGAACTTCTATCTTATCTGATTACATAGTCTATTTGGTGAATAGGAAAATGGTGTGATCTAGTTACTTTTACAGAAGTTATGTATAGACCCAATGCAAATTTGTGGTGGGATGCTATGAATGATGAGATGCAAGCCATGAAGCATGGTAAAGTTTGGGATCTAGTTGATTTACAGCAGAACTGTAAACCTGTCAGTTGTAAATGAATTTGAAAGACCGAAAGGACTTAGGATAAAGTGTAACGATTTAGGACTAGCTCCGTTGCCAGAGGTTTCACTCAGAGAGAAAGGTTTGGTTTTAAGTTACCTTCTCCCCCGTATCTTTGAAGGACATTGAGAGTGATTATGACAATTGTAGCTAATGATGAGATAAAGTTACATATGATGGTTGTCAAAACCATTTTCCTGAATAAAGACCTTTATGAAGAGATCTATAAGAAACAACCTGAAGTATTTAAGGATCCAGATAGAACTGACATGATTTGTACGTTAAACAGATCAATATATGGTTGACATAAAACTTCCCAAATGTGATACCTTATAATTGATGAGGTGTGACCTCTTTCGGCTTCACGGAAAATAAAATTGACTGATGCTTGTACTACAAGGTCAGGGGTAGCAAATTTATCTTCTTATTATTGTACATGGATAATATATTGCTCACATTAAATGACTTGACCATGTTGCATGAGGTTGAGCAACTTTTGGCCAAGTATTTCAATATGAAGAACCTTGATGAAACATCTTTTATTCTAGGTATGTAGAATTATCGGGACATATCTCAACACTTTTTAAGCCTCTCATAGAGTGCATACATTAAGTGAGTGCTACAACATGTTTAAATTTTGTGAGACATTATCTTTGACATAGTGTCCAAAGTATAAAGTAGAGAGAGAGAATATAAGGAATGTTTCATGTTCTAGTGCAATTGGTAGCCTGATGTATGCTCAGATGTGCTCTAAGCCTGACATTACATTTACTGTTGGACTGTTGGGTTGCTATCCAACTAACTTAGGAATAGACCACTGGAATGCAGCTAAACGAGTGTTGAGATACTTAAAGAGAACTAAGGATTATATGTTGACATATAGAAAAGTTAACAGTCTAAACCTCGTAGGGAATCCAAATTCAAATTTAAACTATGTGTCCAGAAGATAGCAAGTCCCTATCAGAATAAGGTTTTAACTTTGTAAATGGTACAATGTCATGGAAGAGTGTCAAGTATACATGTGTGACTTCCTTCACTATGCATGCAGAGTGCATGCTATAAGGCTGCTACACAAACTGTTGAACTTAGAAACTTGATTTTTGAGTTGTCTGTGGTTGATTCAATGGCTAGACCCATTCAATTGTATTGTGATAACCTTGCTATTGTGTTGCTTAAGAACAACAAAAGGAATATCACAAGGTCTTAGCATTTGGAGGTCAAATATTTGACCATAAAGGAGTTGATACGAAAAGGTGACATTAAGTTTGGAGCATTTAAGAACTGAGTAGATGTTAACCGATCTTTTAACTAATGGACTTTGCCCACATGTTTGTGAGGAAATGTATACAGTATGGGTGCTTTGAAGTCCTTAGACACTGTTAGTTAAGGATCATTATGTGTGCTCCATGTATATTTTTACATTTTTACATTTTGTTGTATTATGACAGTATGGTGGTTCATCAATAAAGATGATAATTGTTTATCTTTAGTAATACGTGTTATCGTACATTGTCATAATACGTATGAAGGACTTAAGATTTTTGACTTAAGTATTTTAAAGGTCACTAGGCATATATACATATTAACCTTAAGGCTATGTCATTTAGACACATACAGTTTAGTATGAATATTCGTGAATTTTGATATGACATAGGGGGATATAAGTTTTAATCTCATAAAAGTGCTCTAATGCAGTTTAGCATTCAGTTGGAGAATATAAAGATTTTTTCTAATGCAGTTTAGCATTTGGTAAGATGAAACAAGTTTTCTCTAATATTGTTTAACATTCGATGAGAGAAAACATGATTTCTCTAATTTAGTTTAGCATATGCGGTTTAGCATAAGGTTTAAAGAAATTGAGACCAACAAACGAAAATTATTCAGTTTAGATCATACAAGTATCATCTCAGTTTGTCACACTCCATTTTCCTATTCATGTTAGTGAGGTATTAAATATGCGTGATTGTATTGGATTTGTGTCACATATGACACATGCATTTGATATTTTTTTGTATTGAAATCCTTGCGAGAGGAAATGATGGACTTTCGTTATCTTTGGATCAAAAGTTTTGTTTTAAATCCAATCGACTAATACAGAAGCGTAACTTAACTGAGTTTTTAAATTGTTTTAAATTTGAGTCGACACTGCAATTAAGAATTGTCCAAAGGGGAGAATGTTAAATATTTTTAACATTTTTCATAAAATTTTAACATTTAAACGGTTGTATACATGAGAGTCGTTCAAACCCCGACCTCACTTAAATCAGAAAAGTTCCTTACTAACTCACGAGTGTTAAGTTACTTGAAGAAGATGTGAATTATAAACATTTCAAAAAGATTATTTGTTGAACGACAACGACAAACGCGGGAAGTGAAGAGAGAGAGTCCCTCCCTAGGCCTAATGGCTTATGGCTATTGGCTAGCTAACGCTTTACTAAATAAATGGTAATGTCCATTTTAAAAAGTGAAAAATCAATTAGTTTATTGGCATTTGTAATTTTTTAAAAATATTCCTCTAGGGCACCAGAAGTCCAACACACATTCATTCTTTCACACCCTCTCTCCTTCCTTTCCCGCCGGACCTCTATTCCCGCCTCCGCCTCCGCCCCCGCCCACGCCACCGTCTACTGCTACATATATACATATATTCTACTAGTTGATTTGGTTTGTGGTGATAACTAATTCTAGGGAAAATGGTGAAATCAGCGGCTGCCAAGTCTCACCTCGATGAAGAAGACGAAGCCGACGGTTACGACTCCTCCTCCTACAGAGGTACAACCAACCACATGCTTTATCTGTCCACATTTTTCAAAATCTATATCTTCTTTCTTGTTTTCTTTGCTTTCGGAAACAAAAAGCAGTAATTTGGTTTAGTTGTTTTTATGATGAGTTAGGTGAAGAAGCCAAGGGAGATGGTAAGAGCAGTGAACAGAAGGTCAACCTTCACCGCTCCAAGCATTCAGAAACCGAACAGCGCAGAAGGAGCAAAATCAATGAGAGGTCAGTATTTCGACATTTTTGTTTGAGGCTTGTGTTGTGGTGATGATTAAGGGGTGTACTCACATGATTACAACTTATAACCACTGGTTGAAAAGCATCGTAAAAATGAGAGCTCTGCATTATTTGCTTATGAGAATAAGGTATTTAGTATTTCAGTGTTGCTTATGTGAAAATCTTGTGCTCTATTTTGAAAAGAGTTAAGGGAATTATGTGTCCGATTTGTTTGTCACTTTTAGATACTCCTGAGTGCCAGTCAGATTCTTTTCGTTCTTCAGTGTTCTTTCTACCTAGTCTTTTGATGTGTGATGTAGGAACAACTGTGTTTATGATACAGGTTTCAGATTTTGAGAGATCTTATACCTCAGAATGATCAAAAGAAAGACAAAGCTTCATTCTTGTTAGAGGTGCATGTCTCATTTTTTGTTTTCGCCTTCTCCTTTCATGTGTACGATGACACACTCACATTTTCAATTACATATCTTTGTTACCATGTCACTTAAATGAGTTCTCTTGTACAACTTATGCAGGTCATAGAGTACATTCAGTTTTTACAGGAAAAATTGCAGATGTATGAAGGAGCATATCAAGCTTGGAGTCGTGAGCCAGCTAAGTTGTTGCCTTGGGTAAGAATTCTCTTCTGTGCGTGCGTCTCTACTGTTGCATGACTGACCATGATATATACAGTGCTTTGGATTCCTTTTGTTTGACATTTGTTGTTTTTCTTTTGAGCTTTATACACAAGTCCATGCCATGTGGATCTTCTTTTCATGTTTTGCCAAAAAGTTCTGATATTTGATACATGTTCTAAAACTACTCCACTGGCTAAGATTTTGGAATCTTGTGGATGCTTCAGTACTCTGGGATGTAGATGATGAATAGTTGGTTTTGAGAAGGGATTTCAACCCCTAGGCTACACCTTATATTGGTGCGACTGCCTGCTATATGAATTATGTACATTTTGATTCTATTAAAGTTCATAAATTACTTTCTTGTTTGTGATTTTCATTTGACATGAAGTTCCACTCTTGTAAGTTGCCTTGGATGTATTGGTTCTTAACTAAGAAACAAATAACTTGACAGCAGCCTACTGTTCTTCAATGTTCTAGTATTTGCTTTGAAAAGTTCTGTTAAAAATGCTTGGGCAGTCACTAGTAGACAAAGATGATGGCATCTAGGAATCTTGATATGGATCTTGAATGTGGGACCGTGGGCTGTTTGACAGCATTTACATAGTGAAACACAGTAACACAGAAACAAAGCGTTGATGACATGATATGCTTTTTTCTGATTCTATTGGAACCATGTGTATTTGTTTGCTTTGACGGGTAAGGAATTTGGTGCGTTTTTTTTTTCAAATAAAAGTGGATGCTGATGTCAATTATCTTTGTTTATGCATTTTGCATGAAAATTGATTCCTGACATTTAAGGCATGACTTGGGTGTTCTAGAGGTTTTGTTTCTTAGGAGCTTCCTTAATGTCTTGTCTTGGGTTTGAACCAGAAAAATCATTATACACCTGCAGAAAGTTTGATGGATCATCCTCAAATCCTGAAGAACAGTTCTGCTCATGAGAATAGTGCATCACTTACAAATGTACAGGACTCTATCGAATCTGGCCTAGGAACTGGTCCTATACTCAAAGCACTAGATCATCCCCCAGGATCAGCAACTCCATCTGATCCCTTTAACTTGCAGGCACAGTCAAATCTGTTCACTGCTACCAAGAGGGATGGTGTGCCTGCACAGTCTTTGGAGGAGTCTCTTTCTGATGCTGAAAACCTGGCATACCAGCTTCAATCACAACCATGGCAGAGTCAAGCATGTGCTATTGAATGTGCAGCGCAAGTGAATGCATTGCATGGACAGGAGTTGATAAGTGACAATGGATCAGATAGCCTCTCAAGTTCCTTTTCTCAAGGGTGAGCACCTACATAGAGTTCATGACAAGTTTGTTCAATTGATAGACAAAAATGAAACATATTGGATTTGCTGTGTAGAATCTGTCAATTAGGTCTCTTTTTACTGTGAAGGTGACTTGTGCTGTGAAGTTGCAAGGCATCAACCTTAACTAAGAAAGGCTACCATGTGCTATTTTCTGTAGTTATCCAGGATGTCGAGCTAATATATCAATATTAATATTTCAGCTGCTCAAATATGCTTGGGACCATGATATACACTATTCTAATTCACAAATTGGTTACTTGTGCTTCTTAGAATTCTGTTAGAAGCATTAAAATTTATTGGCAGATTGGATCTCTTCTATCTCATCTTTATCTACTGGATTTACATGGAAGGAAGCTTTGTACATAGGGAAAGTTTTACAGGGAATTTCCAAACCAGAAATCTCGCTGCCTATTTTATAGGGGAATTCCTTGAAAGCTTCTTACCAAGTCCACATTTTTTATATGCTGGGTATAGCTTTTGACAAGAAAATAAATGGGCTAATATATGGGTGTCTATCTGATAATTTCCATTTCAGATTGCTTTCCCATCATTTGGAACCTAGCTAATGTCTTATTTTAGGTTTATGGCATATTAAATGGAACATAAGTTTGACTGCAGGTTACTGAACACTCTGACTAGAGCATTGCAATCATCTGGTGTTGATTTGTCACAAACCAGTATCTCAGTGCAACTTGACATGGGTAAACTGGAAAACAATGGAATCACTGCTATGGCATCAAATTCAAAGGTTCAACTCTGACACTGTACCAACTATTGAATAATCTATGTTTGTTTTTTTTTCTTCTGTAGCTTTGGGGCACTTGTTAGTAAGTTTTTGCTTATTTGATGCCTGTTTTTTTGGAAGTTTAATTGTGAATATTGTCGAGTAGAATGTGTTCTATCTGCTTTGTTATAATGATCGATATGTGCTTTTGTTCTAGGATCGGGAAAACCAATATCTAGATAATCAAGCCATCGAACAAATTGTGATTGGGAACTGTGGGGAAGATTCTGATCAGGCTCACAAAAGACAGAGAACAGAGAGAAGTTAGTGTATCATTCCTGCTCCAAATTCATTCCTCTGCTGGTTATTTTCGTTTTAGTTTCTGCTCTTGAAATTGTGCTGTTCACCTGCTTGTGCGTGGGTTGACGACAATCAGAGCGGGTCAATTGTACATGTGAGGAGACGTGAAATTTTTCTTCTATATTTTGCGTTTCTACGATTAAGATATACCCTTGCCTGCATATATAAAGAAAAGCTGATCTTATCTTCAGGTTGGATCTATTTGGCATCGTAAGTTTCTGGACCATTTGACATAATTAGCATGGGGATAGGGCTCTTCCATCTTCAAATTTAAAGACCTTGTGTTCTCGGTGATTCACCAAAACTCTGAAAATAACAATTCTCAAATTTTGGTAAGAACTTCATTGCGACATTTGAGCATGTTAATTGGTTACCTCCTTCAGGGAAGGCATATGGATTGTTTCTCATCTCATTTCTTCCAACAACCCATTTATTATATCCTTGCGTTTCTTGTGTCGTTAGTTGTATAGTCGATTCACATTGACATCGGAACTTTCAGACTGTTCAATTTTTGGAGTGTTTCAACTTAAAATCTGAAATCGTTGAATTATATGAATTATATATATATCGTTTTTAATTAATTTTAAAGTTTCATATATTTAACAATGTGAGAATTTTACATGATGACTCTTCTGTGAAGTATCTAAAATTCTCGCATTGTGTTATGTCACCGGAGCCTATATAAGTCAACGGTATATTGGTGTTCTTTCATAATCATGATTCTACTTGAGAATTGTTACTGACGATTTAATTAGATTTTTCAACAAAACTGTTAATTATCACAATGACTTAATTTCAAAATTAATTAATTTTTTCCGGTGAGATAGTTATTAAAAAGGTGATTCATCATGATCACACACTAGTTATTCAATGCATAAACATAAACAGAGATAACAATTTCTTTTTAGCCATGTTATCAAGACCTTTAAAATATGATGTTTGATATCAACTCATTTCAATAATTTTCGGTAAGACCAAGTTTATATTTTTTAGAAAAATTGACGGATCGATGCTCCTATGATAGCATAAAACAATTCTCTTACGTTTCAAGCTTAGTTCAAAGTTAGAATGATACACATCCAAAAATTTGGTCTCTTTGAAACAATTCAACCAATTTGTATTCATGTTAATTACCCTTTTGAACACTTGGTCCTAGCAAGTTTATAGCAAAGGCATTATTTATGTGAGACTATATAAAGCATATTTTTACAGTCAAAAGAGGTAGACTATTAAGTGAGTCGGAACATATAAATGCTCATGATAGACACTAGTGAAGAAGAAGACCAAGATTAGTATGAATACCCAAATATGATAACAAAGTTTGTGACAACTATAACACCGAACAAGATATTCAAATGTCTTATAGGCCTCCACAGAGATTAAATTGTTATTAAGTGTATCTAAATTTGTGTTTAAGCTTAAGCATATTTAATATTGATATGTCACGTGATAATGCATATAATGGAATCACTTGACATGATGATATAAATAATGACATCATAATATTATGATGTAAAAATATAGTGATGAAAGCAAGCAATGATATTATCATGAAAAGGATATATACTTACCTTTATAAAGAAAATTTAGTCAATAAATAATTAAATTTTGTGTTTTTATCTAAGATCTTTATCATATTGTATCTCTAATGCTTTGTTCTTGCCAGCGATATAGTGGATTTATAACATCAAAAATTCATAATTCTTTTTAATTTTAGTTTCTATTTGTCATATAGTGTTGAGCGATGGTCTTTATCAGAAGTTTGTCTAGTGATATTAAGCATGACATCTAAATTCATCTTGTTTCTTTTTGTTTGCATAAATTATATTTATTGTTATTTTGGTTTATGTACATATATGAAAGCTAGCTGATTTTTCAAGTTATAGGCTTTTACAAAGAAGATATGAGAGTAAACAATCTATTAGAAAGGCAAATTTCTAAGTTGAGCACTTATCAGATCCCAGTTACCATCGGGGAACATTTTGTTTCTTTGAACATTTTTGGGCATTTCTCTTGGAAATAGATTAAAAAGGGATATACTCATCTTCATTTTGGAGTAGTTTGCTTAGGTCTTACTTTAAATCAATATTATAAATACCGACTCCGAATGTGTTCTGGTACGGTGCTGTATCGATACCGATCAACACTGGATACTGTTTCTGACAATTTTTGAAATTTATGAAATAGTCCATAAATTTTTTTAAATAATAAAATAATCCATCAATTTTGTACTGTATAATTTAAACCAATCTTGTCTAAAAAACTCATAATAATAAAAATTTAAAGTAATAACAATTTATTTATTTTTCTTAATATTATTTTCACATTATTTTACATATAAATAATAACTATAATTAATATGAAAAAGATTATTTTATGATCATACAATATAAAATTAAGAACAATAAAAAGTTTTTAAAATATTATAATTTTATCATATAATAAATACTAATTACATTAAAATATCAAATAAAAAGAATAATTATTATCAATAATAGAATATAATTTTATCT
>JAOTIZ010000008.1:13735915-13752237 GCA_027123425.1 Erythroxylum panamense | reverse complement strand
CCTAATTCCTCAAATCAAATTTCTAATCTTTCTATGCCATTGGATAATCAATTTCGGAACCGGAAATCAAATTAATCGATCATTAGGTCAATTTTCCGGTCCGGACCTATTGCTCCGAAAATTTCAGAAAAATTCCTATAATTCCTCAAAAATGGAAAATTCACAATCATTCACTCCAATTTCATAATTCAAACTCCTAAATCTTATTTCTTACTCCAATTAGATTTTCAACGCTCAAATGACCTAATTATCTCCAAATTACCAATTTACCCAATCAAATCGGGAATATGTCATACATGTATGTACGTTCACGTGCTAGTACAATAATTGCCCAATTAACCAATTTATACATAACTAAATAATGCATGAGCATGCCAAATGAATGCACTCTCTCTGTACTCATCCCATCGGTGACGGGATGTTACACATATGATTTATAATCAAAATGATTCAAATATACTTCTTTATCTAACTTTGTGATTCTAGTTTCATTAATATAAACTAACCTTCAATTCCATAAATAAAACGAATTTTGGTCACTTAACTTTCTTTTCTTGCTATTTATATTAAGAAATGGACTTTCAAGATCTAACTCATACAAACCATTTGTAAGTAATCCAGGTCTATAATAAAACATCTTTATTAAAAAAACTCTTATTCTTAATAATAAAGAAAAATCCATTCAAATCTAAATAAGAAATAGAAATGATATTTAATGTAATAACTGGAACATAATAATAATTATTTAGTTCTAATATAAGGTCAGAAGGCAAATCTACTAATCACTCAACTATTTTCATATAGTTTATACTGCATTTAAGTACAATCGACTGAATAATTCTAGAGTAGTTCATAAGTAGCAAACACAAAGTAATTCTCATACGAGATACCTTAGTAATCTCAAGTCTAAGGATCAATTATACAACCTTTATTATGAGAAAATCCATGTACACATAAGTAATATTTCATTTGGGATTCTCATAGTCGGGTCAGTTCAGTAACTTATTATCTAATAAGCACCCATATATTAGTTTAAGTATCTCTATAATTTAATTTAAAAGATCAATTACTTTCTTCATAAGAAAAAAATATAATGTGTGTTAGTTTTACTGTTTCAACAATATTCCGTATTAATGAGACTACAATGAACATTTAGGAACAATACATAAATATAAATTAAATCTCATCATAATTTTAATTACACAGTAATTATTCCAAAGATTTTTACATTTAATATTATGACATCAAACATAGTTAACTTAATACACAAAGATAAAGAAAACCTTTTTATTAATTAAATAATAATATCATACATCAAATTGTAACCAACCGATTAGCTACTAGAGCATAAACTAACAATCGCCACCTATATTATCTTGAACGAGAAAACAATTGATGATATTGCCATAGCTTGAAGAATCTTGGATGTTATTGCTATCAACTATCAAAGCAATCATCAAGTTGACAAGGCTAAAGATGCTTATGTCCAAACCGGCATTTGATGAAAATGACAAAGGCAGAGACTTCTCCTGCAAGACGACCTAAAGACTTTGAAACCACCAACCACCATGAAAATAGAAAACAACAGGCAATCTGGTATTATCATTGGCAACCTTTAAAAGGACTGCTGTGGAGTTTTACGAGCAAAGTCAACAGCGATACCTTTGACATAATCTTAGAGATAAGCACAGGGAAGACGTCAATTTAACAAAATTAAATTACATTTTAATACGAATATTAATATTCGAATTGTCTTTTAATTTAAACTCTAATTTTGACAAACTCTTATTATTTTAACCTTTTTTTTTTTGCCAACATAAAAGTTTCCATAAAATAAGAAGGGTCAGATGATGACATGTCCAGGAACTTCCTGTTCTTCGGGCTTCTTCTCTCTTCCACTGGACGCCTCTCACTCTTCTTCTCTCTTCCACCTGGGCTCCTCTCTCTCTCTATCGCTGCCAATTCTCTGTGCGCAACCACAGGTAGGTTATCTCCGCCGTCTTCCGCCAACCAGATTATCTTGCCCTCTTCTCTGACTAGCTATCTGCTTGTTATTTCAATTTGTTGTACTTATCTAAACTAGGGAGAGACAGATATGAGGTTGCTGAAGCAGTGCCATGAAGATCTGTTATCGAACCTGTGATTGGTTGAAAAAGTTCCAAGCGTTACAGAGTCCCATTTTCTGTAGCTATTCCACTCGAAAGAGATTGATTCTTTCTTGAAATTAAAAAAGGGAAGAAGACAAATTTGCCTTTGGGTCGTTTCTTTCTAGTCCCTTGTAGTGTTTTATTCTGCATTTCTATCATGCCTTACTATATACAGAGACTCTACAATACTTGCAAAGCTTCCTTCTCGCCCAATGGGCCCGTTTCCGAAGAAGCCTTGGAGAAAGTTCGCAATATGCTGGGTAATTTTCTTTTGCTCTCCTCATATTCCTTATTGTTTGCTCTTGTTTCGGATATGAATGCCTTTTCTTTGCTGATCATGGTTGATATTTATTGACCCTTTCTACCTAAATGATTGATATCCCTGCGGAAAACTTTGCTTACTGCTTAGCTTTCACTTTTTAAAGAGCAAGAAAAGATTTGTTAATGTTCTATGCAAACTTGTCTTTGAGTACCCTGATTAATCACACCATCTCCTTCAATCTTGAAAAGAGAAGAAAAATTGCGAATTTGGTTCTGTTGCTACAATCTACAATTGTTTTATTTTCTTTTAGATTCTGTAGGTAGGGGGCAAGCTTAAAAAGGAAAATGTTGGTGAGTTTTGTATTAATGGTTTGCTTTTTGAAATGCTCGTTTGTCTAAAAACACTTCTTTGCTTGTGTTCCAGATCTTGAATATGAGCTTTGAGGGATTTCTTTCGTGAAGGGTTCTAATCTAGCCTTAATGTTTATATAATGTTGTAGGAAGAATGTAATATCTTAGCCTAGGTGTTGGAATTGGAAAATAGTTGTTTTCAAATTAATTAGCTTGCCATCTATGGATATGCACAAACTTTGTGGATGTGAACTTGGGCCTTTGTTAATTATATAATGAGTTAAGCTCGTTGCCATGTTATTTTATCAATATCTAGTCACTTGTGACAATACGACTTCTGTAGTAGTGTATCCACTTTCCTAGATGTTGAGTTGGATATGGCTTTTGAAATATATTCCAAAAGAAATTTGTAAGAATTGAGTTGCATGCAGAATGTGTAAGGTTTTACCTTCCATAGTGGCTTGGTTATATACTAGGGCTATTCATAACAATCACTATATTGTGGTTGTATCCATTTAGAAATGAATAGCCTTTGGGGTTTTTAGATAGGAAATTATGCAAAACCAATGGGTTCAAAAATTTCTTGTGAGAAGATTTTTCCAATTTAATGTTCTTGAGAGGAAAAATGAAATCTCTTATTTTGTTAAGGTCCATGTTTTAGAAAAGTTTTGAAATGGAGAATTTGCATGAATCATAATCATTCTCTTGTTCTTGGAACCACGTTATTTGAAATTTTCTATTGGTTTTCTCCACATTCACTCTTTGAGTGTTTATGTATATGTCTCTGTGTGTATAAGTATATATGGGAACATACATACGTAGGTGTATATGTGTCCTATCTATGTATGCTCTCAATTTCCTTTTATAGGTACACTTCATTACGTGCCGTATAGGACTATTATCTTTTTTTTTTCGAAAATTAATAGATTTCATTATAAGAAAATATATACAATTTAGAAGACAAAACTAGTATAATCCATAGAATCCTGATTACAGAGATTTATGGTTCCTAGTAATCTTCTACATCTTGAGGTCGAGGGAACTGGCGAGACCACTTAGTCCAATATTACTCCAATCCTCATTTGCTCTTCATGTTACTTGTCATATTTGCAGCTATTCCTCTAGCTAACATAGCCAAACTGCAATGTAGGAAGATGTCCTAGAAAACCATCTCACTGCTTCTTGTTTGGATACTTTGCAATTGCTCTCTTTCCATATGTAGTCCACCAAGGCTGCCCAACTTAACCTGATAGCTTTGAGATCAACCGCATTATGCACTCTAATTTTTCCCAGCCAAGCAAAAGTTTCACTCCAAGAATCAGTTGGTTGGGCCACATTGAGTATATTTTGCATCCGATCCCATACTTGTCTGGTATATCTGCATCTAATCATGAGGTATTCCAAACTTTCCAATTCCACATTACATAACTCACAATTCAGATTGCTAATAGAGAACTTGATCTTATCCCTTGTAACCATCCCTTTATTGATTCCCATCCATAAGATGAATGGGTGAGTTGGGTTAAAATCACTATCCCATACTAATGCTGCCCACTCCTGCCTTGTGCTCTGTGTAGCCTGTAACAGTGATTTACAGGCTTTTGTGTTGAACTTCTTTGAGTTATCTGTTGGCCACTAAATTTCATCCTACTCTCCTTTCGGACATCAAGGCAACTCTTCCATGATGACGCGCTGGCACTCCTACTATTGTGGAAGGGCCATATCCACTGATTATCTCAATTAAGCATACTTACTTTGGAAGTTGGATTCACCACCATTTTCAAGCCCTGTACTTCCTTCACCTTATATAGAGGACCGTTACAGTGCCAATTATCATACCAAAAAGATGGGCTTTCTCTATTTCCAATCCTATGGAACATCTGGCTCTGCATCCATTGTCTGGTTTTTAGAATTTCTTTGAGAGTACTTGACATGTTCTACCTTGACTGTAGGATCCAGATATTCTTGTGTTGAATGAATACATTGTGTAGCCATTTCACCTATAAATCCTCCTTTTTGTAACATAACCACCACAAATTCTGCCCCCTACTCACCCTATGGTTCATCTTTGTAGAATGGATGTCCAATCCCCCATGTTGCTTAGGTCTACAAGTTTTGTCCCAACTGATCTTAGCTTTGCTTCTGCCTTGGTTTGAGCCGTTCCATAAGAAATCCCTAAGCCTCTTGTTAATTTCCTTTAGGATACTTTTGGGAATGGATAAATGGTTGAGAGATTATTGCATGTGTACTCCAAAGGTAGACTTTGCATTATTTTGTAGTATCCTATAATAATGTATTATTCTAAAATGTGCTTATGACTTATATTTTTCATAATATATATTTCCATGAGACCATTTTTGAAGGGATTAATATCAGTATGGTCATTTGGTGGTGAGCTAAGTCATAGAACTCGTGAGATCTTTTTGTAAAAGTATACTTAAGAAATAGTAGCTTAAAGTTATTTTTAATTCCAAATTGAGTGCATTGTTTAGTGTGTTTGGTAAGCATGTTACTTTAAATTTGCAAGGATTTAAACTAAAATTTCTAACTCAAGCACCAAAATGTTTGGAGGATTACTATGGTCTCTTTGAGATCAACTTTTCATCATCCAAAAGAAGCACTTGTTTAGAGGCATTATGCAGTACACTGTGAAAATTTTAATATTACTCTTTACCGAAGTAATCGTATTTTGTATTTGGGTAGGTTGTTCAATGCTTGAGCAGAGCATTCATGGATCAACATTTTAATATATTTATTTACTCTTGAAAGCACTAAAACCTAAGTGTTCCTATTATTGTTTCATTTTTATTTTTAACCCTGCTTAAAATTCTCTTTCAGAAAAAATGAAACCCTCTGATGTTGGTCTCGAACAGGAGGCACAATCGGTACGTAATTGGTCAAGTCCAGTGTTTGAGCGTAATGGGAGACATCTGACTTTATCACCCATCAAATATCTGCATCTACATGAGTGTGAAAGCTTCTCTGTAAGCTCTATCTTCAGGCGATTCACTTAATATTCTCTATAGTTCATAGGTTCAAGAAATTGGATTTTGGACTAGTCCATCAAAGTAATCAATAAGTGAAGCTAGTTTTACACTTTTGAAAGTTTTCTTCTTGCATTTTATTCTAATAAGAAGAGAAAATATTTTAGGAAAAGTTAATGGATATATTATTCCATCTTTAAGAATCCTTTGGAATTGTACCACTAAAAACATCTCCCACTTTTGATATTATAACTTTATTTTTGTAACCAAATTCATGAGAACTGGTGAAGGAAATTTTCACACACACTCTTTGGTAAATGGAAAATAGGCATGGTTTCATGAATTTTCTTCCAAAACTATGAATTGTTTAGAGATTTGTTAGTTTGATCAATATCTTGATTGTTGTGTAGATTGGAATTTTTTGCATGCCACCTTCCTCAGTCATACCTCTTCATAATCATCCTGGAATGACCGTTTTGAGCAAACTTATTTATGGTTCAATGCATGTGAAGGCTTATGATTGGATTGAATTGCCAGAGCCAACTGATCCATTGCAAGGTTTGATTTTTATACTAAATGTTTTATGGGATTTTAGTTAACTTTTGTCGTGTGAACATATTGCAAAAATGTGTCACTTCTAGAACTTATGTAAAGCCTTGTCATTACTCCTATTTCTTTTTTCATGATGCCCATATTTTTTATACATAAAGAGTGCGTCATCATATTAATAATGATGCTCCTGTGACGGTTGTGTTAGAATCCCAGAAAACAAGTAAGGAAAAATATATGTATTTGCTATAGATTTCTGTAAGGAATACAAGATAACTGGTTTCGAGGACCAGGACCTCCAGCCTTAGGCTCAAGCACTCACACAATCAGTATACGCCCACCTTGCTCCTCACACTTGCTGCTTATTTATACACCGATTCTGTTAGGAATAACAGAATCGGTTAGCTGACAACCATTCCTCGTAACTAACCTCAAATATATATATATTT
Source organism: Erythroxylum panamense (assembly GCA_027123425.1). Lineage (NCBI taxonomy): Eukaryota > Viridiplantae > Streptophyta > Magnoliopsida > Malpighiales > Erythroxylaceae > Erythroxylum > Erythroxylum panamense. Next base: position 13,745,496 of record JAOTIZ010000008.1, on the reverse strand, counting down.
ACTATATCTGTAATTATTATTTGTCCTGGGTCTAACAGGTTGTCACCAAGGATTTCTATAGAGAAATGAGAACGAAAGACAATGAAACATACTTGTGAATGGTAAATGAAACATAGATCAAGGCCTAGACTTCCTAGGATCTCAAATCAATTGTTGATACTCTTGAGAATTGCTTAAGCAAAGCACTTAAGGAGAGACATAGTGTTCTATACTAGTTTTTTTTTTTTGGAGGATGACACCCTGGATTAAAAAGTTTCTTATATCTCCAATAACATTTTGTTAAGGTTGTCGATGATTATAGATAATAAAGGATGAAATCCATAAGGATATGTTATGTTGTCATATACCTATTAGGATAAGGATTTGTTATGATTCCTATATCCATTAGGATTTGTTTCTGTTTTATTTTATTTTAAGTTTCCTAGTTAGGAAGGTTTTCTTGTCTAGCAAGAAAAGAAATAAGTTAGCGTTAGAAAAGGATTTCAATCAATCCTTTTCATATTAGAATTAGGACTCTTATATACCATAGTTAGGGATATAAAAGGGAGGGTTAACATATGTTTTAGGCAGCCTAAAACGTTATTATTTCTAATAAAACTTCTACAGAAATTCTCTTGAGAGAGTGTCTTTTTCTTGTTTATTAAATCATAAGTTTTATGCTTGGATTTGGTTCTGAGATTAACCTAAAATCTCTACCTAATTACTTTCGTTGTGTCAATTTGTTTCAATATTAAAAATCACATGGAATGATCTACATTATGCGAAATCCATACAAATACACTATATATTAGTCACAAACATTTCAATATTAACAAATGCAAATTCGGAGTTCTAATCTTTACCACTCCACCCCCGAGTCTTGACACACGTTATGAACAAAAAATGACCACTCGTTGACTGTATATCTTGGCCACCAAACTTTCAAGTTGATGCTCTGTTAAAAGAAAAAGTTAGTGTTAAACAAATGATTCAAGAAATACAAGTAGAGCCAAATTCATCCATGTATACACAAATAAACTTAAGCTTGCCAATCTCTTAGGACTATACAAGTTAAAAATAGTCAGAACTGAAGGCTTCAGCACAAAAAGGTCAATAATAATAATAATATGATGTTACTATAAGTATCCAAGCACTGACATCGAAACAGGAACAACTTTAAGAAGCAATCCTTGAATCTTGACACTATAAACGAAAATGTAAGTTCATACTCAATACAACGCAGGTTTAACACTCAAAAAAACTGTTTCCCTTGATTAATCAGAAGCAATAAAGTGAACCAAACACACAAGATTCTAAATAGGCACACAAGATTCTAAACCAAACCTTTTTTTATCTTAGTAATTATAAAAAAGCTAACAGGCAGTACCCACACAGGCACACAAGATTCTAAACCAAACCTTTTTCGATCTCAGTAATTATGAAAAAGCTAACAGGCAGTACCCACACAAACACACAAGATTTGATCAAAAAATAGAAACAATCGTCCTTTCAATCAAATGAGGCATGATCGGAACATAGAAAGAAAAAAACTTACAAACGAAAATAAAGGAAGACAGCATCGGCAAGATCAAGGTGAACCCACAAAGAGTCAGTTAAGAATCAGAGTCACTGATCAGGTAATGTAAGTTAGCTTTTCCATTTTTAAGGTAGTAATAGGCAGTAGAGTAGCTGATAGTAATCAATAAAGTCATAAATGAAGTTAAATGCATGCAATACAAAAAGTAGCTATTTTCTCCTAAGTGCTACAATAACCTTCGACTGCACCAAATCCATATAAACCTCAACTACTCTCAGAATTCATTTAATGAAACTAAATCTATCTCAGATTTCATTCATTAAATCTCATATTGCATTCATTAAATCATGCCCGATGTTATGTTAAATCAATTACAGCTAGAACCATCAATTAGTAGCACAGATAGCTAGAAAAATCAATCAGAAGCATAGATAGCCACCTCAATATGCATGATGGGCTTGCCATAGAGGCTGCTGCTCCCAGCTGGGGCATCTATCTTTCACTTTGTGCAAGTAACTTCGAGAGTTTGAATCTTTCAATCTGTCTTTCACACTGTCTTCTTTCAATCTGTCTTTCACTCTGTGTACTCAAAATCAGGTTAATTAGAAGTTTGAAAATAACATTAAGAAGAGGATAAGCCAAAGAAGTAAGATTATGATAAACCATGCAAACATGCCAACTGTATTACATTTTCAAAACCTTGGACAAGTCCATACCAACATTTCCAAAGGTCTTATGTATCTTCAGCAGTAGAAAATGGACATTAAAATTAATAGGTTGCATATCAATAATTGCAAACTTTAATAGGATTGCTAAAACAAAGTGGAAATATGATTTACATTTGTTTTTTTCCTTTTAATTTCAACTAGTTGCCAACTATGGAATGACATTGTTCTTCAACTTAAAACTCATGCAAACACAGAGCATGTACAAACTAAGGGCAGAGAGAGATCAAAGAAAGAATTAAGAGTGCCAAAGGTATAGCAATTATAAACTATGAATGTGATTCAATATAAAATGAAGATAAAGTTAGTGCACTAAAGTTACCTCTTCCAAACTTCTAGACCAAAGTTCCAAGACAAGAGAAGGTGAGACATTAACTCTTGTAGTTGCCACAAATAACAATCCCACAACCTTCATATGAAAGTAGTTCACACCATCTAAATTCTCTTGAAGAGCAAAGAAAAAGAAGAAAAAAAGTTTAAACTATATTATCATACCAAAGGATTTTGAACGAAAGAAAATTTGATTTGGCAAATTGCATTAGAATGCAACACAAACAAAAGATCTGGAGAAATGCATAGCTATAAGAAAATGGTGTACATAATAGAATAAACAACAAAAATTAGAGGTATTGTTTACATTTGGGAATGCCAAACAATCAAACTAAGGCACACAACTAGAAGCCCGCATAAGGCAGCTATTTTCCCCAAATCTATAGGGCCCAAAAGATAATAAGTTGAAAGATGCAAACTTTTTAACTAAGTTATAGTCAACTTAGTACTTGTCTATGCCAATTCTTTAACAATATAAATTGCTTACTCCAGAATAAAATAAATTACCTCACCCATGCCAATGGTCAAATCAACAAATCCAAAAGAGTCATTCACTTAGATTAACAATTTTTGTCTCCTAGGATTGACAATAAGCATATGAAAATCTTGAAAAAAAGTAATTAAATGTAGTTAAAAGAGAAACTCATGTAACTTAAGTTCACAATTGCATCATTGGACTATGCTTTCGATTATCCTTATTCCAAATAGGCTCACCAGGAGGCATAATGACAATGGTTTGGCTGTTCTTTTTACTGCGTATAGTTTGATTACCCAACCTTAGCACAACATATGGATCTGTTTTACCTGCAATGATAGGGCATCAATTAATACTTCCATAAAAACAAGCATATGCAGAAATCCAGAAACCTCACTCACCAAATGTCAATTATATCACACACAGCAGCTCTATAACTAACTCGATATGCAAATAGCGCGAGCCACACCAGAAAAGACATCACGATATCAGTTCAATGTATACTTAAATCACATAAGAATATAACAATCTATTTTTTCAGTTAGATCAATGTGAGAATAGTCACTAGAAGCAAAAGTAGATAGTATTACTGAAGAACAATGTTTAAGCACAGTGACAATCCTAGCATTTTTTTTTTTTTGCTAAGCTAATTAAGAAAGAAACTTGTTAAATTTTCAAAATGGTATTCAAATCATGTTAACAACCTTACAATCATTCATTAACAGAAAACCATCCATCTTAATCAAATTTCACACTGTGATATGTCCCACAAAGAACTGTTCCAACAGAGATATTTCATAACATACATATCTAAAGTCCTGAGTTCTTGATAGTCAGCAAGACGGATCTTTAGAAAGTGTTTTACAAACACATAAAGATCATAGGCAAATCCTTACACATGGGGCTAAAAAAACACTTAAGTTATCCTCTCCTAGCAAGTAGTGCAGTGAAAGATGTCAAGAAATTATTCAATCCAAAATTTAAAGATGAGGCTCAAAGCTAGAACATTATACTTTTCAAAGCTTCACTTTGCTGGAGAATATCTCCGCAGTTCCCTTTTGCACTTCACCGTGATATGAAATCCAAAATAAGAAACTCACAGTCTCGAAACTATACTCGGCTAGACCATGAATTTGGTAAGCAATAATATTTTAGAGAGAATGAAAAATAAGACAATCTAGAGAAGAAACTTCAGTAAAGTAGGACAATAATAATCAACAGAAGGTGCGTTATTTAGAAAACCCTAAATGTCCAATATGTGGAAAACCCCAAATCTCAGCTAATAAATAAAAAGATTAAGAAGAAAACCATGGATGAGTTACTAACGTGATTCATGACGTTGAGGTTAGCTTCAAGAGGAAGCCATCTCTTAGTAGATGAACTTTTATCTACAGTTGTCATTTTCTTCCTTTTCCACTTCGAGACTGAGCTCCTCAATGAGACCAAAATCGACTACAAAGCTTCTCTCCATTTGGTCTACTCTCCTTCGTTGTTGCGTGGGAGTGAATGAATGAAGCAGTAGATAGCGTGAGGGTGAGATGGTGAGAGAAAACGAGAGCAAGGAAAGAGAATGAAGAAGACTTTGGAGAAAACAAGGAATGAGACGATGAAAGAGTAAAATGTAACGAAGGCAAAATGGACATTAAAAAAAGTATCAGCTGATTGGGATGAAACGCTCCTATAAAGGAGCTTGTTTAAGATCAACTGGTTGGGTTGAATCAGCTAACCCAACCAACTCTTTACCAAACAACCCAGTTAGCTTTTTTATAAAGTCAACCAGCTGATTTGGGTCAATTAGTTGGTTTTTGTCTGATGAGCCAACAACCAAACAAGGCCTAAGAGTGTTCTTAACTAATATGTAAATAATGTTATTACTCAAAATGATTACAAGTTTTCCAACAAGCTTTAAGAGCTTTGAATAGTTGTTTGACCAACAGGTTATACTTACGTACCATTAGTCCTAATATTGGTATGTTTAGGGTGATGAAAGAAATAATAGATTAATCTTTTATAAGCATTCTTTTTTTTTTTTGTTGGGGGGGAGGGTTCAAAAATACTAATGGTAACTATTCGAGCTGATGAAATTAGTAATATTATCTGTAAACGTATTGATCAGTATAATAAGGAAGTAAAGATTATAAACACTAGTACCATACTTTAGTAGGCAATAGAATTGCTCAAATGTATGGTCTTTTTGAAGTAATGGCAGGGGAATTAGTATAATTTGAAGAAGGTACTATAGGTATTGCTTTGAATTTGGAATCCAATAACATTGGGGTTGTATTGATAGGTGACAATTTGATGATACAAGAGGGAAGTTCTATAAAAGCAACAAAAAGAATTCCTCAGATACTAGTGAGTGAGGCTTATTTGGGTCGTGTGATAAATGTCCTAGCTAAACATATTGATATTCGAGGTGAAATTTGTCTCTCTCAAATAAATAATTTAGAAAGTCACGTTTTTCAGACAATCTTAATCCAAAACATTGTTTAACTTTTTAGAGCTTACAATGAACTTGTTTATCAATGAGTTTCCCTCATTCATACAGGCGAAACATATAGATCTAATATCTTTGGTAATAAAGAAGTTAAAGTGAGACATCTATAGGCACAACTCAAATCACTTCAAAGATCTCTACACGAATAAACACAATGAATGTCTATCCAGTTTGTCTCCCAACATTTTTTTTAAGTCCTACATATATTTTCCTCATAGCATTCACTACCTTTTATGTCAATTCTTACACCTTCAAATATATTCTCTATGACACATTCAAGAAATCCTTTCCACTTTTTAAAATCAAATTATCTCGTTTAAACAAAATTTAAAGGTGAAATAAACATACTCTTCCCAACCATGAAAATAGCAATTAACTTCCTCCTCCTCTAATCAAAAAGTTTATTTACCTTCTATAAGATCATTCACACCCATTAACTAAAAAGCCTCAAGTGCAAGTCATTTTTTAATTGGTACATCTTAGTTTTTGGTAAATCAATATTTATCATCCATACGTAAAAAATAGCTTTACATTAAGCCCCTTTTAAGATAAATTCAAATCCAATACCTTTTTAACAAAATTTTAATAATTTTCAATATATAAGTATTTCTACATATTTTAAAATTGAATCTTTTGGTTCCTCAATACTACAAATTAGCACTCAGTTTATGAATTAAGGATAATTCTATTGGGAAACTTTAAATTAACCTCTTGCTAAAAAAGTTATTAGTGGTATTAAAGGTATGCATAATTCTCAACTAACTATTCATCCACTAGAGAAATGTATATCATTATAAGTTTTAGACTTTTTTGTTGGATGAAATTTTGCTTGAAAAGTGCCATAACAACTTCCATGACTTTCGTGATTACTTGCTTTCTTGATGTCAACGACCTAGAGTTCAAATTAATGAACTTCTTGGATAATTTAAAGTCAAATTTGTTGACAGTATGGAAAACTAGTGTATAAGTTTAGGTGCTTATCTACAACTTTAAATTTACAACATTGCATAAATTGATACTAAATTAGATTTATATATGTTCAATTATGTAGTTTTCATAATAATTTTTGATAGAAGTCTTCAAAATAAAGTGTTGCTCAGAGAAAAGTCTTGCATAATCATTATAAAAGTATGAGTCAATATGCAAATGATTGACAGAGCGTCGTTATGCTAGTTAAAATAAAAGCTATAATATTATTATAGCAATGGTACATCTAGGTCGATTCTACATAATGTGTGTAAAGTTATTAAGAAATTAATCAGTGTTTAGGTTTAGGGGGTTTTAGTTTTAGAAATAAGAAAATAAAATAGAGTTAAAATAACTAACAAAAGCAATTTAATGAAAAACATGTAAAAAAGATAAAAGTGAAAATTTTGGTAGGGACTCCGTTCTTTGGTTCAATCTTTAGGGGGTTTTAGTTTTAGAAATAAGAAAATAAAATAAAGTTAAAATAACTAACAAAAGCAATTTAAAGAAAAACATGTAAAAAAAAGATAAAAGTGGAAAATTTGGTAGGGACTCGGTTCTTTGGTTCAATCTCTGCTTACGCCTTAATTAAACATTTTTCAATGACTTGTTGTTCTCAAACCTCTCATAGCAACTATTAATCGTGAGTTAATAATTAACCCGAGTTTTTCCTTAGATAATGTTTAAGCAAGATATGATCGTTACTTAAACCTAACCATTAAATAACCTAGGATATAATCTCTAGATTCAATTAGGCAGTAACATTATGAATCATTAATCGCTACATATGAATTTCAAATATAACAATTACAGATTATATCGAAATTCTAGCAATGGGCTTGTGAAGAAACAATCCTTCAAATCATCTTTGCACAATAACCAATAAGTTCATACACAAATAATCAAATAATAACGAGAATACAATTATCTATATACAAAATCCAAATCAATTAACATAGGATAACATAATTAATTTCTAAATAGAGAAAAAAACAACAAAAATAGTGAAATACACTTAACTCGGATCGTCTATGTCGATGTCACCTCTAAACTGGCATCGGAACATCTAGCCCTCCATGGGTCTCTCTTGGTTAAGAGCTTTACCGTTCATCTTTATTAAAATCAAGAGCTACCAAAAATAATTGCTTCAGCCCCAAGAAATTGTCCCAATTGAAGACTTCCCTCACTCTCATTAACGCCTCCACCTTTCTCTCTTATTTTTATTAAAACCTACATTACACACCCTTATACTGCTGTTTTGATCTTTATTTAAAACAAATGCATCTATTGAATGTCTGCGTCTTGCACGAAGTCTGCATGAAACGTAGACAACAAATAGTTACGTTTTAATCCTTTTTTTAAGTTGCTGGCGTGTCATTTTCTTCATGAATTGTTGCCATATTGCTTCTCTTCCAGCTGGCTCTTGGATTGTCGATTTGGTGTGCTTCTTCTCCCAGCTACCTAATCTTCATTTAATTCCCATAAAACATGTTGCATTGGCTGCTATCCATCATCCTTAACTTCATTAATTAAATTAATGGTGTGCATGGTCATGTAAAATATTAAATTCAAGTACTCCTTTTATAGTCCATGCACAACAGTCATGAGCAACTTTGATTTATTTGTGTTTGTATTTTTCTTGTCTTCTTTTTATCTTTTAATTTTTTTCCTTCTTGTTCCATGAAGACAAGTGAAAATTAATCTTTGAAAATGACCTAATTATCATGCTTTCGACTCACTTTAACTTCTTTACTTTCGAATTGTGCCTAAAATCACATGTGGTTCAAAGTGAGTATCTTAAGCAATTTCATATCATTAATCACTAAGTGATAAAAAATAATTAAACAATCAATTAAGCACATATCAATGATGATCCAACTATGAAGTAAGCATATATCATTAAACTCAACGATCTATCAATCAAAAGTCCAAATGACTAGAGGATCTTACATTTGGTGAACTTTACATAATGATTTTAAATGTGTTTAACAACAATTCTTGCATCAATTTATGGATCATAAAATGAAGATTTAGTACATGTTTTGTTTTTCCTTATAAAAGAAGTAGTTAATCTCATAGGCTAAAGTATAGAAATACTTAAACAAACGTGTTAGTGCTTGCTAGAGAACAAGTTCACTTAATAGACTCGATATGAAAAATCCATTTGGAATATTACTTGTATGTCTATAGAATTCTTATTATGATGATTGTATAAATAATCCTTTACCTTGAGGTCATCAAAGTTATCATGTATGAGGATTGCTATGTTTTGATACTACCTATTATCTATTTAATCATAGGTCATTTAATCGGTAGTCATTAGATATAGCATAAACTATATTGAGATAATTGAGTGATCAAGATAGGATTTATCACTTTAAAGTAACTAGGGAGAATATTTCGTTATTTTCGATTAGTATTGATTCAAGAAATCCTAAGCCAGGTGAAATGATGCTTTGTAAATAGTTTACAAATGTCATAATTGAATCGATAACTAATGATAGAGAACTAATATGATTAGACTCAAAATAGAGTAGACATTAGTTTCATACCCTATGTCTAATCGAAACATTGTATGATAAAATGATTGAATTATACGAAAAAAATTATGTACAGAAAGGTTAGTCAAAACTATTTTGACATTCTTAAATATTTGGGTGGTCATGATGCATTGCTAGACGTCAATCTTAATCTATGATTATAAATTGTTTAATTGAAAAATTAAAGATAAATTAAAAGAAGTTTTGATTTATCTAATTTTAATTATGAATTAAAATTAGATGTTATAATCATTGCCAACATATTTGGAAACTTAATAGATCTCATATATAGAATGGGTTGAAGAGAGTGAAGTTAATTTAATTAAGTTAGATTTGATTGGAAAGTTCGAGAAACTTTATGATTAAATATGAGATATTTAATAAATAAGGATCTATAAGAGATATTGAATCTTATATGGGCATAATTGGTATTTAATTAGAATTGTTTGTAATTATAATTAAAGTTTAATTGAAATTAGAATTTAATTTCAATTAAATTACTAAAATGTCCAAAGCTTATTATAAATAGGCT
>JAOTIZ010000008.1:13705904-13735815 GCA_027123425.1 Erythroxylum panamense | reverse complement strand
TTAAAGTTTAATTGAAATTAGAATTTAATTTCAATTAAATTACTAAAACGTCCAAAGCTTATTATAAATAGGCTTAAACTCTATGGAGCTAACACTTTATGCTTAACCCTTTTTGTAAGAGTTACAAAGTTTTCTTAACATGTTCTGTGAATACCGTTAGAGGTCTGACACTTGTGTGGTTATAGTGATTGAGACGAATCAGTTTCAGAATCGGTTCGAGAGATACAATAAGACAAAGAACAAGTTTCGAAAAAAGTATGAATTAATTTTTCGCTTTATTATGATTCGTGTTAATCATTTTATAGAATTAAATAGATCTTGATTTTCGAGAAATAAAACATCGTAAAAAAATTTCGCGATTATTCCACTGCGGTCTGGATTGGATCCCGACTCTTAAAAAATATTGAAAATTAATCAATCTAAGTGGTTCTATTGAAAAATAATCAATGTAATTGTTTTCATAGACACGAGCCTTCATTTGAATCTTAAAGGTGTCTTCACCTCATTTTTGGTGGCCTCGTCAACGTTATTTTCAAATGGCAAGTGAATAATCTCCCCACAACTAATCGTCGAATCAGTCAATTCCTATTGAATTCTTTTGACGATGTAAGATTACTATAAAGTCATTGTCTCGTCTTTTTCTTTCTTTTTTGACAATATCTCTTCTTTTTCTAACAAAGACATTTTCATTGATTTTGATACTCTTAATCAATGAAAATGTCACATTCTGCTAAAGTAAGTCACATTGAAACGGTTCATGATCAATTACAATCGGCCACTGAAAACTTCAATAGCAAGAAATTAGAGAGCTCACATCCTTTCCTTGAATATCAATATATTAGAAAAAATTATGAATTATTAATTATAACTTCTTAGTTTTTTACACGATAACTAACACGATTCATCTCCTATAAACTTTTAGTTTAAAATAATAATTACAAGTTTTAATGGGCAGTTAAGCCTTTTGAATTCAGAGTAACACCGTAAGCTATTTCAACCGTTAATGCTACATACTATATTAATCGGGCCACATTCCAATGAAATGGAACGGTCAGTCCAACATCAAGCATCTCCTTCAAACAAATAATAAATTCGAGGAAAACAAGGGTAGCTTGGAATTCTTCAACAGAAGGCAGGATGACAGGTGTAACAATTTCAATCAACCAGTGTGCTTCTAGTCAATGGAGTTATGATTTTCAGACAAGACATATTATATTGTTTTTAAGTACTACTACTTGCTTTCAGGGACAAATTTTTTTGTCTAATATTACTCTGTCTCATAAAATCTCAACCATTTATTTTGCGAGACTCACATGGAGTCTACGCGGGACCTATATAAGACCTATATAAATAAATAGTTGAGATTTATTGGAGACAATAAGATACCATAATATTAGACAGGAGATCTGGACTCTTGCTTTCATTCAATGGACGTTCACCCACTTTTGGCCTCGGTGTTGTTGTGGAGTGTAAAAGGCATTATATACTTGCAGTGCCCGCGGAGTCAGACACCCTAATTACTGCAACTTGGAGTCATTCAATAGCCTTCCGTATATGGGTATGACCAAGGGAAGCTCTTAAATGAAAGCTCGCACTTGGATCGCCCACCAATGTTCAAAAGACTTTTCTCGGATCGGTAAATATATGCTCTCTTGGATCGCTCACTGCCTCCATTTCCTCTCCGGTTGACGTTATGTAGGGAAAATAAGTTCTGTGCTTTCCAATGACTTTCTTGGTATTCTGAAAGAGTAAATTGTTTCGTGTAAGAAATGGGAAACTATTTAAAGTTCATAACTTTAAATCTGACCAGTCTTTGGTATTAAATATTAATGCTTGATGCCAACCAAACATATGCACGGTCTAATCTCTTAACTAATCAAGTTCACTTGGGATTGGGAGTGGTAAGGAATTTCTTGCAAAACCTCTTTAGGTCGCAGCAGACGGTTGATACAACTTGTCCTTGAGTACATCTTTTCATACTTTCTTGAAGATGCAGCAACAATTGCATCTAGATAACATGGGATGGTGCCAGATGTCTTTGGAACACTAATGGCTTTTAATAAGATCAAGTCCAAACCTTATTGTCTTCACAAGTAATACCAGTTTCTGAAATGTTTACACAGGACTGCATGAGAGTTGATTTTCAAAGCATATCTAATGCTGAAAGAATTCTACAACGGCACATCCTAAGAACTCGCTACCTAGGAAACCTTTTTGGGTATGCCTTCTATACATTCAAGCTCATTGGATGTATCGTGTCTCCAATTTTATCATTTTTCACTCTATACATAAATTCTTAATTAAGCAGGTATAAATACTGTGGTATGCTGGCTGCTGACGAAAATAGATTCAGGATCGAGGACTGTGGTTCTACCAGAAACCCAGTTTTGAGAAGTAGACACAAAATCCTGTTTGTATTGAAGCCTCTCCATATTTCTGTTGATCTATCTGCACACCTCAAAAGTATAATTAGGTATAACCATCTCATAGGTGTGACTTAGTTCATGTACTTCTCAAGGGTTCATCCAACAGTTGCAAGCACTCATGTGGGTTGGCATAGAAATAGTCTTCTTCCTTTGGTCTATCTGGTACGATACTTCGCATTTTCGGACTTCCCATTTGATCAGCATGAACTTGCTTTACAGTTGAAGAGAACTCATCCCAGCTCAATGACCCTTCACTGTACTGATCTACCAAATTAACTAGAAGCTTTCTGTCCAGCAGAATTGTCTTCTTGAATCCCAAGAACCTGAAAATCATTGATATAGAAGCACAACATGTCCGGTCATTTCTTAAGAAAGCTGCTTAAAAAAAAAATTATGAGCTGCTAGTGCCAAATAATTTGACCCCAAGAGGATCCAAGTGCTAGTGGATCAAAGATATAACATCTGAATTTGTCACCTAATTAGGTTAAAGATTTGGGAGGAAATTGCAGCTTTGTATGGTCCAGTTATGAATTCATTTAACCAGAAATCTAGTTCCCTCCTAACTGCAATAACCTTAACTTCCAATGGAAAAGGCAAAACTAAGCTGAAAATGTAAAGGAAGCCCTGGAACAGGACACTACCTGCGGTGGCCTTCAACAACTCTAGCCATATTACCATCATATGTGGGAACAAATATGTCACTTTCCAGGGAGACAAGATAGTCTAATGCTGCCATTTGGGAAGAGTGGTTCTCAAAGAACTGCAAATCAGCTGGTTCAAGCAGGGTCTCTTTTCTGACCTGATTCAACAGAAGAAAGCAAAATGCTTTAGAGGAAATTCTACATGCAACTATTACTAGATTCAGTTTATACTAACCAGATTAGGGAAGTCATATGCCAAAGCCTTCATCCTTCTGTCTCCACCATATATTTCCCCGGCAGCAATATATATTTGAACATTACGATCAATACCTAGTGCTTTCAATGTAAGTGCAGTTTCCTCCGGAGTCAGTGGGCACAAACCTTCTTTCCTTTTCATTTCAGAATGTATGACCTTTTCCTTCCACCAGGGATAAGCATATCTGGAAAACACAACAAATCAGTATTGATCTAAATTAATCTAACTCCTGACCAATAAAAGGACTGTACCTCATTCTTGTCAGTTCTTCTACCTCCTCATTGTTGCAACCATGTGTGCAGCCTGAGAAGGCCAACATGTCCATTTCGTACCTTAGATGAAGAACTAGAAAGGGTCCTTTCTCTCTCAAAATCCTAACAACCCTTCTACCTAGTTCCTCTATCTGTTTTGTAAATCTCAAGGCATTGAAATTTACACGACATCGCAACTTTTGAATCTCAATTGGTAGTCCATTATTTGCCAGACGAGCATCAGTTCTATTCAACTGCACAACTTTGTACTTCTGCACCAGAGGAAGAATCTGTAGGCAAATAACTTCAGAGAGTTATTTTCATTGTTCAAGTATATAATATAACTATATATATATCACAGTACGGGGAAAGGAAAAGGTTCATGCTAACCTCAGAATTACAGTCGACTAACCTGATGGAGGTAATAGGATATGTTAGACCAACTAATGGGTGGCAATGAGTGCAACATTCCCAATTCTACTCGTATTTTCAGCCTGGGAGGTAGCTCTTTCAATATGCGAACTTCATCTCTCAATGAAGAGATGAAATGATCAACATCAAATATGTCTTGAAACTCACTGCCTCAAAAAGAATCAATCAGACGAGTAATAAACATTCTTAAGGGAATTATATATAGTGACAGACTGATTAAACATACCTCGGATCATTCCAAAATGATGTCTTATCCAACTCTGGGACAATAAGTGTGACATTCATATATCTAGCAATCGCAACCATGTCACATATCTGTTAACAGATGCAAAAACATAAATTTAATGAGTGCATAAACACAAATTAGGCAAAGAACCAGTTACAAAGCTGATCCTACTCACCGCTGCTCTCATTTGATTAAGTCCTCCATTGCAAGAAACCATAAGGTACCCATTGTTCTTGTAAGCCCCTACGCTCGAAGCAGGAAAGGGTGAATTACAGGATCATCACCATAAGAGGTAGATATGGATCCGTTCAACAAAACAATGCATATGCCAATTCCAAACAAGGTAAATTGATGATGGTAAACCATACGTTTAAATGTACTCATAATGAAGAGCCAAATATGTAACTTGAAATTGAAAAAAAGAAACAAGAAAGCTGAAACTTACTCTTTGGAGGAAGAGCAACTTTGGCAGGAACAGAAGATAGCGCAACATCAGGATGACTAAAACAAGAAGGCCAACCCTTCAACAATCTTGGTCCCCACATCTCTCCGAGTGCCACCAACTGAACTACGGAGGTCCATAGCAATGCTGTGGTGATTGCCCTGATTATCCACAACTTCATTCGTGACCTTGAAACCATCGAATTCTTCAACTTGTCGCTCTTATCATCTCCCAGTAGCTTCACTTTCATCTCCCACTCCTCATCAGAGTCCTCTGTTTTGCACATTTTTGAAGCCACTTTCCTCAACTTCACCAAACCCACTTGAACAACTCCTTCAGTGGCAGATTCAAAAACAACAGAACATGATGCTACTAGATCTTTTGCCTCTCCGTTCTCTCTGTAAAGGACAACAAGATTCTTCAAACTTAAATAAGATTATCTGGATCACCTTGAAACACTAAGACCTCGCTTGATTCTTTTGAAGTTCGAGATTAAAATAATAAAGACACCAGCTTCATTTTCTTATTACTTTATTCTACAGAAACACCTAACCTTGTCTCCTTACACAGCTCACAGATCACAGACTCTGAATACAAAACAAAACCCAGAAATGACATCCAAGGACTTGAGAGCTAGATCTTTCAAAAAATTCAAGCTTGAGCTCAATATTCACAACGTTAACTCACAAACGAAATGTTGTCCTTTATAGAACCAAAACAAGAAAATGCTGGTTTCATATAAAGAAAGATGGCAAAGTGGAAAAAGACTTGCGCAGTTCCTATTTCCCGACGAGATTCCGGCCAGATTTGCCGTAGAAACTTGTCGGGAAATGTGAACAAGAAAAAGAGTGAATGAGAGAGAGAGAGAGAGAGAGAGGCTAAAGTTTGAAGGAGGAACAGAAATGAATGGCAAAGCCGTTATCAAGGCGTGAGTTTTGATTGCAAATATTGCAGCACGTGAAACTTGGAAGCAACACACAAACAAAACCATACAAATGTAAGAGAGATAAACCCTTTCATTTCGCTGTTTCTTATTAGTTTGTCTTTGTTAGAAACAAGATAACTGAAAGGACTAGGAGAGGCTTTGGATAACTTCGTTTTCCATTAGCTACATGTAGGTGTCTGTGGGAATAAGTAGACATTGAATTGCTAATGACTGTGGCAACTTTGTGGCCCACAGGACATTGTTTCATTTTCACTGAGGTTGTCACTTGATCCTTTTTAATTAGTTAAACCTCCATGGATATTTGTGGCCTATGAGGAAGGAAAAGAGTATTTCGGTTGTGCTTTGAGATAGTACAATAAGTTTAAGTTTATCTAGATGGTGAATCCATGTCACCACCATGAAGATTCTTCATGAATGGTGGAATTACATGTTTACAACTTTACAATCACCACTAGCATGAAAGGTAGCAAAGAGGCATCACCATTCACCATTCACCATTCACCATTATATTTAATGGGATAGGGATAGCTATTTTTTCCTTCTCCTAATCCTGAGTTCATTGATATCTATAGGTTAATTTATTAGGTTATGAATCAAGAAGTTATTAATAACAGTATAGGTGTCAATTCCACTTGTTGTATAGAATGGAAGACTAGTTTTTACTTGTCATGAAACCCGGGCGGGGGGGAGGGAGAGAGCCTGAGGAAGATAACGTAAGCTTACATTACATATTCATGTACAGGTAGGTTTCACCATACATTTCTATGGTTAACCTAAAACTTAGCTCTCTGCTCCTCTCCTGTTATAAAAAAGGGCTACACATCAAGAAATTTAATCTCTACCAGTATTTTCTTATTTTGGAAAATATAGACTACTGCTTTCAAAACTACATGTTGTTTATGTCTAATGTGTTACTAGCTATCCTCAATTGTTAAACAACAGTATAAAAGTTGCATAACATCACCGTCCCCATTTGAATCCCTTGTCCTCAAAGGAAAATTCAAACACCTAAGTTGAAGATCATGAGCGAATTCCCAAGTAAGTGGGCTCTAAATTGCCTTGTTTAACTGTTCGCCTAGTCAAGATAGCCATTGGTTTCAACATGGCAGTAGGAAGAGCAGACGGAGGCAAGAAGAAGTTGTCTAAGCAATAGAGAGAGCTGATTTCAGCTGAGAAACATGAAAAACATAGTGAATATAGCTCCAATTAATATGGAGTGCTGGCATAATTGGCCAATATTTCATAGGGACCAAACACTTGGCTGCTGATTTTGGAAATCTCTCTAGCAACCACAGAACTTTGACGATAAAGTTGTAGTTTTAATAAACTATATCTCCAATATTAAAGGAACGTCAGAGAGCTGATTTCAGTTGAGAAACATGAAAAACACGGTGAATAGCTCCAATTTATATGGAGTGCTGGCATACTTGTCCAATATTTTATAGGGAACAAATACTTGGCCGCTGATTTTGGAATCTCTCTAGCAACCACAGAACTTTGACGATAAAGTTGCAGTTTTAATAAACTACATCTCCAATATTAAAGGAACGTCTATACGATGCTTATTAGCCTGTGGGTTCATCCTTTTGCTGAAATGTAGAGAGATGATGTTTGAGTAGGGATTGCTGCTTCTCTATTTTGTAGTAACATATCAACATCTTCAATTGAGGAATCTTTTGGGAAAATGTAAAGGAGGAGGAATACTATGTAAAGCTGGGAACAGAGTGATATTAATGGCAGTATGATATGAAGTGTTGTACCAAAATTCTGCTAGGGAAATCCAAGAACATCAACTCTTTGATAAATTCCCTGTCATACATCAAAGATGGGATTCCAAACAAAGGGTTTACCACCTCGGATTGTCCATTAGTTTGAGGGTGGTAAGAATAGGAATGTTTGAGATCAATACCTTTTAATTTGAAAAATTCCTGCCAAAAGTCACTCGTGAAACTAGGGTCCCTATCACTGATAATAGTAATTGGAAATCTACGAAGTTTATACATATTATCCAAGAAAAGTTAGGCTATAATATCAGTAGTGTAATGTTGAGATAAGGAAATAAAGTGGGCATATTTAATAAGTCTGTCATTCACTACCAGAATCATAAATGTGTCTTGAGAATTTAGAAGGCTTCTGAGAAAATCCATTGTTATATCCGTGAAAATGAACCAAGGAATTGGTTGAAGCAAGCCTGGTTATGCCATATGCTCTAGTTTGTAGTGCTGGCAGATGTCACACTGTCTAATGAACCCTCTTATTGATTTCCACAAACCTTGCAATAGAAGATTATATATAATCTGTGATAAGTGGCATGAATTCCTAAACGTCCTTCAATTCAAAGGGCATTGTCCGGACCCACTACCAACTTCCCTAGCTGATCATACAATCAAGAGTAACGAGAGAAGGTTTCAAGAGTTGAATTATGAATAGCAGGTGTTGATCTCTCTATCAAGGAAGCTTTGAAATTGCTCAAAATGTTTGCAGAAATAGTAGATAGAGCTTGTACGGCTAATCAGAAGATTGAATTCTTGAGAGTGCATCAGCAGCTGCATTAGATTTTCCTTGTTTGTGTTGGATTTCATATATGCCATCAACTTTGCAAACGATATATATTTATTGAGTTGGAGTTGTTAATTTCTAATCGAAGAGAAAATTCAAAGGCTGGTGATCAGTCTTGATGATGAAATGTATTCCCATATGGAAGCATTTTTTCACTACAAAAAGGATGGAAAGCATCTCTGTGTCAGAAATTGATGGGACCTCGAGCGTAGCCATAGAGTAATCTAATCAGTCATGTCAAGCTACTGGTAAGCACCTTATACAATACGAAAAAGTTATACAAAGCAAGAGGCCTATTTTTGGCCCCATATAGAGCAAAAGATTAGTGACAAATAAACTTACCCTAGAGTGATAAGAAACTACTTGTTTTGAGTTTCAAAACAGCTCAATTATAAAAGTGATTACTTTCCTCGTATAATGATACAATTCAATGTGTAGCTTAGAATTGTAATTAAAAATTTTATATTAATTTTATGAGGGTGAATGGCAGTTTTGGCGATAGTAATTTCGAGGCCCTTCAATTAAATACATGATGACCTACAACTCGTGCTAATATGAAACGTTGCCAACACATTTCACTATTTTGCTTCTCAATTATACTTAAAACTTATTAATAATATCTATAGATATAAAAGTATATTAGAAGTACAGTTCTGATCAAAGTTGCTAATAAAACAGGGTAAGATTTTGCTGGGAAAACGATTTCATTTCAAGGAGTAATATAATATGCGTTCAACATAGGAGTCAGTATACGTCCACAATCCTCAACATGGGAGTCAGTATACGAAATAACATAGAAACCAACAAATACTGCCGCAGTGCGCCCACATACCATACATACTCCATACTCCTGAATATTTGCTCACATTTTCCCCGCATTAATTGCAGCATGCACGAAGTCCTCGCATTGAGCAATCCCATTGGATAAGACATCATCAAGAACACCAATGATTTCAAAAGCCTTCGGCAAATCCGTAGCTGAATTCATCTCGTCGAGCCACGACAGCAACTCTTTCGAAAACCCTACCATTTCCCTCGCATTTAGCAGCCGATCTTTCATTACAACCTCCCAACCTTCCAAGCTCACACTCTCATCATCCCCTTCAAATCCGGCAGAAGTCCCTTCAGTTCTCACACAAGTCGCAGTAGATGATTTTTTGACTTTGAAGAAGTGTTGCAACTGCTCAATCAAGCCTGTATAGACAAGCATGGGTCGGATTACAGAGAGAAGATCATCTGCACCTCCTGATTCTGCTGGAGAGCTTGTACTACTACTTCCTGATTCTACTTTAACTAAGCTTGTCGAACTGGATGCTGAGCGGGCTGTGCTCCGCCCATGTGTATGTTGCATATAGGCATGATATATTCCACGCTGTAAAAATGCCCGGCGATGTTGCAACCATGACTCATATGACTCCGAAAGAAGTGAGTCAACCATCATAAATTGAACAGTTTCTTCAGTTCCTAACGTGGACTGTGCAGCATGAGGTGTGGATTTGGTATCCAACGAAGAGTTTATATAAGAGGAAACATCCTTAGCCATGCTACGTCCCTGAGATGGGCTACCTTGCTCAAGAAGGTGACGTGCCATTTGGATCATAAAGGGTAGGAAACGAGAGTTGCTTTCCCTTCCCCCACCTCTACAATCTGCACTGAATGATGCTCCCGTCGCAAATCGAGCAAGCATCTAGAACATTAAAAAATACAGACATCAGGTTTAACTCTCAAATAAAACAGGTAGTTGTTCTCTAGTAGAATTCACATGCAGAGAAATTAAAAAGAAAATGAAACAAATAAAACAAAGCAAAGAGAATTTCTTACCAGCACAATGTCATAGGTTAACAGTCGAAGCCGACTCCCATCAGCACGACCAAGAGCATTGAGATTGTCCCAGTACTGATCCACATATCGGACGTACTGAGCAAGAGGTACAGATGGACCTCTTACTGGGAATAAAGAATTGCAGAGAGATTCGTTATTCCTGAGGGTGGCACCTTCCCACTCTTTCTTCGGATTCCTCAGAGCAGTATCTGCTCTTTTTGCCTCTTGATGGCAATGGAAGTGAATAATATTGAAGTAACTGACAGTGGTGTAAACACACTCCCCACGAGCACTTCCTGAAGTGCCAACACCTAGATTCACGCGCTTACTATAAGAGTAAACACCCAGCAAGTCTGTTGGCCTTAAGCTGTAGCCTTCTCGACATACCATGCATGCTAATCCATCTTCCTCCTCCTCCACGTCTTCTAAACCTTCCAGGTTTGGCCTAGCAACAACAATTCTCTCACCACCATCTGAAGCTAGTTCTTGCCGCATACCAAGTCCCTGTAAGAATGAAGCCAAGAGGAAATTATCAACAATTGATTGTCATATAAAAGCAAAGGTATCATCAGCTTATTTTCTTGTCCATAGAATATGCAACAAAAGGGGCCCTTTCAGCGCTCATGGACATGTTCCCTTAAAGAGAAAAATAGTCGATGACAGAAACTTTGGTTTCTCTCCATCAAGGAAACAGTGTATAGTAGAAGCATACAAAAACATGATCAGACAAGAATCTAAGTACCTGAAGCATCTCCTCTCTCCTCTTCAAAGCTCGCCGCCTCATTTCATCCTTAGTGGCATGCCTTAATTTACGCACCTCCTCCTCCAAGAATCCATCTCCTTTTCCCTCTTTATTGGATAGTGTATCCAACAAGTTTTCAGCCCTTGCCCCAATCTCTCCAGCAACTCCTTCCAAAGCATGAAGCAGTGGCAATATCCCTCCTTCATCAATAGACCTTTGAGTTGGCAAGTGCCCCATAGACAATCCCCTCAACATAGACAATATATGGGGAATAGATGGTAATATCAAAGCCAATGCCCATTCTGGACTAGATCTGAATCCAGCCTTCCCTGCAATCGGAAAACTCTCTTTAAGATGTCTAACAGCAACATCAGCGATACCTTTCTCTAGGATAATATCCTTCAATCGCTCTCCACAGGAACTTGTCTTTAGTGACTCTGATACTCGAACAAAATTTTCCACTGTAAACCTCTGCTTGGCTGCTTTCTGAGCAATGTTTTCATCTTTGGAGTTGTCTTCATATTGCTTCTGCAACCGATCAAACTCCTTCCAGTCTTGCAGGAATGGATTGAAATGTTGAATGAGTGCTTCCATGGCAGCAGGTTCACCATATGTCAGATACGGCAATATTCTTGCAACCATCTCTGTGTTTCTCTGCTGCTTGTTGGATTTTTTAAGAACTAATGGATGGCATAATCTTTCCAGGAACATAAGAACAATCTTTTTAGCTTGTTCTCCAGTGCCAGATTCTTCACTAGTGACAGTGAGGGCACTCTGTGTGATGCTAATATTGTCACTCTCATTTGCCTCAAGTGTCAGACTTTCCACAATGAGAAGAATGCCTTCTGCTGGCTCCATGGCATCCACTGAGAAGGCACGCCTTGCTGTTTCAAGAAGAAGGCCTAAAGCACCTAGCCTTAACAATGCCCGTCTGTTTTCTCTTATCTTGCAGCAGTGCATAAGAAGGTTAAGAACTGCAACCAATTTTTCTTGGTTGGATTTGAAATCATCACGTAATCTCTGGGTATTAAAATAAGAAAGCATAATGTGTTAGTGAAGTGAAGAGATCAAGGAAACAAAAGATTATGACCTAATCAATCCTGCAGTTAAAACTCAGTACCAGAACTGGTAACCACAATGGCGTAAGGAACTGATACAATTATGAAGTACAATTGCACAATAAAAGTAGATCAAAGAATTA
This sequence comes from Erythroxylum panamense, assembly GCA_027123425.1. Classification (NCBI taxonomy): domain Eukaryota; kingdom Viridiplantae; phylum Streptophyta; class Magnoliopsida; order Malpighiales; family Erythroxylaceae; genus Erythroxylum; species Erythroxylum panamense. The sequence goes on along the minus strand of JAOTIZ010000008.1, from coordinate 13,723,872 downwards.
ACCATGAATACAAACATTGCTGCTGAATAGTTAAAGCAAAGGACTCAATTTTTCCATAACAGACGATTTGACACGCTTTTACCTACCAAAAGCACAAAGACATTTCCACACGGCATCATCAATTAACTAGTTACCCTGTTTATTTTTATCCAAATTTGATATAAAATAGACATCAGAACAAACAAAAAAAGTAATAGCGATAATTGTAAGAATTTTAAAAGATCACAATAATCCTAAGCATTTTAAAAATCAACCTGGAGTTCTGAAGCACGAGAAACAAAATCTAATAGGAGGGGCAAATGCCAAAGGTAAAACATCACTTAGAAATTAGAAAGCTCTTGCTATCATGGCACTTTTTATAAAACAATGAAGCAACTGCTTACCTGGATCATGCCCAGAAGTATTTCCAGTCCACCAAACTCTCGAACAGCACCTGCTATTGCAAACTCAACTTCTGGATCCAGCGACTCCTCTCTGTCCTCCTCCAATTCTTTAATCATAGGTTCAGTAGCTTCCCCATCTAATCCCTAATAAAAAGAAAGAATATGGACATCAAACTAAGAACATAAAAGAATTCACTGTTTCTAGAATTATACCCACTCATTGTTGAAAAGCCATGCTAAGAAGCACTATCACATGATATAAATATGAGAAAGGAATGCAAAGACAGTTCTGGCGAGCATATACACAAAGATCAACAGGTAAATGTAGCTTTTTGATATCATGGGGCTACTTGTGAGGTGAAAAGATAGTGATGGCATATATCTATCACCAATCCCAAAACATAAATGTGATGAGACAAACCAAAAATAAGTAACTAATACAGAGCTTGAATATACAAACCTGAAGCCTATACGTCACTGTCATAGGCGGACACTCTCTAGTTGACACTGCAGCATTTGAAGATAATAAGGCAGAACTACCCATGGTATTCGGAGATTGAGTATTTGACTTTTTCCAAACTTGTTCATAAACTTGTGCAATGCTTAAATCAAGAGAAATGATATTTCCTGCTACCAGTAGTTCCATGCCATAGTCATCTTCAAGAAGGCCTAACAGATCCAACTGGTGGCAAATTTTATTTTTAACATCACGCATCAGAGGACCAATCTCAGCACTGGAATAAGGATTCTTAGTCATTGAACCCCTGATAAACTCTTCCTGGGTATGCGCCTTGTTCAGAACCAACAGATAGACAGATTCTGGTTTTGATGGGCATATCAAATTACAAAGCTGCTCCAGGATAAACTGCAAAAATAATTGGAATTCAGTTTTATTAAAAAATAAACAGTTAAACACAGAAAAAATATGCTGCGATAATGTAAGGATCTTAACCCTCAGAGGATTAATTGAAGTTAAAGTTGGGCAATAAAAGGTAATTTGGGATAGCTTTTGAAACAGCAAAAAGATATTCCTTTAAATTTAAATACAGGATGCAAATTCCAGAACAAAAAAGAGCCGTAAGTGCAGAATCAAATGGTTTGTACTTTTGTAGCCCCACCCTCAGATTTTGGTTTAAAAAGTTGTCCAAAGCAATGAATATTGTGAAAACAATAACCAACACGATAGATTGGTCTTTCATACCAAAGATGTGCGTCCTTTCGTTTCCTCTCCATGGATTTGCAAACCGCCAATACATGCTCGGATGAACTGCCGTTTATTCTCACCGCTGTCAAGCAGAAGACTATCTAAAAGATCTTTCAGAAGGCGATTACAATCATTGATCAACTTTGTCTTCTGCACTATCAGGCCACGAATGACAATGAGAGCCTCAAGTACATTGGAGAGCAAATTGTCCCTCATGAATCTGGAATCAAAATCCAATTGTTTAAACCATGGATAGAACAACATATAACATGGGGTCAATATGGTTATATTTTACCTGGATCTGATATTCGGAATCTCCAAAAATTTACCAAGGAGTTCTATAAGCTTGTGAAGAATGAATCCCTGGGAAATGTCAATATGCAGACTCCTCTCTAGAGACTCGACATTACTCACTTCCTGGGTTATCAGCTTACAAATTGTAGACAGACAACCACGTACAGTCAAGAAAAGACGAGCATCTTCTGAATCGACCATCTTAAAGAGCAATTCAAAGTATTCTGCTGCACTTTCACCAGCAGAAAGGCTTGCTGGTAGCAGAGCCATCAGTAAGTTCAATAATCGATATCGCGTTGAAGAACTCTGAGCACAAAGTAAACTGATCAGAGTGCACATCTCTGACCTGATAGACTGGGAACATGCACTCAGAACAAGTTCTGTTACCCATGAGCCCAGCTCAAAAGTGGATAAGTCACGCTTAGTCATCTTACAGGTATGGCGTTTCCATTGAAGAGCATATTTGAGAGCAAGGTATTCCTGACTCTGAGGTTGAGGTCTCAGGCCAGGACCTTTGATTGCTTGAGACACTTTGTACTGTCTTCTGACAAAGTCAAGATATGATGCCCCTTTCTCCCATTCTGAGTAACTCAGCAACTTAATATCTTGAGCGTTATGAGCGTCCCAATTTTTCTCCAAAGGTTCTGCTACAGACTTAGTGCCAGTGCTGTGGCCAGCTACACATCCAGTAGCAATGGAGTTATCTTCAGCCTTCAGTTGCGATGAGGTAATGGATTTTCCAAGACCTTGCTCCTTATCCACTGTATCAGTTTTAGGAGGAGTGCATGCCTGAGATATAATTCTCAGACACGGGAGAATAATATGTTCAGCGATTGCAGGATGTTTGGCTCCCAATTTAATTGACAAGAATAACAGTTGGAAAACAACACGTAATCTTGATTCCCAGAACTCATCAGCCAGGGAACAAACTTCCGAGAGTAGTAACAATTCCTCACGTGTGGCCAGAGCAATGTCCATGGATCGATGATGTTCAAGACAGTACATGACTTTTTTCTGTATTAAATTGTTCAACTCTGTCACAGCGTCAAAATCACCTTCAGAGAAAGCACAAAGTACTGTCCTAGCTTGAACACGAGTTGTTTTTGCACCTTGATGAATATTATTCTCAAACAACTCAGTTAAGATGCCAGCTGAAACAAGTTGTTTCTTTGCATTAGGATGCTTGGATAGAACCTGCAAAATTTCCAAACATTGGGTTACAAATGTAGTCGCACAGCCATAACACTTGTTTGGAGACCTGGAAACAACAAATCTTGATGCGCCCACTGTATCCTCAAAATTCTTCTGGTGCAAGTAACGCATCAAAAACCGTCGGAGCCCTTGTAGTGTCTGGACACTTTTGTTGACAGAATCAAAGGCAGCTTTGCATTTCTCACCATATAAGACACCAAGAAGAGTAATCTTGCGGTTAACCTTCAATGAAGGTCCAGACGGCACAGAGACCATCATTTGCTGGACATTGTCCTTTTGTTGTGAGTCCATCTCATTCTCACCAATGCTTGATATAATCTTAAGAATGGGTTTTTTGAACCCCAAAAGCTGCTGGTATCTCCTACGAGCATTTTCTGTTTCCGACTCAATGGCTGCCAACCCTCTCTTCATGTCCTCGTCATTTTCCATGTCATCAAATGTAAAACTTGGTTTTGCCATAAAGTTGAACTCAAAGCGGCCATATTTACTATACCCGCATTCATTACACAGGAAGGAGTCTAAATTCTCATAATTTATGTTGCGACATTGGCGACACTGATAAGCATTTTCATGACAATTACCGCAAATGCCATGCTTATCAGTTACAGGTCGACTACAGCGTGGGCACTGCAATGGTTCAAGCGACAAAGCTTGAAGATTTTCATAGAAAGAGTCAAGCTCAATCATGAAATTACAAGCAGTGATTGGAATGGGAAACTCCACTTTTAACTCTGTCTGGTTGAAAGTAAGATGACAACTCTTTGCACGCTTCCACAAGGTCCAATTATTTTTCAGCTCCGACAAGTCAGCAACCGGTCGATTGTTATAGTATAGATTCAAAACTTTCACTGATTTTGACTTGCGGGCATCATGTACATTCATTGTCACAGTCTGGATGGTGTAACTTCCTGTGCATTTCACTATAATTCGGTTGTCAGTGAATTTTGTTTCTGATTTTAAGCTTTCTAGTTTCATCCTAGTGTAAGGAACTTCAGGAGAGCTGCAGGCAACACATGGCTCACTCTCAAGATAGTAACCATCAAACTCCACAAGGCCAATCAAAGTGTTATATATACGAGAATTTGGATGATTAGCTATCAGTTCATTCTGTGAATGGAATGTCTCAAAGATACACCTAATAACATCAGGAGACAAGCAACGGTCTACAGGTTCAGTGTTTTGTTGCTTTGAACTGTTATCAGGAATCTTACACAATAGCCAGGTTATCAACTCAGTGAATTCCACAATGTTTTGACCATACATGGGCAGGCTTTCCACTTTTTGGAGAAGTGTCATTAACATTGCATCCTTAAATGATTGCTTTCCATGATGCCATGCACCATAAAGAACACACCGCGCCTCTGAACGCACAGAACTTGAGCTCCATTCCAATAAAAACCAATCAACAAATTGCCTCAAAACATCACCACTCTTGTCTGTAAAAATATTCACAACTGACTCCATATCCATATAGCACTTCTCCGACCCAGATTCACTTCCATCTTCACCTTTCTTTTTTTTCTTTGAATCCAGAGACTGTGCACCTGATTTATTAGAACCGATTCCAGATTCCCCAGCTTCTGCTTTTTGAGAGTAGCCAAATTCCCTTCCACAATAAAAAGCAAGACTTAAAAGTTTAAGAGTCTGAACGACAGACTCTTCACCGAAATAGAACACTGAATTCATCAGAGAAGGTAATACATCTCCATATTTTAAACAGTACTTTTGCCAATTTCGAGGTCTTGCAGCAGCTACCTCAGCCATTATAGATAAGGATTTTACTATCTTCACACTTCTTTCATATGGAACAGGATTCTGAAGACCACCAGATTTGTTTATGTGTTTGTAAAAATTCTTCACTTCACTTGAGAACTGCCATGTGTCTCGAACACTATAATAATGAGTTTTGCTTCCACAAAGGTGAAGAAAAAGCCTTCTGGAATATCTTCTTACAAATGTAGTCTGAGGGTTATTGATGTAACTACAGAGGACATCCTGGTATCCATCCAGCTTCAAATCCTTACCAGATGTGATTTTGGAAACCTTCTCTTTCTCGCCCGTCCTGTCTTGCTTCTCAGGTCTTACCAAGTTGTACACTAATCGAAAAACATTCTCCAATAATAACCTGTGATAGTCCATAAAAATATCAGCTCGATGAGCTTTTGCATATGAGTCTGAAAAGAATGGAGAAAAGTTTCCCGCAGGTAAATCTCTGCGTACAGTTAAAAAAGCCCCACATCCTGACCCAGAACTAAGACCATGTGCTGCCTCAAAGTCAGTATTTGAAGACTTAAATACATGAACCAACTGCTGTAAAATATCCATGAGATAATTGACAAAAGCTTGATTTCTCAGAGAACTACATGCTCGGAGCAGCTGAGATGCGATGTCACTTTTCTCTTGACCATCCAAGGACGAATGAGAAGCAGCTGAACTGACTTGTACAACATTTTTATCTTGTGTGTCCGTATTTCCACCTGATTTTGGTATAGAACCATCACTGCCAGGTGGGTGCCAGTTTCGGAGCATCAAGGTGAAAAACATAAACACTAGGATAGCAACTTCCCCAAAAGAAGAGCGAGCCTTAGCAATGAAAGGTTGGTCAAGATCAATTTCATCCAGAAACCACCTAATCAATTTCTCCAAATCTAACGACTCAGACTTGTAACTGTCTACAAAAGGCCCACCAACAGCAGATGACAACCTGTAGAAAAGTTGCATGATTGGGATAGCCCGAACACCAGAAGTTGTCCGCATCCATCCCTTCAATTGTTCAAGGAGTTCAGAGAGAAGCAGGGAATTTACAGCTCGTTTTGAAGCAGAAATTGAGACTGTATCAGTCACTGAAGCAGAAAATTCTCCAGATTCACTGGGCTCCAACACATGGATTGAAGAAGCAGAATTTTGTACACTGACATTTGTTGTGACAGGTAAGAGGCTTGAATCATTTACATCATCAGTCGAAAAGTGAATACTATTCCCATCTCCACCCAATGATTCCACTTCAATAGGAATAGCTGTCATAGGATGTTCTCTAGAATGGGGGGCTGGAAGCCGATCCGCATCCAATACTTGATAACATGTCTCACACAGGTCAAAATCAGGGCAAACAGTACAATGCCATCTTCTCCTCAGTATGGGAACGGTGGAGCAACCATCACAGCAATATTGTACAGATGAGGTAATTGAATCTTCTTCGATCGTAACTTGTGTACTTCCACCAGTCGTCTCACCAGGCTCAGAAACAGATGATATACTATCCACAACATCATCCGTAGCTAACATAGTTTGCTTTGGGAATGGAACCTGGAGCAATCTTGATGATATTGCGAGGCTGGAGAAAATTGAAGGCATCATGAATGCCAGATAAAGAAACCCATAATAGTAAACAAAAACAAAGGGATAAAATAATAGGCACCTGCTGGAAGTTTGAACTGCCTCACTGGGGGAGAACAAGAGTTTCTTCAATAAATTAACAGCTGGAGCAACAGAACGACCTGCTATGTCTTTACTGTGCAAAGCCAAACACTCAGCATAGCAATAAATGAGCTCAACAGAGGATATAACAATGTTATTCATAGTCTGGGTATCAGGCTGCTCCAGGTCCAGAATTCCCCACAGCACTCGCATAAGGCCATCCACCACTTCAGATCCTACAAAAACAGAACTCACATAATGCCATTCACCATTTTAAAACAAACCTTTTCATTTGTTAAAGATCATGGAGATTTAGTATTTAATATAAGAATATTCTTATGTATTCAATAGTGGAACGTTTTGTGCATCCCGTTATAGAATAGCTTAGGTATGGAAATCTCCAGAAGGGTGAATCAACACGTAATATGTTTACTGGCAGAAGAAAAGAAAAGCAGAAATTATTCTATTGATTAAAGGAGTTCTCCAAAAAAAGTTGAATTGAAACCTTAGGCTCTGGTGTAGATAATTACATGCATATAAGTAGTCAGATGGCCAGGTATGCACATTTAAAACAAATAACAGGAATGAGGACCTACCATTCATCTCCAGAAATTTGGCTAAATTAGAACGACGGTGCAATGCAATCTTAGAAACAGCATGCATCTGAGCAGTAAACTCTTCTACGACCCATGCTCCTGTAGACCCACCAGCTCCTAGTCTTGATGAGAGTATAGAAGTTGATTTCACCACCCCATGAAGGCGCATAGTATCCTTTACCTTTGTAAGGGAAGCTATATAAGCTCAACAATGTGTATGAGGTAGTTTTTATAGAATATGGCATGAACACCAGAAATTACCTGATAATATCTCTCTTTCGCAGGGAAAAGAGTCTGCAAAACATGGCAAGCAGCAGCTTGCAATGAAGGTTCTCGGTCACTCTCAAAAATTGTTTCTAATAGCTGTTTGCATTTGAGTTGACTCAGCTCCAGTTTAGGGTCATCTTCTTGTGATCTGCAGAGTGAGTATAACTTGGAAAGAAGTTTAAGACCATCTGCTATTACCTGCTCCTGTAGAGGAGCTACAATCATTGAATTTGAACCAAGGACACGAGCTTCCATATCCAAGACTGCGTTCATTTTCTCCTTCCAACCAAATTCATCTTTATCTCGACCATACACTTCAAGGCAGTCAATTCTAGGTAGTGAAGTGCCATTGAAAGTTGGCCCAATAGTAACAACAAATTCTTCATCTGCTAGAAGTGATTCAGCAACTGTAAATGGTATATCATACCATGACCGCATGCCTTCATCCAACTTAATCACCCTTTGAAAAATTGTAATCTCAGATGGTATATGGTTTGCTGAGTTGTTACCCACATGGATGCGGAAACCCACCATAACTATATCAGGGTTTGAATTTGACACCGATATCTGAAAAAAATGTAAACATATCATACAGATGAACAGTAAGAATATAATATCTTAGCAATGCTCTCAACCTGCAAAGATAAGGGTCTTAGCAACATGACAAGTGAAGTGACAGCAGATAACTAAGAAGCTATCATCAAAACTTAAAAGTTCATACGTAAGGGCATAGAAAAAAAAGATGTACTTTATACCATATTAATCAGTAAATATCTTCCAGACCCTACAAGTATAGCCTTTGTTCTTAATCACAAATCTTTTATATGCTTGCGCACCTGAAGAATTGAAACTCGCATCTAATAAGCACACATCACAACATCATAATACATAACCTGAAAGACTCTAGCTAACCAAACTCCACATATCAATAATATAACCACATGCTGGCTGCCTTAAATTGGTAAAAGCAGTTTTTTGGTTATAAGAAATCTAGTAGGGCTATAGTCATCACTACCCAAACCAATCACCAAAAGAGAATATGGCACATAGGCTCAAATAGGCAAAACATTGCCTTGTCCACATCCACAAGCAGATCAGAGAACATACAAGAAAGTCATAAAAAAGGTATGCAGAACTCTCAGAGAATCAAGAAAATGACACGTCAGAATAAGAAAAATCAAATCAAGAAAATTACCTTAAACCCCGATGGGCTTGGACTCTCAAGAAATCCATCCTCTGATGCTAAGCTTTGCTTTGCTCCTTCAGAGTCACCGTTTCTGATGGCATCACCACCCAATTTCACATCCGCTGTGATGCAGACAGTTTTCTCAAAAAAATCAAGGGGGAATTCTGGTTTGATACCAGCATAAGCTTTATTATTCAGGATACCAGAACCCAACTTCTCAATTTTCTCAGCAGTCACACTTGCACTGCCGTCATTCCCAGCAGGAACATGTGAATATATATGAAGGCTTCCATCATCAAGTAAGAGAAGGCAATGAATCTTGTCTTTAGACAAAGGCTTGTATGCAGTTAATCCAACTACATGTGAGGTTGAGCTTACTGCAGGCCTCAAATTTTGTGCCTGTAACTCGTGCATACCCATGGACACAGCAAATGCAGCATTTGATTTCCCACTGGAGAAACAAACAAATAGTCCTGTACCAACTAGTAACTCTTTCCAGCGATGCAAACTGGCTGATCGCATTTTACCTTCTTGATCTGTCTCAAATATAAAAGAGATCTCTGAGAGAAAAGTTGCATTGGGGCTTAATCGACCCATCAAAGTGGAGCCATCTTGATAAGATACAAAAAGCAATTTGTAAGTGGAGGAGAAGTACAATGATGAACCCTTTGCTTTGACTTCTTTTTCTCCAACCTGAATGATTTCCTTCAATGGGATGGCCCCCACATTACCTTCACAAGACAACTCTAACCTGAACAAGGTCCCTAGTTCTGAGAGAGCAACAAGAATTATCTTCCCTTGAGAAGCCATAAAAAGTGTAGCATCCACAATTACACCATCAGGCAATGTGAAGTAGTGTAAAGGACTAATGTTGTCCTGGGATAAGTCATATATCTTGATGAACTGATTGGTCACTACCATTAGTTTAACTTGAGAACCTGGGACCCAATCAATCCGCCTAATGTATGCACCTTGCAAAGCAAGTTCAATGGCTAGACGATCAGTGACTTCACCACGTGGATTCAAAGTGAGAACCTGACAACCTTCATAGCCTGCTACAGCAAGGTAATTCTCTACCAATGCATTAAAGACAAGATGTACAATTTCAAAGCGAACAACATTTCTTGATAGAGGCTTAATGTTGGTCTTATCTGCTGTCACAGGTGCAATGGTGGCTTGCCCAATTAATTGGCCAGCATCAAATATAGCAACTTTGTCACCTTCACCAACTGCAAGTCGGCCCCGATTACTAACGCTGAGCAATGATTTAACCAGAGACCCATTGGCTAGATGTGACCTAAGCTCCTTTGCATTTGAATAGTCAGCCTTTATTTTTAGGTCTAGTGATCCACTTTTATATGCCTTGTTCAATTGCAGTAGTTCAACTCCATAAGATAGAACTTTATCCTCACCCATTACTATTTTCTTATCTTTCGAAAGATTGGACTCTCTCTTGTTAGTTATGTATGGAAACAATGTAGAGCATCGTCGGAGCAAATGTCCCTCGAGATTAAGTTCTTCAAGTAAAACTGGGATCCAATCTTTAAGATCCGTAGGAACAGATAACTTGAGCGAGTTATCTGTATCCGCAATCACATCATCATCCAGATCGGAATCACTCTCAGGCAACTGACTTGCATCATCAGCGAAAGGTAGAAAGGACTGAAAGTTACTACCACCACGAGCAGGTGCACTGTCACTTCCAGTGAATTTTCGTGGCTTCAAACATTGACAGTTACTGCCCCTAACGCCACCCGCACCACAGTCACAGAAAAATCTACTCAAACGAGAATAAACAACACGATGACCCCGATGACAAACTTTTGCACACACAGAACAGCAACCTTTTGATACTGTCAGGTCACATGTATAACAAAAGTACCAATGTTGTTCCATAAAGTTGCTGCCACTGCATGTAAATGTACATACTTTTGAGGCAAGGGCTCTTTCACTGTTGGTCTCTTCGTCCTCATCTTTATCCATGCTGGCAACCTCACCATCAGATGTTCCATCATCATCATCCTCATCAACAGAAGTTGCATCACATTCAATTGCTGCAGCTCCTCTTCCTTGACTTGCAGAAATAATCAAGGAGCTAGAGTTCTTCCTAGATCCTGCTAGTTTCAGAGGAACAGCGCCCGATCCAAAACTGCTTCCAGTTAGTGATTTTTCTGGGGTTTTCTCCTGTGTGTTCCTCCTAGAGGACCCACAATCATTCAAAACAGTTCCAAGAAAATCAAAGAGAAGTTTCAACCCCGGAAGAAACACTTCATCATCATTAAGTTTCTCAATCAGCAGTAAGGTCTTCTTCAGAAGCAATTTTAATTGATATTCCCCTCTAGCAAGTTGAACAACAAAATGGAAGTAGCACTTGGATACACTTACATCGAATTGCAAAAAAGCAGTATCCAGTAATGCCAGCACAGCCTCAAACAAATGATTGTGCAGTTGATCAATATACAGTTCAGTAGGTGAGGAAATAAGACATAAAATGAAATTCATAGCTGTTTCTCTCACAGAAACAGGATTCCCTTTTACAGGGGTAATTCCACTGGAAACTTCCACAGTACAACCTAATAGCCACCTCTCCAACTGTTTGGACAGACGATGCAGATCTAGATCACAGAACTTTCTCTGTAACTTCTGTTTGAAATCAGTGTACAAGTCTCCTGATAAGAGGTCAACAAAGAAACGTAGCACTTTCCCATCTACTGATTCAGAGCAGGAAACATCCAGTGAATCAACCAGAACTAACAAATCACCATGTTGCAACTTACAGAACTGCTTAACAGGTTGTGGTACATTTTCAGCGCCAAGATAATATCGCAAATTCACAGCCTTGGTTGGATCTTTTCTAAGGCCATCTGCAGTATCAATGATCTTCGTAATTATACATTCAACAATACTGTTGTCATTCACTTCTCTGGCATTCACTTCCCTTAAAATCTCTTCCATGCACTTCAATAGGAAGAGATCAGTATAGCCTGACAGTTCGAACCCCCCACTGAGGTTGCACATTACAGCATCACAGCTTCCTCCAAGGCTTTCAAAGATTCTATCAAACTTGACAGCCATCAATGAATCAAGAATCTGATCAAGTGACTCAGTCTCTGCACATAATTTTTCTTTCAATTCCTCCACTGCAAACAACTTATCCAATAGGGAAACGATATCTCTTATCCTAAGGATACAAGAAAGAAGGATTGAACTCTGTGGTTGAATGTGAGAGGGAAATCCATGTAGCATACATTCCCAAAGCACCTTGGATTGGATGCCTGGAAATCTTTTGTCAACAATTGATTCCAAGTTTGTTAAGAGGTCAAATAAAGAGTTCAGTTGGTAACAATTGCTCCCAAGCTTCTTCAGGAGCTCATCCCGTAGACCTTTGTCAAAACTGGAGTGTTTTAGGAGCAGTAGAGAAGAGCCATAAGCAAGGGAGTGACCTTGATCAAGTGTAGTGAGAAAAGCCTTTTGAAAAACTTGTAAATATAGATGCAATAAGTATGACAACAAATCCAGCAGCACCGAAAGTTGACCAGCCTCAATCAAACTTGATGTCATGCTTTTAGCAGCAGCTGTAAATTGGTTGTCCCTGGCTGTGCTCTCAATACAGTATTGATTCACCTTGTTCTTTGTATTGTACTGACAAATGCCTACGTTTAACATGGAGAGTACCATAGAAAACCAGTATCCATTCCTAAGAAAATCCCACCCCAGTTCCTCAGAATTATCTGATATGGGTATGTTACATAATTCATGCAACACTCCAACAAGAGCATTCGGAAGCTCTAAGCCCTTGCTGATATCATCACAGTGGCCTATAAATAGGCAACTGAAGCTAAGGAAGTATTGCACATTGGACAACTCTAATGTACAGGACTCGCTCAATAGTGAAGGCTGATGATTTAATGCATAGCCCATAGCAGAAATATCGATACAAAGCGAAAAAATGTACCTTTCAACAACAAGATCTTCTATGAATGCAGCTTTCTTACCTTTCCAAAGGCCTAGAATCCTTGAGAAGGTTGCAGATAAATCATCCCAAAACAAGCCCAAAGATTCAATGGCCAAATCATCTTGGCAACGCAAAGGAGGAAGAGATGAAATATCAATCAATTGATTAAGCAAGGTACTCAAGAAAGGCTCTCCCTCAATCCACGGAGCCAGTAATTTCTTCACTGCAATTGATGACCAAGACAGAAATTGATCATTCACAGCATGATGCAGAAGAGAGTCCCAAATTGGAGCTTCCCTCAACTTTGACCGAACGTCTAGAAGCAATAACGATGGACAAGCGTGAGAAAAGAAGATAATATGACGAATCAAGATGATCAACCGTGAAACAAGAACAGCCCAACAAGACAACTGTGTACTACTAAAGTCAGCAGGTAGAGCATCAACTGCTTGAAGGGAAGAAAAAATTAGTTTTGCAAATGTATTTTTTTCTCCTTCAGATGATAAGTGAAATGCCATAAGAAGAATCTCAATGTGAAAGACTGATGGAAGGTGCTCAATAAGTGCCTTGAAGGTAGGACAGTTTGAATGGATGACATTTATCTTGTCAACAATAAAATCCACAAATCCCTTGTAAAGTTTGATTCTCAACTGAGCACCAGCCAAACCCACCCTAGAAATTACAGTATGAGCTAGCAAGGATAAGGTCATATCATTGTAATTATAGGTATCATCTTCAACCATCAGAATCTGGTCAACAAGGTAGTCTTCAAGAGAATATGATAGAGCATGGCAACCAAGGAGGTTACGCAATAATTCAAAGCAAAGTCCAGGGATATGCCCACTCTTTCTATCTTCATCCAAAGCACCATAGTTATTAGAAGGCTTTGTTTCTGGACCACAGACTTGATAGTTGAGCATGGAAAGCAAAATATCGATATGATTTTCTCTCAGCGCTTTGCAGGCATGCTCGAATAGAAATGGAGACCATTCATGAGAGAAAACACACTCCTTAAGGAAGTTCAGCATCTCCATAGCAGCCTGCATTAGCAAATTGCAATTGGTGGAGCCAGAATTAACAGCAACTGGAGGTTGATCACAAGCCTCTGTAGATCCCACTGAGCGCCCACCTTCGGAGAAAAGGTTTCCAAAAAGAGCTTCGTCTTCATGGGAAATGGCAGTCTCCAGTTCTAAATGGCAAGTACTTTTTGCACAACCAGAATTTGTTCTCTCAACTTGTGGCTTCAACTTTATTCCTTCAGAGTAAAGGAAGAAAATAAGATGCATTAAATTATCCACCCATTCAGTTGATGGTGCAAATATAACCTTCAATAGTTCCTCAGCTGTGAATCGCTTGGGCAAGGGAACCTTCTCGAACCGTACAACACATGAAGGGTCATCATTTGGAAAATTACTAGAATTGCCGAAAAAATTACTGTCAAGCTCTCTCAAATCAAGAGTCTGATACGTTTGCCTTTTGAGATCCTGAATCAGTTTTAAGACATAAAGGACATTTTGGGATAAGTATACAAGAGAAGGCTCCAGGTTAGCATCAGATTTATAGCACCTCTGTACGGAAGAATCCAAGAGGTCCAACATATAAGCTACTATACATGCTAAGATGTTTTGATAGGCACTGCTGTTACGAAAAATAACTTGGACAAGATGAAGAAACTCTTCAAGAAGCAATGAGATGAGGCTCTCCAAACTGCCCTCAACAGTAGTAGGGTCATTTGCAGATTCAAATGCAAATCTAAACAAATTAGGTAAAACTTCTGTTAATAAAGCAACTTCCTGCAACAGCGAGGCATCATATTCGACATATGGAATATCCTTCACCAGATTTCCTAGTAACTTTAAAATCCTCAAACAGAGGGGCAGCCTATTACAAAAGCCTGGGTGAGCCAATCTATCATTAAGCAACTCTGGAGAATAGATCAATGCTTTGCAACCATGCATCAGTCTTGGAATGCATTTTATGTGGCAAACAGCCCAATGCTGAGACAGAAATACGAAATTGTTCAGATCTTGAGTGGACCCTCCAAACCCAGAACTCTGAAACTCGGGCTGTATGCATTCAGATGCTAATGTAAATAGCAACTGACTCGCTGGCTTGTCATCACTCGAACAACTGACAACTATTGGAGGCAAAGAGGACAAGAAAGAGGGTTTAGAAAGCATATCATAAAAACCAGAAAAAATAATTAAAACAAGAAAATGGAAGTACCATCAGTAAAAATACCTTGAAACCTGCATTTCACTAGTTTGTCCACCTCAAAATTACAAGAGTCACCAGAAATGATTGGCAACAATTCTAGAAGGCTATTTACAGAGCAGGAACTTGGACGGTCATAAGCTCGATCAATTCTACTAAGCAATGCAAACTCCAGAAACAGTATCACATCATCCTGTAAAAAAACACAAGGTACCAAAGGAAATGTAGATTACTCCAATAAAAATTCAAACCGTTGCAAAAAGAATATAACAATGAAACAGTTCTCAAGTTAGATGATCAAAAGTCAAAAAATAAATAAAAATTATGACACTAGTGGAATCCATCAAGCCAAAAAGAGGCTGAAACCCCTGAACAACAAATCAAAACACAAGGACAACAGGCCAAAACAACAAGGCAGCAGGCTGAAAGAATGTTAGCTTATCAACAAAACTAATGATACAAATTGACCATGTTCCTTGTGCTTAACAAGTAAAATCAGTCTTTCAAAGCTTACAACTCAACTAGGACAGATTCCTGCAACCTGGCTTACTCGCAAAAATTTTATTTAATAAATTTCAAAATGTTCAACTAAACAGCCAAAGTTCCCTGAATCAAAACTGTTACTGGCCTTTCTTCATTTTTCATCTCCCTCATATTTTTTCTCCTTTTTAGAGATCACTGATCCATTAAAAGGTCACAGGACACCAGGGACACAACATTGTCAATCTCCAATGACGAACACCCTACCACAATCACTATGAAACCCTGAATATACGATGTTAAACTAATAAACTCGATTTTAGGGCAGATAAGTGACACAAGGATTAGAGTATACTGCCACAGAGTCGAGGAAGATGATTTTACGTTTATTGTATTACATATTTCAATAGGTATATGGTTAGATATATAAGTAGTTAACAGCTAAAAGTTTTTGAAAAATAATGAGTCAAAATTTATATTTTCTTGTAATTTCTATGGCCTGGAGTTAAACAGATCATCTTAAATTTCTTTTCGAGAAGTTACAAGAATAATAGGAGTTATTAGACAACTTTCTAATTTCTTACATCATAGTCGTTCAGTGTGAAGAAGAATTGTTAGTAGTTCATCAGCAAGTTTGCAAATATGAAGCAAAACTAGAGTCTTGTGAAAATATTGAACCTCTTTCATGGAGCACAACTTTTAACTAATCATCAAAAACTGTTACATAACCATATAAATGTTTGCTGTAGTACAAAGAAACAAGAGAAAAATCTTCCAAGTCTGTCATGACAACAGTCCTCAGCAAACCAAACGATGGATTCTCTTTTTCTATCAATATATAGAGTCATTAGTTGTAAATAATCCCAGAAAATTCGAATCATAATCTCTAAACCACAAGTACATATTCCTAACAAAAAATAGACTACTTTGTGACAACAGCAACACGTGATCTAGCATTAAGAAGATGAGCAAATAAATCCAGCAGATGAAATTATCTCCAAAAATAAAAAAAGAAGTTCCAAGGGAGATATTGAAAAATTCACACTTACAGCTTCATGTAACCGGACAAAAATGTTCATATTTACAAAAATAAAGAAGGGAAAAGGAAAGGGAAAGGAAAACTATAGTGACAAACAGGATCATCCATATCCAGAAAGCTTGTCAAGAAATCCCCAACCTGCATGCTCATATCGTCACCACTGAAATCCGAATTCTCAAAATAACAAACAGCAAACTCCAGCAAATGGTGCACAACAGCAACAATCACAGGTTCTGCTTGCTCCACTGTGCATTGATACACACCCAAAAGAAAAGGCCAATAAGTACAATACAAAATTTGAGATACTAAAACGAGTAAAAAACCTTCAAACAACTAAATTAAAGTGTGAGGTTAAACTGCACATTTCTCCATAATTAATTATCAATAATCAACAATTATAAAAGTTATTAAGTACTTAAAACACAAGAATGGTAGTAAGCGACTGTAACAGAGAGTATAGTAATTCATAAGGCAATCATAGTGGTCGTTTCTGGAAGCTAAAAAGTAGAACAACAACTACAAAGCAGCGGAAATTAACGAAAACGAAGCGAGAAAACTACCTGACAAGGATTTATAAATGGAGGCGATGGCGAGACCCACCGAAATGACGGAGCGAATTTGCGTATCATTCCAAAGCTGAAACCCTAACTTCTTCTTGTTACCATCACCATCATCATCGTCTTCGATCGGCAAGATGCCGCGCTTCAGGAGGAGATAGAAGCGTTCGAGCCCAAGCCTGACTGAGGTGTCTGAACGGAGGCGGAGAAGAAAATCAGCGGAAGAGAGACGGTCTTCAAAGAGAGAGTGGAAGAGTCTCGTCAGGTGCTCCTCGGCCATGAGTGAGTGAGAGAGAGAGAGAGAGAGAGAGAGATTTTGGGTTTCTGTTTAGTGAGGGAAAGGGCGAATGGAATACAGAGAACGTGGAAATCGGAAATTTAACAAGAAGAAAAGAAAGTACTGTAAAAAGGCGGTCTTAG
This sequence comes from Erythroxylum panamense, assembly GCA_027123425.1. Lineage (NCBI taxonomy): Eukaryota > Viridiplantae > Streptophyta > Magnoliopsida > Malpighiales > Erythroxylaceae > Erythroxylum > Erythroxylum panamense. The sequence goes on along the minus strand of JAOTIZ010000008.1, from coordinate 13,706,648 downwards.
CTTTGTTTGCAAGTGAAGTGCTACAGTATGACGTGATTCTTTTGAGTAGGACGGGAGGACTCGTTTTGTTTTGGTCCACATCTTTTGAAACTTTTTCTAAAGCCAAAAAACAAATGTAACCAAGTATTGCTTTAATTATTAATTATTCTTTTTCAAGGTTAATAAAATAGAGTTTGTAATTTGCGCAAGTATATGTAAGAATCATATATTTGCAATAATAATATCATAGGTTTAAGGTTTTTTATTTCATTAATAAAATAAGTATAATATGGTATTGTCACGTGTTCACTAATTATTATCTTAATAATATTTTTAAATGAAATTTTATTTTTATTAAATAAAGAAAAATCTCACAAAACTTTTAAATCGTAACCAAGTTTTATTAAATTTTCTTAAAATCATTATTTTTACCTTTAATTTAATATTTTAAAAATCTAATAAAAGTAACTTTTGAAGTTATGAATATTTATTAAATAGATATTAATTTTAAGATAATAATAATTAAAAATAAATGTTGAATAAAGCTTATATTTCAAATTAATAAATATGCATTTATAAAAATCAATGTTATTTTTTTTAATATATTAAATATATTATTGTTCTCCAATATTAAAAGATATATATTTAATAATTATAAATATATATAAATATTACTTCAAATTATTACATATTTATACATGAAATATATATATATATATATATAATACTTTAATCTATAATATAATTTATTCATTTAAATTTGTC
>JAOTIZ010000008.1:13681272-13694295 GCA_027123425.1 Erythroxylum panamense | reverse complement strand
ATAATAATGATAATGATAATAGTGACTATTTTTTTGTAGAAATTGTGATCTTCATATAGTCTTACAGTTTAATTCGGTTTAAAACATACCAAAATAGGTTATGTAACCCAAAAAGAATTCAAACTGAACAATTCAAATTCGAACTTCAAACCACATTTAAAGAGTTAGATTAAGTTCTATACCATATGAAGTCATTCAAAACACAGGAGAATATCCAAGTTTAAGATGATATGAAGTAAAACGATAAGTAATAATATAATTGTATAAAAAAAACTTCATTTTAATGTTAGTTTTTTTTAGTAAAGATTGTTCTATCATAATAATGTTAATATAATTTGAAATTTTATGAAGGCAAAACATTCGAAGCCCTCCAAAACAGTGTCCTAATTCAATCTTGAAGTATATTGCTCAAATTTATTTCTATTATGATATAATAAGTATCTTATTCTTTTCTTTTATCTTTCCCATTTTCTAATTCTTTTTTTTCTTTCACAATATTCAAGAATTCACACTAATCAGTTCAAGCGTTCCAAAATTATTGTCTAATTCAATAATGCACGACAAAATTAACAATGATGGATAATGGAAAAAAAACATTTAGGAAAATAAAAGAAGAAAATGCATTAAATAGATACAAGAAATTAGGAATTTTCTGAGTCTGACAAAGAAAATGTAGATGATGAAGGTGGCGTTTCGATGTGAAGTCCTGTCGTCGCCCAAGCTGCATGAATTTTCTTATCCAATCTTTGCTGCTAATGGGCAATGGTTTGCAAGTCCTTATCCATCTCATCAAGTCGCTTATTGATTGCTTCAAGTTGGCTTTGTGTTTTATTGGAAATGTTTTCCAATAATCTACATACTTTTTCCCAATCTTTGGGTGCAGCTTCGTCTTCATTTGAATCAGTTGAATTATGTAATGGCATTGGAGGGGTAGAACATGAAGTGACAACTGAGAATTTTAACTTATATGTAGAATGTGTCCGATGATCTTTAAGCTACATCTTATCTTGTAACAATATTTCGGCGCGTCTTAAGTATATAACATCAAAAAATTGAGGGTTCGTAAATGTCAGTTGGCTAAGATCAATGCCAAAATGTTGACTCAAAGCAATAGCTAAATAGCCCATTCTTATCGATGTTGCTTTCTTTGTCGCAGATTTAATCAGAGATTCGAAAAAATGAGCGAACATGTTAGGTATGTATTTTTCATCAATGCAATATAACAGTGTCAATTCCTTAGCGGAGTATTTGTTTCTTTGGCTTTTTCCAAAGACAACATAACACATGAATTTATGAATGAGCAACCGTTCAGTAGAGGAAATGTAAGAATTGGATGCATTATAAGGATCGAACTCAGGGAAATCAGTCAAAAGCTTCCAATAAGTTGTTATTGAGAAGGTATGATGGGAACCTTCTACCTGTGATCTAGGAAAGTGGAAAACCTCCCGCAACAACCTCTCGTCTAATATATAAAGTTCACCTTTTAATCTGAACCAACAATTTTTAGGTTTGTTGGATTGAAACTTCAATGATGTAAAAAATTCTAAGGTGAGTTCCGGAGAAACGGTATAATTAATCTGTACAAAATGTCCCTAACCCCCTCTATTACAAAATCTAATCACTTTGTCTTTCAAACCTATTTGTTCTAAGAGGGTGAAATCAAAATATCGTGGAATGAGAATCGTTTTTCTTTAAGACCCAAATGCCTGGACGCTTCTTCTAGGGAATAAATAGGGAAAGGAGCGTTGTAATCTGCCGCTGTGTCTACGATCATTTCACTTCTCAGCTCAACTTCAATCTCTTCAACAGTTTTGTTCGATGTGGGAAGTATGATGGGGCGAAAGCCTAGAAAAAACAAATAAAGAAATAGGAGCATATTTAAAATTAAAAAACGAAAGTAGCAAAAATTAAAGGAACAGAGAGAAATAAGGAATGGCGACTGAAGAGGTCACAAATGTTAAACTTTAAAGGAAAAATTAGCATAACTTACAAAATTTTGAGGAAACTGTAAAGAATATGGATGAAAAAATAGGAAATATTTCTGAAAGAAGAGTTAAGGAAGAGACAGTAGAAGAAGAGGCGCACAAAGAGTCTGTCGTTCAGGGAAAATCTTCGGGGTGGTTGCGAATGTGAAGGTTTTAGAGAAAACTTAACCTAAGTTACAAGATTTTGAGGAGGGTTTGAAAAAAATTTGTGAGAAAATGGGAGATATTTGTGAAAGGAATCTTAAAGAAGAAAGAGGAGAAGAACAAGTGGGAAAGAGTTTGTGGTTTGTCTTAATTGTAATTTTTATAAAATTAGTTTTTGCTTTAAAATCTAATGGATTTATTTAGGGGGGAAAATTATCGTCAACATACACATTGCGTATTTATATAACAATTTTATTAAGGATAAATAGTTAATATTAAGTTAATTTTTATGATATAATAAATTGTTAATTTGATAATATTAATTTGGTAGGAGACAATAAAACAATTATATTTACATAAGATATGTGTAAAAAAAAGTGACTCAGTTGGCAAAATTAGTTGAATGATCAATTTAATTTATATTTTAATAAGATGAATATGAGTAATAATTTAGAAATAAAATGTTCACTTTAATGGTAAAGTTTATTACTAATTAAAGGTGAATTAATACTAATTAGTGATAATATTTAAATTGTCAAGATTTTATTATTATTGTGATTATTATTATTATTATTATTATTATTATTATTATTATTATTATTATTATTATTATTATTATTATCGTAATAGTTTATTCATTAATTTTATTTCCATTGTTATAATAACTGTTACATATCATTATTAAATTTTTTCAGATTATTATTAAAATTTTTGCTGAGTATTTATTATAACTATTATAATTATTTTTCTACTTGAGTATATGTACTTATTATTGTTAAATTGAATTATTTTGATGTCTTATTTTGTTATTTTTATTGATTATTAATTATTAAATTCTTATTAGTATTAATTTTATTATTGAATTTATTAATTTTATTATTTACATTTATTATTATTATATAAACATAAGAATTTTTAATAATAATATATTGGTGGAAAAAATCAGGAGTCTAAAATAAGGTAAAATTATAACAATTCTTGAAATAATAAATAAATTAACAAATTATAAGGAATTAGAAAAAATAATTTAACGTGTTTGTAAAGAAACATAATAATTATTAATAATAGTATAACAGTGAATAAACATAATGTTATTATTATTTATTATAATTTAATTTATAATAACAATAACGACTATAAGTATAGAAAAATTAATAATAATTCTTAAAATATTTTATAAATTAAAATTGATTATAAGGAATTATCGAAAATAAGGATATAATTTTTTTCCTTAGTATTATCAAGAACAAAATTAATAATAATGAGGAATTTTATCATATTATTTAATACAATCAATAACTAAATTATTAAATAATAATAAGAATAATAGTAAGTAGAAAATTGATAATTATCAAGATTTATTATTATTACTTTTGAAATTATATATATGTGTGTGCATTACTAATTAGCGTTAATTATAATATATTTAACACTAATCAAAAAAATTTGTTCTTTCAAATATAATTAATTAATTAACTAATTAGCTAATTTTGATTTAACTGTTGATAATTGTAATATAATAAATAAATTAATTAAAATTTTTCTTGAGTATTTATTATAATTATTATAATTATTTTTCTACTTGAGTATTTGTAGTTAACAGTAACACAGAAGAAGTTCATGAACAGTAACATAGAAGATGTTCGTGAACAATAACACATAAGAAGTTCATGAACAGTAATATAGAAGAAGCGAAACTCAGAAGGAACAAAACACAAAAGAAGATGATGTCATCACAGAAAAAGATAACATCATCATAGAAGAAGCAAAAGGCAGAAGAAGTAAAAGGCAAACGATAGCAAAACACAGAAGAAGATGATGTCACACAGAAGAAGATGAGTCATCACAGAAGAAGCAAAAAGGCAAAAGAAGCAAAACACAGACGATAGCAAAACATAGAAGAAGATGACGTCACATAGAAGAAGATGACGTCATCACAGAAGAAGCAAATTTCACTTTTGAACATCTTTCCTTATAAGGACCTTGACTTTCAGCTCAGATGTCTATAGTTTTCATACTATATATTGTTGGGAAGATGAAAAGGAAGACGCAGTCTCGCGCTCGCGACATGTCGTGAAAAATTTTCACTTCCATTTTCAACAACACATATACCGGATCATAACGATATTTCCTAAACATATCCATATAAGACTGTGTGAATTCGAAACATCTTTTACTCGTAATACTAACTCACAAATCCATGGTCCTATTCTCACAATAGTTTCATATGGACCAATTTATGTCGGGTTTAACGCCCCCTTTTTCCTAATTTGTTCACACCTTTATATATTATTATTATTATCATCGCTATATATAAAAATAAAATGACAAATATATATATATATATATATATATTACTAATTCCTATTAATTCATATATTTATGTGAAGTATAATATATATATATAGATAGATAGATATAATAATTAGTATTAATGACAATATATTTAACACCGATAAAAAAATTTGTGCTCTTTAAAATTTTCAGGTTAGCATTAGCTTCAATGATCTGGAAACATTTGAATGCAGACGTTTATCCTGCACATTAATATGCCGAACACACGATACACATGCATTAATAATTGCACAATTATAAGCATTCCCTTATGCACAAGTGTGTATATAAAATATGTACAATGCATACTTATGACAATCCTGGGTATTTTCCATCAAGTTCCACCAGAAAATCGATCTCGTATCAAAACTCATCTAAGTATAATTTATACTGAGATTTATGCCTCACTAAAACTATTAAAATCACAATTCATTACTCATTTGGAATCGTATAAATCCAATTATAATCAAAACACTGAAGTAAGTTTAGTGAAATTACCCCAGTTCATATAATTTAGGAACATACTCATTGTACCCGTTTTACATTTCTCACTCAATTTTTCTCAATTCATTTCCGATGGCTAAGATTTTTGGGAGAGATGTAGGGAAATATGTTGCAAGTCCTATGATTCAAGAATCAATTCATTTGGGTGTCTGGAGAAGAAGTTATGGCCAGACAAAGAAAGACAAAAGAAGCAAAACTCAGAAGAAGCAAAACCTAGAAGGAAAAAAGCCCAGAAGAAGACACGTCAACAAAATACAGAAGAAGATGCGTAAGCAAAACACAGAAGAAGTAAAATCCAGAAGGAACAAAACCCAGAAGAAGACACGTCAGCAAAATACAGAAGAAGACGCGTTAGCAAAACACAAAAGAAGACGCATCAGCAAAACACAGAAGATGTAAAACCCAGAAGGAACAAAACCCAGAAGAAGACACGTCAACAAAACACAAAAAAATACGCGTCAGCAACACAGAAGAAGTAAAACCTAGAAGAAGCGAAACTCAGAAGGAACCAAAACACAGAAGGAGTTCATGAACAGTAACACAGAAGGAGTTCATGAACAATAACACAGAAGGAGTTCATGAACAGTAACACAGAAGAAGCGAAACTTAGAAGAGACAAAACACAGAAGAAGCAAAAGGCAGAAGAAGCAAAACATAGACGATAGCAAAACGCAAAAGAAGATGACGTCACACAGAAAATGATGATGTCATCACAGAAGAAGCAAAAAGGCAAAAGAAGCAAAACACAGACGATAGCAAAACACAAAAGAAGATGACGTCACACAAAAGAAGATGACGTCATCACAGAAGAAGCAAAAAGGCAGAAGAAGCAAATTTCACTTTTGAACATCTTCCCTTATAAGGACCCTGACTTTCAGCTCAGGTGTCCAAAATTTTCATACTATATACTCTTGGAAAGATAAAAGGAAGATCTATAACTTTCATGAAGGCCATTTTGACGAATCTATCTAGATTGGTATAGAAATTTCACAGAAGTTTCAGATCGAGTTATTGCTATTTCAACTCCAACATCACTTTTACTTCACCTAATCACTAATAATCTTTCAAAAACTAATATTAACACTATATCCAAATTTTTTTCACAGACCTCTCCTAAGACAGTAGTAATACCTAGAGGTGTACTCGCCTCTAGCCCATACTGTAACAACTCTCTATCACAATGCAGTCTACATGCCAAATGTGGTGCGATAAAGGAGTGCATGGATCCTGGGACATATAGTGACTGGAGATGGCATACAGGTAGATCAAATAAGATAGAGGTAGTGATGAATTGGGAAGTTTTGAGAAATGTGTCAGAGATTTGAAGCTTCCTAGGATTGGCCGGATATTATCGGAGGTTTGTTGAGGGGTTTTCTCTGATCTCAGCTCCTCTAAAAAAACTTCTGAAGAAGAATGTAGTGTTCAAATGGAATGAGGAGTGTCAAAAGAGCTTCGAGGAGCTGAAACATCGGTTGACTACTGCACCAGTGTTGACTATTCTATCGAGGACCAGAGGATATGTGGTGTATAGCGATGCTTCGCATCAAAGATTGGGATGTGTATTGATGCAGCATGGCAAGGTGATCGCCTATGCATCGAGAGAATTAAGGACTCATAAGATAAATTATCCAGTACATGATTTAGAGTTAACTATAGTGGTCTTTGCTCTAAAGATTTGGAGACATTATCTGTATGGAGAGACTTTCCAGATCTTCACTGATCATAAGAGTCTGAGATATTTGCTGAGTTAGAGGGAGTTGAACTTGAGGCAAAGGAGATGGATTGAATTATTGAAAGATTATGATTGCACTATTGAGTTCCACTAGGGAAAAGCTAATGTGGTGGTAGATGCTTTGAGCAGGAAGGCTAATATCAGTGCAGCTCAAATTCAGTTATCGAGGCTACCTAATTTGATTCATTTGAGAGCTCTGAATGTGGAGCTGAAGCTGGAGAAAAATGAGGCACTGATTGCTACTTTGAAGCTGAGACCAATGCTACATGATAGGATCAGAAAAGTTCAGGGGAGAGATCCTCATACGGTAAAGCTTATGGGTAAAGTAAAGATGAATCTAGATTCTGCGTTTGAGTCGAGAGATGAGACATTATGGTTGAAATAGAGGCTGTGTGTGCCTAATGTGGATGAGTTGAGGAAGGAGATTCTTGAGGAAGCTCATATAGCCACCTATGCTATGCATCCTGGTACTACCAAGATGTATAACACACTGAAGCAACATTTATGGTGGCTAGGAATGAAGAAGCAAGTGGCGGAGTATGTATCTAGGTGTATGAGGTGCCAGCAGGTGAAAGTTGAGCACCAGGCTCTGGTAAGGAAGTTCCATTCGTTGCCCATTCTGGAGTGAAAATGGGAACGGATCACTATGGACTTCATTATGGGATTGCCTAAGACTCCAAGGCAGCGTGATGCTATATGGGTCATAGTGGACCGGTTGACTAAATTGGTCCACTTCTTACCAGTGAGAGAGAATAACTTGAAGTGAATCACACGTTAGTATAGACTTAATATTCAATATACAAAACACACAAGAAGGGGGTTGAATTGTGTATCCGTTTTTGAATACAATCCCCTTTTTAAAACAAACTTCTTTTTAAAAAAACTTGCTTTCTCAAATGATTAAAAAATAGTATTATGAAGTATTGCAATCTACTTCTAAGTATTTGTATCAGCAAAAGAAATTAACAATTGAGAGACGAGAGTAAGAATCGACAAAACAGTTTTACATTGGTTCACCCCAAACTGTGGGCTACGTCCAAACTGTGAGATACAAGGATTCTTTTCACCAAGCCTCTTCAGGTCTCTTACAACAAGTATTCTTTTCTGACTTAGCCTCTTCAGGCTATCAGCTTTTATTCCTTCTACTGAAAGATGTTTCGAGCTTTTTTATAGACAATAATAGCTCTAAGTTTAGTACAATGAATACAATTTTTAGCTTTTGAATCTCTAGCCTTTCTTGAAAATCACTAACTTTTTCAGTCTTCGACTCCGACTCGTATGTATAGCCTTTGTCTTCAACTGCTTCTTTCTTTTTGTTTCTTGATCTTTGAAGAAATGGTTATTTAGTTGATTTCTGTAACTTACTTAACTGATTGACCATCTGACGTGGTATCGGGTCTTCTTTTTTTATTCTTTCATCTCATTTTTCTTCACTTCGTCTCATTTCTATCGTCTCATTTTCAGCTTCGCTTTGTCTCATTTCTATCGTCTCATTTTGCTTTCCGCTTCCATCTCATTTTGCTTTCCTATTCCATCTCATTTCTACCGTCTCATTTTCGGCTTTCGCTTCCGTCTCATATTCTTTCGTCTCATTTTGCTTTCTGTCTCATTTCTATCATCTCATTTTCTTCCATCTCATTTTTAGCTTCCGCTTCCATCTCATATTCTTCCGTCTCATTTTTAGCTTCTGCTTCCGTGTCATATTCTTTCGTCTCATTGTCTTCCATCTCATATTCTTCCGTCTCATTTTCATCTTTCACTTCCGTCTCATATTCTTCTAACTAATTTTGTATATGCATTATTATTTGGTCTTCATTAAAATTATTAATCATAAGGTCATTTTGACTTAACATAACTCACTTGATCAGTTGGCCCAGAAATATGTGAATGAGGTGGTGAGACTGCATGGAATTCCAATGTCTATAGTATCGGACAGGGATCCGAGATTTACTTCAAGATTTTGGAGGAGCTTGCAATCTGCTATGGGTACTAAGCTCAACTTTAGTACAACGTTTCATCCTCAAACAGATGGACAGAGTGAAAGAACAATCAAGACTATTGAGGATATGCTTAGAGCTTATATATTGGAGTTTAGAGGAGCTTGGGATCAATATATGGCATTGATAGAGTTTGCCTACAACAACCACTACCATAGTAGTATCGGAATGGCATCGTATGAGGCACTGTATGGTAGAAAATGTCAGTCGCCATTATATTAGGATGAAGAGGGCTTAAGAATGGTTGAAGGCCCAGATTTAATACAAGATACAGTGGATAAAGTGAAGTTGATCCGAGGCCGAATTAAAGCGGCTCAAGATAGACAAAAGAGTTATATAGATCATCATCGATTGGATATGGAGTATAGTGTCGGAGATAGAGTATTCTTGAGAGTGTCACCTTGGAAAGGAGTTTTAAGATTCGGTAAAAAGGGCAAGTTGAGCCGTAAGTACATTGGTCCTTATGAGATCATTGAGAGGATAGGACCTTTGGCCTAGAAGTTTGCTTTACTGAATGAAATGTCCCAATTGCATAATGTGTATCATGTTAGTATACTCTGAAGATACCGATCAGATTTGACACATGTGATACTGGCTCAAGAGATTGAGGTTGCTAGTAACTTAAGCTATATTGAGGAGCCGATCAAGATTGTAGGATCGCAGATCAAGCAGTTAAGGAATAGAGTCATTCCATTGATGAAAGTCATTTGGAGGAACCACTCAACTGAGGAAGCAACATGGGAGACAGAGGAGCATATGCTGAGATATTATCCCCACCTGTTCGAACAAATAGGTAAGAATTTCGAGGACGAAATTTCTTTAAGGGGGGAGAGTTGTAACATCCCATTATTATGGGAAGGTTAAAATAGTTTATGTGAGTGATTAATGAGAGTTAGAAATGCATTTCCATGTTCATGCATATTATGTCATACACATACATATGAACAGTGAAGTTGTGGCATATGAAAATAATTGAACATGCATTCATGAATAATTCCAGGTATAATTAGATTGAGTTATGATTTTTGGGTATTTTTAGAATTTTGAATTTATTTATATGAAAAATTCTATTGGTTAGTAAGAATATTGCAATTGTGAATTATGGTGAATTTAGGCATAAATTTTGAAAAATTATACAAATAGGAAAAACATCAAATGAAGCTTTGGAGATAGTTGGATTGTAAAGATGAGAGTTTAAAGGAGTTAGTTCCAAAAGAAACTAAGTTGGAGCTTAGATATAAGGAAAGTGACAAGTGTCACTTAGGCTTTGGTATTTTTGCTAGAAGTAGGTTTCTGTTCTCTAATAGTTGAGAAGATAAGTTATATGTCTAAGTTCATTCTTCGTTGTCATCTTCTTCAAATTTCCTTCCCAAACACAAAGTTTTCCATAAAATTCCTTCTAAAAGATTTCTCTGCTTTTCCTTTCCTACACCAAACCCACTTTGTTATTTGGGTCTTCTACCCTAAGAAAAACTAGAAGCTAGTCATTGTCCTCAGTGAAGTACGTAAATTGCATAGAGTTTAGGGCTTGAAGATTTTGAAGTTTTCAAAAGGTAAGTAGTGAATAAATCCTTTAGAGTAGGGGATTTATGAAGAAAGTTGATGAATTACTATCATCTGCATGGAAATGGCATTTAAGTGTATATTCATAAATATTGTGTGGTTGGGAGGAAATTTGAAGAAGATGACAACGAAGAATGAACTTAGACATATAACTTAACTTCTCCACTCTCAGAGAACAGTAATCTACTTCTAGCAAAAGTACCAAAGCCTAAGTGACACTTATCACTTTCCTCATATCTAAGCTCTAACTTAGTTTCTTTTGAAACTAACTCCTTTAAACTCTCATCTTTACAATCCAACTATCTCCAAAACTTCATTTGATGTCTTTTTCTATTTGTATAATTTTTTAAAATTTATGCCTAAATTCACCAAAATTCACAATTGAAATATTCTTACTAACAAATAGAATTTTTCATATAAATAAATTCAAAATTCTCAAAACACCCAAAAATCATAACTCAATCTAATTATACCTGGATTTCATGAATTCATGTACAATTATTTTCATATGCCACAACTTCACTATTCATATGTATGTGTATGACCTAATATGCATGAACATGAAAATGCATTTCTAACTCTCATTAATCACTCACATAAACCGTTTTAACCTTCCCACAATAATGGGATGTTATAAAGAAGGTCTCAAATGTTAAGTAAAAATGACTTTATGATTAATTTTGATGAAAACCAAATAATAAGATGGAAGCAAAAGGAAAATGAGATGGATAAAAAATGAGACGGAAGCGAAGGAAAATGAGAGGGAAGCAAAAATGAGACGGAAGCGAAGCAAAAATGAGACGGAAGCAAAAGAAAAATGAGACGGAAGCAAAAATGAGACGAAAGAAAAAGCAAAATGATACGGAAGCAAAAATGAGACGGAAGTGAAGCAAAAATGGGACAGAAGCGAAGCAAAATGAGACGGAAGCAAAAGCAATATGAGACGAAGCGAAGCCGAAAAGAAGACGAAGAAAAAAAGACAAAAAAGCAAATCAGGTTGAGTTAGTTACAGAATTCAACTGAATAACCGTTTCTTTAAAGATCGAGAATCAAGAAGAAAGAAGCAGTTTTCAAGAAGCAGTTAAAGATGAAAACTAGAAATATGAGTCGATGTCGAAGACTGAAAAAGTTAGAAAAGTTAGTGATTTTTCTTCTTAGTGATATTCAAGAGCTAAACACTATATTTGTGCGAAAACGCGAGAGCTATATTTTCTGTAACAAAGCTCGCAATATCTTTCTATAAGAAAGAGGAATAGTTGAGAGCCTGAAGAGGTTAAGTGAAAAAGAATACTTGCCGTACGAGACCTGAAGAGGCTCAGTGAAAAGAATACTTATACTGTTGTGAAGTATAGTGAAATCTTAGAAGGAATTCTAAGGACTGGACATAGCCCATGGTTTGGGGTGAACCAGTATAAAATTGTTGTATCGACTCTCACTCTTATCTCTTAACTCTTGTTTCTATTACTGACATAAATACTTTTTAATATTGTTTGTCAATCCTTTTGAGAAAGCAAATTATTTTTTAAAGTAAGGGGATTGGATAAAAATTTGATTACACAATTCAATCCCCCTTCTTATGGATTTTGTATATCGTATACTAATGTGTGATTCACTTCAATTGGTATCAGAGCTCGGTATCCAAGAACTACCGTAACAAAGTGTTGATAAAGATCCATAGCGGAGTCACATGTATACATAGCTGAAGGTGCCTCGGTAACTAGACCTTCGGTGTTCAATGGAGAAGACTATCATTACTAGAAAGAAAGGATGCGACTCTTCATTGAATGTACTCATATCGATCTTTGGGAGATAATAGAAAATGGACCTTACACACCAGTAGATGAAGAAGGAAATGCCATTCCACGAATCAGATGGTCTGCAGAACATAAAGCAAGATTCCAAGTGAATTCAAAGGCCAAGTTCTTCTTGAGTTGTGCCCTAAGCAGAAGTGAGTACGATAAAGTTCATGGATGCGATACTGTGAAGGAGATGTAGGACACGCTATCCATCACACATGAAGGCACAAATCAAGTAAAGGATTCCAAGATAAGCATTCTTGTACACCAGTATGAGCTGTTCAAAATGAAAGACGAAGAGTCTATCGATCAAATATTTGGAAGATTTCAAACAATCATCAATGGACTTAAAGCTCTCGGTAGAATGTACGATAATTAAGATCACGTTAGAAAGATTTTAAGAAGCCTACCGAAGAGATGGAGACCAAAAGTTACAGCCGTACAAGAAGTCAAGGATTTAAGCGTATTAAAGCTTAATGAATTACTTGGATCTCTAAAAATGCATTAAGTAGTACTCGATGCTGAAGATAAGCCCAGACAGGACAAGTCCATAGCAATGAAGGCTAGACAGAAGAATCAGAAGAAACAAAGGAAGAAAAGCTCATCGTCAAAAGCACTGAAGATTGAGGCAGTCAAGGATGATGACTCCAGCAATTCAGATCATACTTCAAGCGAGGACGATGATGAACTATCCTTTATCTCAAGAAAGATCAGACGTATGTGGAAGAAAAAGGCTAGAGGAAATAAAGAATCCTACTTCAAGAAGAATAGCAAAGCTGAAGAGAAGAACGAGAAAACATCCATCACATGCTATGTGTTGGACCCCGATTTCTTTTTCTTAGTAAATAAGCATGTTTAATTATTTTTTTAGGTTTAGTTTGCCTAAATTCTTTTTAGTAATTAATTTGAGGTTTTTAGTGCTTAGTTAATGGGTATTAAATGAAGGGATTTAGTGAAAATTAGAGTTT
>JAOTIZ010000008.1:13668420-13681172 GCA_027123425.1 Erythroxylum panamense | reverse complement strand
AACAATTCTAAAAAAATAATTCAAAATTTTGATAAAATAGAAAATAATTAATAATTCAAAATTTTGAATTATTTTCATTATTTTACAATAAATTATTATATACCGATAATTATTATATATTGATAATTATTATATATAGAAATGATTAGAATATAATAAAAAATATATAAATTAAAATAGATAAGATATAAACAAAAAAATGTTAAATTAAATAAATTACAATACAATATGATAATGAACTATTTTGTAATTTTAAAAAAATTAGGGACTATTTTATAAAATTAAAAAATTATCCAAAACGAAGTCCAGTATTAATCAGTATCAGTATAGTACCAAATCAAAACTCAATCCGATACTAAGAACGATATGGTATTCGTAACATTGCGCACTACACCTTCCAACCTAAGGTTACGAGTTGTGAGATATTATGATTTGTTTTGCATAATTTTACGCTTCTCACCAAGAAATATTAATCGTGGATTTACCCTAAAGTAGATCTTCTGCAGTCCAGTTCATCTCTACATAAATTTAACTAGTCAGAAAAGGAGACATGCCGGCTTCTTCTGAAAGAGCATAATTGAAGAGAATATTACCAGAAAAGACTAAAATAAATTAATTAGTAAATGAACCAATACGATGAGAACGTACTTGTCAGCTTACACATAACTGTTTCTAAAACTTTTGGGTCTTCTTTAAGTTCTACATCAATAAAAAATTTTCCTTTTAGAAACTTTAGATGTCTTCTTCAGAAATCCATTGAAATATCTCTACTATTTCTTGGAAAGAACTATGCAAGTTCAATCAACAATAATAGTAATACAAACAGCCGTCCCACTGAAATTCAAGAAACCAAGTGGGGATTGAGCACAGCTCCAATGAACAACAGTAGACCAGAATTCTCTTCCTTGATTGTGAAAATGAATGGATGGTCAGCCACAAAGGTTGGAGCGCCCAGCCTTCCACATCGAAGCCTGTACTGAGAACAAGTACTAACTGCAGCTTCGGTTCCTTCCTCATTAACTTCAATATATGCCTTGTGGAAAAGCTTTGAGAGGACAGGTGGCCAGGCACTATCTACCATCTCTGAGAGCTCGCCTGTGTCTTTGAAAGGCAGCTCCAATCCCAGTTCCTGCATAGTTTCTGATGCTTCAAAGTTGAAGGCAAACTTGAACCTCGGAACCCAAAACAATCTAAGATTCTCTTCCCTTAAACTCAAAGGACCATCAAATGCCTTAGGATTGCTCCTCAAATTTTCCACCAGAGCTGCCAAGCCATCTCTTGCATCAGGAAGAAAGAAGTACATGGAAAATCGCATGTTGTCTAGTCCACTTTGGTATGGTAGTTGAAGAACTTTGTAACCATCATAGCTTCCATACAGGTTTTTATGATCACTCCTAACAGTCATGACAGGAACTTGAACAATCTGCCCATCGAGAAGGTAAAACTCCTTGTGCTGTGTCTTGGATTCATCAAACCTTCGGTCCCATGCTCCTTTAAAATATAGTGCATTGGCAAGGACAAGGGCTGTATCACTTTCTAGACTACCCTGTGGGAGTAGGTCTTTGATGAGTCCATTACTCGCAGACTCTGCCCAAGAATTAACTTCATTCACCACGTTATTACCCTACAAGGACAATCATTAAACTATGTACGAGCTCCTCTTGTCCAGTAATAGAAACGCAATGAATTTTCAGATAAGAGAACAAGTGTGGGCATTTAAGCATCACCTTATTAATAACAAAGTCAACTTCTTGGACTGTTGCATGGTAGATACCACTGACCACCTCCTTAAAAGAAGGCTTGAAGTGTAATCCATGGCGAATCCAAGCACCGTTGACAAATGATACAACAGGCCCTCCATTGCTACCAGTTGACGGCGACAATACTGAAGAAAGAGTCTCTGAAGCCGAAGAGATGAGCTCGTTGGCACTTTGTGATCCAAGATAGGAAAGCAACTGCTCCAAGGTAGACCCCTTTGAGCCCAGAGCAATCAGGCTCAACATGGAGTGGAACGACAAAGGAGAAAACAAAAAGTTAGATCCTTTCTCAACTTCTTTTGATAGAATATGGGCTGCCATATCCAAAGAGAACTTGGTGTCTGATTTGCTGGTCATGATGGTGTTTCCTGGGAATCTGTCAATATAGAATGCCAACGTACGATGTAATTAGTTGTTTGATTTGGTCGCTCCTTCGACATTCTATATTTATAGAGTACGACGAGAGTCGCTATGTCCTATCCTATGTGCATCCGTCGCCAGTCCACAACTTATTTAATAAGTTCTTGATAAGATTCCGATATTCACAAAGAAAACGGGAAATTGCTCTCTTCTCAGCGGAACTAGTCCATGGCTTAGCATTCCATAGATGATTACCACATCAGACAATCGGTCACTTTCACCATCTCTTAATTCCATATGTATAACGTTATTAATAGAACAAAATTTTTCTTGTCAAATGCAAGCTGATTTATGAGACAAAACAAAGGTCGTTACTTTGGATTTATGGACATCATTGACATGACCGGATATATTTGTATATTCTTATACGTCTGTTATTATTTTTTGGGGATAATTACGATAGATTTTTATAATTTTTATAAATTATACCTCCAAATTCAATTTGGTAATTAATATGAAAAATTGGGTCTTTGACTTTCATAAAAAGGAAATTGAATTATTTAATAGTAGTTTAAGTCTCTTTTTTATAATATTTGAATGAATCCAAGAAAAAGACTATTATTTATTTTTCTTTTACTTGCTCTTTCCCTCTCCTAACTCCTAACTAAAAAATCGTTCTATTTTTCTTTTTCTTTCCTAGCTTTCAGTGCAGAAAAAAAGCAATGATTTTTAGTTATGCAATAAATAATTAAAATAGTAATTTTGAAGTTGATGATATATTTAACTCCTTTTCTTAGTGTGTTTATGAGAAAAAAACGTGTACAATTGTCTTAATTTCTTTTTTTGAATAATATGAATATGTTAAACCACAAAAGACAACAAAAGGTACAAAAATAGCAAGCCAAAGTATACAAAGTGTAAGCTCAGTGTAAATTAATTAAGAACTATGCAAAAAGTTTTGTTTCAAGCCCCCAACAGAAAGATCAATCGAGGTTAAGAAAATTGCCAATTTGCAAGAAGAAATTGACTGCACGTGTGCTTATCTTTGAATGTGTATATATGACTTCTTACTTTATCATTATCAATCAGGTTACATCCTCCCATCTTAGACATTAATTGGAGAATATCCTTCTATTTATTTCATCCCCATACATAAATGATCAGGTAGGATAAAGCCTTATGTAAATCTATGTATAACCTTTGTCGTTATGTCTTGTTTTAAGACTCTAGTCCACTATGTCAAACCGTGCTCCAGATGCATTGTTCAACTTACATCGATTAAGAACTTTAGTTCAGCCTATGTTGGAGTAGCTACATTGGAACAATAAATGGTCTAGTGTTTCTTGTCAAGATCTACATAAGGTACACCAGTTAGGGATGTTCATGAAACTTGCTAGCCGATTCATTGTAGCAAGTCTGCCTCTAATTGCCAACCATAAGGTGAGAGCAACTCGGAGTAGTGGATATTTTATCCAAACTAGTCTACACCAAGGTACATTTGGTGTAGATATACAGAATAGTTTCTTACATGAGTTATTAGTAAAATTAGATGAATTTGTGCCTTTCCATATAAGTTTGGCTTCGGTGTCAAATCTAAGTGCAAAGTTGGTAAGGAATGAGGTGATTTTTGAAACTAGGAGAATGTTGATTATGAAATTCTTATTAACAAGAGCCTGTGATACTATTGCATTTAGCTAATAGAAATACTTAAGAGGGGATATAAAGTTTATATTCTCCAGAGGTCCAAATGGTGTCCATTTATCAGACCATTAGAAGGAATTATCTTCATTGTCAATCTCCTTGAAGCATTGCATCCTTATTTTATCCCTTAACAAAGTCAAGAACTTCATTATAGAAGATGCATTCATAGGTGGCTTGAAGTTCCAAAAGTTCTGTTTCTTGATGTAATATGCACTCGCCTATTTAACCAATATTGTATATTTGTCTTTGCATAATCTCCAAATTCTCTTAGATAGCATCACCATATTAGTAACATTGAGTTGAGTAATTCCTAAACCACCTTGTGCTTTTGGTGGACATATATCTGACCATTTAATCTTCAATTTTATTTCTTTCTTTTTGCATCCAAACTACATATATCTTTTGAGTATCTTTTCTATGTCTTCGATTATGGCTTTAGGAAAAACCAAATGTCATGTTTAGTATATATTAATAGAGATGTGCAATGAATTGATCAATTAAGCTCTTCTAGCTAGAGATAAAGCCTTAAAGCTCTAACTATTTAATATACTATGTATTTTCCCAATTAAAGGATTAAAATAAGCATATGTAGATTTAGTAGATGATATTGGTATGCTAAGATATATAACAGGAATCTGAAATGCTTAAACCTAGTGACGGAGGACAACCATAAAGCTTGGTCAGTAACTCTTGCAGATAGATGTATTCCACTCCTTGAATTGTTAGATTTTAACCCTAATAGCCTACTGAATATATTTAGGGTAGTTATAATTGAAGAGATGGACATGTCATCAACTTTGGGGAAGACAAATAAGTTGTTAACAAAGTTTAAGTTCATAGTTTTAAGTTTCTTGCACTTTGAGTGGTAGTAGAAATTACTATTTCGTTCCACAACTCTTCTTAATAATTTGTTAAAGACGTCCATCACCATTGAGAAAAGATAGGGAGAGATGTGATCCCCTTGTTTAAGGCCTTTAACACCTTTGAAGGTACTTATAAGTTCATCATTAACCAAAATGTAGGAGACTGTTGTAAGGCATTGCCTTATCCACCCAATTTATATACTAAGAAAACCATATGCATGCTTCAAGTGTGTTAAGTATGAATGTCCAATCAACTATATCATATACATTTTGGAAATCAACTTTAAACGCACAATTCCTTCTGCTTCTTCTCCTAGTATAATGTTTGAAGATTTTATGGACTAAAAGGATGTTATCCCTAATGTGTCTACTGGGTATGTATGCTCCTTGTGAATGATCAATGTGAGCTTATAATACCACCTTTAGTTTATCTACAAGTAGTTTTGATATTACATTATATGTTGAGTTGCAACAAGCAATAAGGTGGAAGCCTCTCCTTGATTTTTGCTCTTATCCTTTAGAGATGAGACTGATGGTAGTTATATTGATCTCTTTCAATAGTTTCTTTTCCCTGAAAAATTCAATAACATAATCCACAACTTTTTTTTTTCTAGAAACCATAAATAAAGAAAAAATTGACATCAAAACCATCTGGTCTAGTAGCTTTAAAAGGGCTTAAAGATTTAAAATTATTCTCAACTTCTTTTGTAGTAGAAGGTCTGCATAAAATTTCAAGTTCTTAATGAAATAGATGATATCGAATGATTGCTTTGATTAGTAATGCAGAAGATTGAGCAAGAGAATAGGTACTAAGGGGGTTGATGAAATAGTCTTCGACTTCTATAAGGAATTTGATATGTTTGGTTAGGATGATATTATCTTTGGATAGACTAACAATTCTATTGACAACTTTCCTTAACAGGACAATTATGTGAAAGAAGGATGAGTTTTTATCCCCATCCTTCAACCACTTGATCTTTGACCTTTGTTTCATTAAGGAGTGGTCAAAGTTTAAAGTTTGAGTGAAGTTTTGGAGAGCTTATTTCTTAAGGTTTTGTAAAATAGAGCAAGATGAGTTATTGTATAGATTAGTTTGAGCTTTGTTTAGGCCACAATATTAAGCCGATGATGGGTGTTTCCTACATTCTGTCTATACAATGTTTTGAATTCTTCCTTTATGCTTCAAACCTATTTTTGTTAAGGTAAATTGCTTAGTATTATAAACCTATAAGTTTAATCCTTTAAAGATAGCAACAAAGAAACCAGGGAGATCAACCAAAAAATTATTAAATCGTAAAAGTACTCTTTTGGTTGAGGGACTTACAAGTGATGGAAGGATGGTAAGAGAATGATATGAAAAACCTAGACTAGGATAGAGAACTTTATAGTGGGAAAGTTTAGAACCGTTTAGATTACCTAAACCTTAATCTAGTTTCTTCTTCAAGAACACACTATCCTTCTGCTTATTGCTCCATATATAGAAGTTTCCTCTAAAAGACAAGTCAATCACTTGGATATCGTTCAAGCAGTTCCTCATATCATCACAAAAGGATCCGGAACAGTTATTTCTTTCAGCCTCGTTTAGATGAATGGTTAAGTTGAAATCCCAAGTAGTGCCCATAGTGCTTTGATTTTAGTTGATACCACTTTGATCTTTGTACCAACGAGAAGTCCCTTGAAAAGCATAAATGATAGATGTAGCTATTACGAGGTTTTCAATTTTCAACATTCAACTTTACTTTCAAATGTATCATCTGATCACTAATCAAATTGCTAAGAACTTCTATTTTTCCTCATTTAATAGTACTAGTATCCTTTCATTGGGGTGGCATGAGTAGTTTGTAATCATTCTCCATTGGTTTGACAAGAGGCTTAATAAGTTACAAGATATCTTCTTTTATCCTAGATTTCAAATGCTTATAATGAAAGGTTTATTTTCTAAAATAAAGTCACCAAGATCCAGTTATTTAGAAGGGGAGTTCATTCCATGCAAGTTCAAATATTAGTAAGTTTTTAAAAAGAATTGCTTTGTTACATGTTAAAAGTGATTCAATAGATCAATGTTTCAATAGTTAAATATCAAAAATTTCAGAGAATATATAAATTTTAAAAAAGTTCGTAAATTTTAAAAAAGTTCAATGTTAAGTATTTAATAATTATTAGTAATTATTATTATAAATAATATTAAATATTTTTGATAAAATAAAAATTTAAAATAATAATAATGATCATTAATAAATATTAAATAATAATATAGAAGTAGATCCATAATTTGTATGATCGTAAAAACATTAAACATCTTCTTGCACATTCAGAAAACAAAAATTTTCAATTATAATATCAATTAAGAGTTCTTGTACACAAATTGGATAAGGTAAAAACTTCCATTGAAACGACCTATTTTAGGTTTCTACCAGAAACACTAGACATACTAAAAAATGACTACCTAATCTACATATTTCTCAGGACCGGGTTGCTCTTTGTTGCAAAGCCCATATGAATCACATCAAGATCTTGTAATTACTAACACCATGAAAGAACACTGATAATAATTTCTTTCATGAAGACATTTCAAACTGATAATCTTTTCAACAAAGACCGGGTTGCCCTTTTTTGAAACGTTGTTTTCCAGTTGAAAGAGTACCTAAAAAATCATCTCAATTTTCATCTTTTATTGTTGCATTTGGACCAAGATCAGAATCAGGAGGAACTTCATTAAGATCAGACAATCATCTTTTTCTCACACCTTCACCTTCATCTTGGCCTGGGTTATTGCACTTTTCAAGTGATTGATTTTTCTCTTTCTCTTTTGCTTCTCTAGTCAGCCATATTAAAACTATAACCGAAAACTTGAAACAAGATGAGATCGACATAAAATTGGCATGAAAAGAGAGGCAAAAATAAAAGGAAAGAGAGAGAGCAAGCAAGAAATGAGTACCTTTTCATTATATGTATTTTTATTAGAAAAAGAAGATTGTAAAACATATGGAAGAGATTTCTAATTGCTACACCAACTTAGGCGTTTTCAATTACTACATTTTTTTATAGCTACAATTACGTGGTTTTTATAGATACACATCTATTTTTTATTATCACGTACTTAATTGAGGGTGATTCTTGGAGCAATTAATAAAGTTTCTCATTTAAAACAACCTTTTTATAAAAATAAGACTACATACATTATGATTCTCTTCAAACTTCTGCAAAGTGGGGAGCTTGTGCATTGGGTATGTTGAGTTTGACTTTTTATCATGTACATAATTGGTGGTTGTAAATTTGTTTATTTTTTTTTCTCTTTTTTAAGGGTGATTAATTAGTTGATTAGAGATAGATTTTTTTAATGATCTCCAAGTAGGATGATTTTTTTAAAATTTCCAAGAATTAAAACTTTTGTAATCTTTCAATGAGACTCATGAATTATTATTTGGATTTAATTTAGTTTTAATTTTGATTTATTAAGCGAATTACAAAACAAATAATTTATGGTTATTGTATGAGTTTAAAATTTTATTTTAAAAGTTAATTAGTATGCATTTAAAGAATAAAGTCTATATTAACAATAAAAAATATTTTTTATGTATGCACAAAGCGTTTAAAATATATGATTTCTTATTCCAAGCACATTGACTATGTGCTAACACACCATATAAACATGTAACTCCATGCTAACAACAATATACAATGATTAATATATAATAGAAATTATTGAACAGGAAAAAAAAAAGAGAGAAGAAAATTTTTGCCTAGTTATCACTTATCATGCATATCATTATTGAAGAGTTGTACATTAACGAAAGATAGCTAATTAAAGTCTAAGGAGAACTTTTCTGAGGAGTTGAAGAAGCTGGAGGTATCCCAGGTGATGGAGGAAATTTTGGTAACGGAGGGAGAGGTAAAAACGGCAAGGAAGGTGGTGGTGGTGGAGGTGTCAGGCCGGGAATTGGCAGAAAAGGAATCAACGGTGACGGTGGAGGCTGAAGAGGGTTCGGGGGAAGTAATGGAGGAAACAACGGTGGTGGCTGAAGAGGGTTCGGGGGAAGTAATGGAGGAAACAACGGTGGTGGCTGAAATGGATTTGGAATTAGTGGAGGCGGCTGAAATGGATTTGGAATTAGTGGAGGTGGCTGAAAAGGGTTTGGTGGAAATAGTGGTGGTGTTGGAAAAAAGGTCTGAGGTTTCACTACTTTGTCATCATTATTTGATAATTTCTTAGTCCTTGGTGGCTCACCATTAGTAGGTTTTGTCTGCAACGGTGTGCCTGGAAATGATGGCATGCTGGGTAGTCCTGGAAGAGATGGTAAAGGGGGGAGTTGCGGCAATGGTGGTAATTGCGGAAGTGGAGTTAGAGGAAGATCAGGAAGAGTGGGGAATTCATCAGGTGTTGTTGGGTCTTTAAGTGGAGGTGGGAAGCTAGGATTTTCTGGCAAATTGGGTAGTGATGTTTTCTTGGCATGAAACGGCACGGAGTTTTGGATGCTTGGTTTCTGGTTGCATAAGATTGGTTGTTTTTGAGGCTTGAAAGAAAAGAAACCAGCTGAGAAGATGTGTGTTCCTTGCTTTCTTGACTTTAGATGGAGTGATGAAGATATTGCTTTTGATGCCACGGAGCAATATGGCTCACTGCTTCTTAGCAACTTCACGGAGCATGTCTTGATTTTGCTTACATGTTTGCCAATTGAGTAAGGCAAATGAACTCTGAACTCTCCATGTTCATTTGTTTTAACTTCTTGATGAAAATTTGGTCCCAAACTACCATCCTTGCACTCAACTGCCACAGAAGCACCTATATAGAAAAAAAAAAAACCCACAAAAGTTATTAATCACAGATATTAAACAAGCAGAGAATCAAGGAAGCTCTTCAGGAACCTGAAATGAAGTGACTGCTCTTCGAGAAATCCTGCTGGAAGCAAGTGTCGCAGTAGACAGTGCCAACAACAACGGAAGATGGAAGTTCTTTTACATGTCTGGCCTCTGATTCATTATAAAATCTGGAACTGAGAAGGAATAGTATGAAAAACCAAGGCATCTTGATTCTTGTTCTCTTTTCTGCTCTCTCTCTCTCTCTCACTCACCTGCTACTGTAAATTTGTATCTTACTCTTTAAGATGCCCTTTTAAGCTTTCTAAAGCTTAAAACTCTAATGCCCCACCAGACCTCTTTTATGGGATTCATGCAAAAGCCAGTCAACTAGAGGGTAGCACTGATTGTGGGGCTATTGCCTACCACCAAACGGCACAAGAGGAAGGTGATTTGAAGATAGAGGGTAGATAAACAAAGGCTCCAAAGCATACCCTTCGGCTACCTTTTTATTCATTTCCATTTATTAGGTTTGTTCTTTAGTTCGCCAAATAGGGATAGTTGTCCCCCTGTTGGTTCACGAGACATGCAGAGTGGCCATAAAATATTCCATTTACGTACTACATCTCTTAGACAGTAGCGACCAATTCTATAAGAATGTTGTTTAATTGCTTGGTTTGCTTGTTGCTGTCATATTCACTCCTTAATTATCAACTTTAGTCACGTGAATTGGTATCGGCTCAGGATCTCAGTTTGACGTTGTAGAAGCCACCAAAGGCAGAGCTGCATGTGAACTACTGGATAGACATTAACCTTTCAATTCTTCTTGCACTAAAGCAGAACCTCATTGCTCGTCTGAACTCGCTAAAAAGAAATGTATGTTGAAGCAGTAGCTGGTGACAAGCTTGACATAACTTAATTAGGATGTGAAAAAGAGAAATTCATCATGGACACGAAATGTCGTGACAGTCGTATGGGGCCATTTCGATGTTCACGGGTATAACAGAAGCTAGTCTCCTCTCCGCTAATCTAAGATTGAAGGTCTTTTTCCTTGAGAATCCGTGCTGCTAAGCAAGAGTGAATCATGATAGACTTCTTGTTTTGGTGATAATGGGAACTACTATTTAAATAGTTTACCCAAAAATCAGCAAAATTATCAAGACTAGTAACTGAAAATACATATTTACATAAAAGTTACATATTATTTAGATCACATTATACGGAAATATAATCAGCTCCGAAAAATGACATAAGTTTGTCAGAATTTATAATTTATATATAAGATGTTCATTTTAATAATTTTTGTTAAGGCTTGCATGTTGTTCTTCAATGGTTGATATAGAAACCAAAAATCTCTAGTTTTCTACATTAACATGTAAGAATTCTGAAGATAATAAGGAAATTATAGGAAGCGAAAATTTTAAAGATCAAATGCAACATTTTGAATTCTTTCTAGACGTTGAAAAAAAGGATGAAAATCTTAAGCAAATTTAAACAGGACACTTATATGTCTAAATAATAATTTGATGTCTATTACAAAACCCTTGACAAATGCTTTAGACTAATCAAATCACATAACTATACAAGTTTTACATATTTTTAATTTATCAAATAATAAAATTTATACTTGACGCAGATATAATATATAACAGTTACATGATAAAAGTACTATTATGATTTGGTTATATTAACAAAAAAACTTAACGTCAGATTAGTTTTGCTGAAAATTAAAAGTTAGAGGAATTTTTTAAAGTTCGAGTTACTGTTATAAAGTTGAGTAAGTTTAAATTTTTTGATAATTGATTCTTTAATATTTATACCTAACCTTTGTTACCTGTTTGGTTATGATTAAAACCACATCATTCATTTCTTACATTGTTATTTTCCTATTTATGTTGATAAAATCATAATTAATGTACTACTTATGTTTAATAATAATATTATTATTTCAATGGTAACTTATGGAATTATTTTTAATAACATTTATGTTATATATTAATTATATAATTAAAAATTGATCTTTTTTAATAATGGAGGAATTCACAACTTCAATCTTAGATTAACTTCTGATTACATATAATAGTCATCAAACTCTTTATTTTAGGTAAATTATTTCGCGAGTTGGAGATTAAAACTAGCTACTCAACTTAATTTATATACTAAAGTTCATTATTAGTCTACAAATGACACACGAGAGGAGTAAATTATGTACATTCTCTTTTTGACATATTTAAAAATTGAATGAATTCTCTACTCTAATTAATGATTATAGTATATTCATATAAAATAATCATAAAACAAACACAACAATAATAAAAGAGAGTAGTGGACTAATTTATAATGATTTGGCTAACCCTCGGCTTAAGTTTACTTAGAAATTAACTTTCTTCTTCTTCTGATGATAAGTAAATAAGAACTCTCAATGTATCATCTTCTTTGCCATAGGCGAAGAAAAACTCTTGTAAACATCTTGCTTTATCACAGGTGATAAAAATCTTTTACAAATATTGTCTACGATCAAGAGGAGCCCTCATAGAGCGTATCTCAAGAAATTTTTCTACTTGTAACAATTGTACAACCATATAACTCCAAACTTTGTTCTCTTGCTCACACCAATGAAATTAAATTCAACGTTGTTATGTAATATACAAATATATTATCTAACTTTCTAAGGCCCTTAACAACTCTCTAATATATTAAAATTTCTTTCTAAAATCCAACTATAGTCTATTTACATCCAGAACTAACTTAAGTAGTCATTACATACACGAATTAGTTGTTATAACTACTAATTTTTTAATATATTAGTCTAGTAGGACAATTACCGATTGTGATATCAGCTAAATGGATCCCCATCTAGATGGAACCTAACCTTTATGTAATTTTCAAACCCTACCATTGGCTATTCAATGTGTAGCACCCCACTTGTACGCAGCGTTTGGTTAGCGTTTGTAGCATATAAAGACGGGACTAGACGGAACAGGATAGGACATGACAGAACAAGAATTGAAGACAGAGAGATGTTTGGTTGCAGTAGACAGAATAGAGATTATTAATTGTCTTCGTCCTGAGTACAGAAATGTGTTTGGTTGTCGAAGACAGAACAAAAAACAGTGTTAATGACATAAATGCCCCTGTTGTATAATATATTTGGAAGATGTAATCCATTGATTATTTTATAATTGTATCAATATTTGTTTTACAATATTTAATTATGTTATTATTAACTTGTAATTCTAATAAAATTTCAGTTGTGTGATTATTATTGTTGTTG
>JAOTIZ010000008.1:13655444-13668320 GCA_027123425.1 Erythroxylum panamense | reverse complement strand
GTCTGGGGAGGTCCGATAGTACGCAGCCTTACCCCTACATAGTAGAGAGGCTGTTTCCGGTAGACCCGCATGCAAATGAGACAATATAAAATTCTAAAATGAGAGATGGAAAGGTGGCTCTGTTTTGGGTGGATGAATCTACTGTGTAGCTTGTAAAGGATTTGTTTGTCTCCAATATAATCTCATACTACTAGTACTTTTATTAACAGGATTATCAAGTAGTTTGCACCATCCTCAGGACTTGTTTCCTTTCAATCTGCTATCGGAGTCCTTACAACGTAAAATTATGAGCTTGTCAGGTAAGTTGAACTAGAAAACAAGGGTGGTGGATGACTTTCCAAACCTAGTAGTACTGTCAATGGACAGTTCCACTAAAAATTCAAAGGGGAGGATACAATACCAAGTTAGCCTTCAGTAAAGCAGTATAAATGGCTTCAAGTTCAGATCTGCATGCCTCAAACTCTTCAATCTTCTTCTACTTCTCTCTCAAAGAGTCTTCAGCTTCTTTCCTCTCTGCACATAATTTATTCAAATGTTGGATCTCAGACCTATTCAAGCTAGCTCTCAATCCAGTAGCTTCTCTCTCCTTGGACCAAACTTCCAACTACAGAAAAATAGCAAGTCCAACAAGAAATCTGAGCATGCTTCATATACAGGCACTAGCCAGAACACCGAGCTTGCAACTTCTAGCAATGAGTGAGATTTTCATGATACCTCAAATGCATACGATGTCTAAAATGTGAATCAAATACCATACACCTTGAGCTACACTAACGTTAAACATCTTAAACATCAAAGTTATACTCAGGACAGTGCCTCAAGATCATATCAGTTTATTGATGAAGACAGAACGGTGATGTTTAAGTGTAGATAACAAAAGTTTCAAATTTGGATTCTTGATTGGATTCTTGATGGTCAGACAAGTGGATAACCGATCTCTTGAGATAAGTACTACTGATATAGTAAGTGAAAGGTAAAAAATTGGTTCAAGATATAATTAATGAACACAAAAGCATGACCCAAGTAACCAAATGGTGTTCAGGCAATACTTTAGGACCCATTCTTGAAAACTACCAACTATATTTACACCTCAAAATGATGCAAACACACCATCCAATATGTTTCTTATCCTCACCACGAGTGAGATGAATGTCATGTAGGTAAATTTCCAAATGAGGCATGTTCACCAGTATTTTAAGATAGACAACCGTAATTTAATTGCCAAGATTACCTACTACCTTACAAACTTCAAGCCCATTAAAAGTATCGCTTAAGAAGATTAAGAATGAGATTTCTGAATTATTCATTTGAACTAATAGCAAGCTGTCAGTAATATCCAAGAATTAGATGAGCAAATAAAACTACTGCCCTCACTAAAGCCGGTCGCAGAAAACATATGGTAAATGATATGCTACAATTCATATATCAAACATTTAAAACGGACATCAAGAGAGGAAAAAGATGTACTTATACAAACACCCTAGCGTGGCAATGATTTAAAAAGATGAACAGTTAAGCCTAAAATATCCATCAGAAAAATGACCTCAAATTGCCTTAGACTACCCATGTCTTTAAAGTGCCTCCAACATCGAGTGAGTGTGAAGAAACTATATCACCACTTGCATGCAACTGCTTCATAAGCTTTTGGGACAAATCCCTAGCTTCTGCAGCTTTGTTAAGTGCGTTTTCAGTAGCCAAAAATTGCTGGACATGAGCTTTCTACAACCAATGACATGAACACAACAATTTGAAAGACTTAAAATAAACAAAATGAGTAGCTAGATAATTGAAAACTAACAAATCAGTATAACTTAAAACGCAAATGCTAAAGTTTTACACCTTGAGGACAAATGGTATGAGTTTTGCACCCGAAGATGGAAAATACATCAGCGACAACGTTGAAGGGAAAGGGCATGGACTCAAAGATGAAAAGAAGACAAAACCATTGCTGTTAATAGTTTGATACAGAAGAGAGAAAGTTTCAAAGAAAACCTGTCTGTCAAGAAGCTGATTTTGAGTTCCTCTAGAAGACATGTCCAATCCAACCTTCCCATTACCATAAAGTTCACGGTGCAATGGTTAGTTCAAATCAGAAGACAAAGCATGCATCACTGTGCTGTTCTCATATTTGTATCTGGTGAAGAAATGCATTATTATTAATCAGAATAAGGCAAGAATATTCAAGAAAAAGAATACAATACATATTCAAATTGGTAAAGAAAGAACAATACGAATGACAAGTAACTGTGGAGAAATATAAAGTAAAAACAAGAAAATGGCTACAACCTGGCAATACCTTAAGGTTTCTGCATCAGCTCTAACGTCAATTTTCTCACTTTCTCTAGTCATCAGTGACTTCAGTCGCAAGGTGTATGCTATTATAGCCTCAAGTAATAGAGGAGGATTCTTCAAGCAATTCAAGATAACAGTTTTTATATCATCAGGTAATTCTCCATTGACATCAATGGCCAACTTGGCTGCTTCTATTTGAGGACTTGAAAGAATACCAGCCCCTTCATAGGCTGGGAAAGTGTTGCGTATCCTTTCAATTATATTAGCAGCAAGTGATTCACAGGCCTTCCGAACATTCCTTTCCCTTGTTGTTTCAATAAGAATGACATCATCAGCAAATTTGTTGCCCTTAACAATTGAATAAACAGCTTCTTTCTCACTACTTCCGCTCAATTTGCCAACAACTTCGGCGGTGGAATAATCAGCAGTCAACCTTTGGGCATCCCTCGCTTGATTAACATAAAGACATAGACGCTTGTGATACTCTCTGAATATTTTTGCCGCCTCATAACACTGCTGATCAATGATCATAAGCCTCTAATATCGCCTGTTTGTGCCTGCAACACAAGTAGGAGCACAAGTAAACACAGTGCACATCTCAAGCATTAAGATAGTCCAAAGTCTTGTCCAGAAAATTGAAAAGGATAATTTTGACATCACTAATTGGTTAGTTGCCTGTTCCATAAAACTTTTCGGGGACTGCAAGATTTTTAAGATGAGTATAACAAAGTGCTCGCTCGCATTTGAAACATGTGCTTCTATGTAAAGCATCTATGAACCTATATGTAGTAATACGCTGACTTCTCCTTATGCCAATGAATTTCACTAATCCAATTAAAGCCCTTTCCATACAATTCCACAACACAATAATCACATTTCATCGAAACCACGAACAGATAACGATAGGAAAGTTAAAAGAGCAAAATAAACTTGACATGAAGCGACTAAGGGAGAGACAGAAACCTATTCTTAGAACGCTCATCAAGCACTCTTTTCCTCTCAGCCTCCTCCCGTGAAGTCTCGACCATCCTGGCCCTCAAATATTTCCTCTGCCTTCTCACCATATTCATCAACCTCTCCACTGTAACGCCGTCTCCCGACTCTCCCCCACCGCCTTCTCCTTCCTCCGCCCACTCCTACCCTCCAAATTCACCGAACTGCTATTATCTCCCCTCTCACCACCCCCGCCATGCACCAAAATGTTCTTCCTAAAACTCTCCCCCGTCTTCTACCATCTCACTCTCTTAATCAAGAAACTACACACTGGAATCATGCTCCCGCGGCAAATCTTCCTGATGGAATCTATTAACGGAAATTGCGATTTCTCTGTTGACGAGGGACCTAAGGGCCAATACCCCATTTCCTTGTGCAGCCACTCCAATATGGTCTCAGGTTGTGGCGCCGAGCTCTGCAATTTTGCTATTGTATGGATTATCAGTATCCAAGGCCAGGATAGCCATAAAAGTACGAGTTTACCGCCAAACTCTAGTACGTAAAACTAGAACATGATGTTATAGCAAGCCAGAGAGAAACAGCATTAAAACAGGCGCCAAGGCTCATTGCATTATAGAGGCAGCAGTACAAAAGAAGACAAAGGACAAACAGATCTGACTGTTTTGATTGAGTAGCCGGCGAGAAGAAGATGAAACGTATAGAGAGAGAGGGAGAAATTCAAAAAATGCAGGTCCCGCTTTCTTTTACTGGTCTGTTTCGTGTTCGTTCGGCTTTTCATTTAACCGAGCACCCTCAACGTTGGAATCGATGGACCATTCAACCAAGGAATGAATGAATTGACTGACACCTTTCACTTTACTACAACATATTACCGTTTACCATTTAACTCTTCGTAGAATAGAACAGTCAAGATAGGGTCGGTCATGGAAAAGAGTATTTTAGTTCTTCAATTAAATACGAGAAAATCTAGAACCTTGTTATGGTTAAGATAAGACTTGACGGTGAGTATGGGCAATGGAGACTATCATTGAACACATCTTAAAGCTACTTTTGACAAATAAGAATATAATTAGAAAGATGAAGAAATAATAAAAGAAATGAAAAGGAGTGGATTGATTGGATTCTCTCACCCTCACCCCAACCCCCCAAAATGGGCACCGCAGACCAGAGAGAGAGCGAGACGGCAGCTTTTATTCCGCGCATTCATTTTTCATAGCTTCTGTCGCCCATACATATTAATTTGAAGTCCCGTTTTCAAACTCGCCTTCTCTCTCTCTCTCTCTCCCCTAAACACCGAACCGGATTTGTTGGGTTGGACTCTATCCCTGTCTCTTTCTCATCTCTCCTCTTCGGGTGCTTTCCTTTTTTTCCTTTCCTTTGTCCTTAATTTTGTTTGCCTTCTAAACGTTTCTGGCAAGCTATATTCATACTTTTGAAATGGGTCTCATTTGTTTTGATGATCGGTGGATTTTTCCGGGTCGATCTTCTTATTTACTGCTGACTTCGATTTTCTTCTCTTCAAAAGATATCATTTCTGGTTTGTGGAGTTTATTTTGCCTGATGGAGTTCTTTGAAATTGAATTGTTTGCATGAGTTTCATTTGTGGGATTATAATCGTACTTTTTTGTTTTTCCCTTTTTTTTCCCCGGAAGATCAAATTTTGATTGCCAGATAATAAGTGCTGCCCCTTCACTGAAGAAAAGAACCCCTTTTTTTTTTTTTCCTAATTTCTGTGGGAACATTAAATCCTGTCGTTTCTATGCAAAACGGGGCTGATTTTGGGACATAGAGTCGTCAACTTGGTTGACGAGTTGCTTGATTGTTGCAAATGTGTTCTGATATTACTCAGTTTGTCGGTCAATGAGGAAATCCTAGACTGATCCTGCAATTACAGCTTGAATTGGTTTAGTAAAGGAAACTGTTTTGCTGTCTGTGCTGTTTGTCTTGATGCTTGATAGGAAATTTGATCACACTATTTTTACTTTTGTGAGATGGATGGTTTATTGTTTCTTATCTTAGCTATAGATATCTTTCGGTCATATTGTTATTTTCATCAGAGGGTCGCTGCATGTTTCTTAGCTCATGAGTTTGATTTGGTCAAGTTTTTCTTTACGGATCTCTGAAATTATACTTTGGACTAATGTTTCGTATATATTATTCTCTTCTAATTTATAGGTGAAAGTGTGTCAATCAGCACCTACAAACCGCCAAACCAGATAAAGAGGCATTGGCATTTTTAAACTAGAGAGGGAGGGTACTGGTTCGCGGGCCCTTCTGCGAGCTTAGAGTCCTCTCTCATTCTCTTTGTGTTGCTGTATTCGACAGTTTTGATGTTTTTGCTCGCTGGAGTTTAGCTTGTGGGCGAGAGTGGAGAGAACTCTTGTGGAAGGCATTGGTTAGAAAGAAGGGGCTCTTCAGCTGATAAGATGGGTGCTGTTTGTTGCTGTTTGCATTCAGATGATTTTGAAGATTATATAAATCCGAACAGTTCTATATATAGAAACTGCATGTGTGTTAGTTGCTTCATCCAAAATTTCCTACATGTGGTATGTATATTGTTCTTATTTAATCCTACAAAACCTACTCTGTTCGCACTTGTTCTTCCACATATTCTTCCGTCTTATTTACAATTGAGGTCTGCATTTTGTACCGCTCGAATAGCTACTAGAAGTTATGTAGCTTCATGTTGTAGAGACTTTTTTCATTAACCAAGTCTACAGAATGTCTGTACGTGTTATACTGAACATTCATCGTGTTTGTCTCAGACTTCTTAGGCAATAGTTAATCGCTTGGATGGATGAAGCAATATTACGGGTAATACAACATTTTGATTTGGCATCCACGAACTTCTTGGTCATTAGTGTCAAAGTCAAAATGGCTGAGGGACTAAAGTTTGGAGGTGATGATACCTAAAGAAGGGAAGCGAATT
Source organism: Erythroxylum panamense (assembly GCA_027123425.1). Lineage (NCBI taxonomy): Eukaryota > Viridiplantae > Streptophyta > Magnoliopsida > Malpighiales > Erythroxylaceae > Erythroxylum > Erythroxylum panamense. The sequence goes on along the minus strand of JAOTIZ010000008.1, from coordinate 13,662,145 downwards.
ATGTAATTAGGCTTGAACTTGAGATGCGAAACAAATTAGATGCAGTAAGTAAAGAGTTTGCCACTAGTTGAAGGCTAATTTTTGGGTCATATATGTGCTACGGAGTTAATTGACCCATTAAGCTGGGAGAGAATTATTTATGGTCTAGGCTTGAGCCCTGGACACCTTTCTATGTGATTGGTATCTGGACCATAGCAAAATGGGTAGTAGATGTTTTCAGAATAGTGATAACTACCTTAATCTCTGGAACCAAAAATGATCCAAGCCCTTGAGGTGCATACAGGAGAAATATCATTTTGTTGTTTTGTTCTTTGCATGACATTTAGATTTAAATGCAAAATTTTGCCCAGGAAACATTATCGACGAAAGTCTTCGTTTAGAATTTCAGGTGACGACTCCAACTATATTTCTACCTTCATTATCTTCTTCGTTGCATGCAGTATTCTTCGCTTTTTCGGAGAGGGGAAATGCATGCTGTCCCTTCATCCATTCAGGGGGCAGCATCTATAACTTCATCTGCATCTCTTGACAATTCTCTATCTGACATGTATCGTTCACCTCCAAGGCCCCTGCCTTATGATGCAGACCCCAGATACTTCCGCTTGCAGCGGGATGGTCTGGTTTCCAGGCGGGAAAAGGGATCAAGTCATTCACATGAAGAAACAGAACCATTAAGAAGTGATAATGATGCTGATTCAGAGTCCCTGAGCACAGGAGACAAATGGAATGCATCTTGTGAAGAAGGGTCCAAAGAACAGCGCACTAAATCTTCTCTGAAACTCTCTTCTGCCAAATCAATAGTTGGGATGGAATATATATATTCATCACCAGAAGATGATGATGTTTGTCCAACGTGTCTTGAAGGTAATATATTCTACTGCACTTTGACTGATTTCTACCTTCAAAGTGTTCGTATCATAACAATTTTTGTTGTCAAGGCTGCCTCTCTACATGTTCTGGAGGCAATCAATTCATCTTTACTTGATGTTTTTCTTATTAAACTATTTTATGATAACTACAATGTTTAGTTTTGTATTAGCTTATTTTAAAATATTTACACACATATCTTGAAATTTGCCAACAATGAAGAGTCTTTATTTGTTTTACTGGAGGTTAAATGATATTGTTTATATTATTGGTTGGTGCTTTGATTGATCATATATAGAAAATTTGCACCTTATAAAATCACCAAATTTGTGATGTTTTGATTGTTTTCATACACTCTACCCAAACATAGTAAAAGTAGTTGAAAAGCAAAAGGACTGAGTATACTGTTTTAGCTGTGAAAGGACTGAAGGTCAATGGGGTAGTCTTAGATACTAAGCTAGCCATAAACAGCATCTGCCAATTTCACATAAGTGAGAGCGTAGTAAAATGATTGAATGTCCTCTAAAAAGTACCTTCTAAAACCTCCTATCTCAGTAAAGTGTGGACCAAAATGCTATACCCACTACTTTCTGAGAACGCAATTTGATGCAAAGCTTCATCAACAGCCTTTTAAAATGAAGGGACAAATCCCTTGAATGCATTCCACTAATCTATTGTTACTGTCACAACTTTCCAAGATTTTGACCAGGTCTGCCTGGCAGTTATTTAAAATCTGTACTTGAATTCTAAATGTATATTTGACAGCAGTATAATTTTTTCTAATAAATTTTTGGAGTGATTTGCAAAATTTTCTCACAATGGTTTTTCTAAACTCTGATTTATCATTTCAAATCTACTTTCATGTGCAGAATATACTCCTGAGAACCCCAGGATAATGACAAAGTGCTCTCACCACTTCCATCTTGGTTGCATTTATGAGTGGATGGAGAGAAGTGACAACTGCCCAGTTTGTGGCAAGGTAACTCCTTTTATTTTTCTGAGAGCTTACTTGTTTAAATATTAATAGGTTAACTATTAGTGTTACTCTTTTAATAGACTAACTAGTAGCTTCCCCTTCACTAAAATGCTCGAGGGCTTGCAGTTTTCTCTTTTCAATGACTTATTCCAAGTTTTGAGGCTTTTGTTGTTCCGTTATGCACTTTTGGGAAGTCATTTTGTCACTTCTCTTCCAAACATATAGTAAATTCCTGAACGATTGAATTTGATAAACATTTATTATTGATTTGTTAGGTAGGTCAATCCTTTATCATTTGTGGTAAACGAAACCAGAGGAAAATGAGTTGTGAATTTGTGGTAGACCTTACTTACTTTATTATGATTACTTGATAATGAGCCCCTTTATTTTGTGGGAGTTCGAAGGACTATCTTAACTATGTTTTCTTGGCTTGGTTTCTTGAAATCCAAGGTGATATCATTTTCATTTCTTTTCCTTGATTGGTTATGGTGAGTAATTACTGGCACTACAATATCCCTTAATTCTCTGCACAATCAATATATGTTTGTCCTACTTATTCAACTAAACTGCAAGGCTCCTAGAAGGAAGCATACTCTGCGTTTAGATGATACCAAAAGGTTCTAATTTCTATGCTACTTCCACATTTTGGTGGGCTAATTTAGTAGTAAGAAGTTGCATGAGCTTAGATAAAGTGTTCAAGGCTAAATTTGTGTTTAGATGCCTTTGACAGTTCACACCTAAGTAAACTTTCAGATTATATCATCGAAAGTCCTACTGTGGCTTGTTTATGATATCTTGACAACATGCATATCTCCTCTAGTTGAATGCCTAAATCAAGAAGCCCTTTTGTTCTCAATCTTGGATCGTGAATTTTGATAGAAATCTTATTCGGCAAGCATACTGAGAGCCCCTTTTTGTGGAACTCTTCTATAGTTAGCCTATTGAGATGTTTGCCATAAGTTCTTATAATTGAACATTCAACTTTTAAAGCTGTTTTTTATGCTGTTTAAAACATAAACTTAAAACAGAATCCACAATATTTCTAGTTTGAATAATAAAGTGAGCATTTTCTGGTTTTTCTGCTTCAGGCAATGGTGTTCGATGAAACGACTTGATCTTTCTCTTGAAACGATCGTGTTGTGGATGTAACCAGTAGCAACAAGAGAGCCAAAGAAATCCCAAGGGATTCGAGCATGATTCTTTGTGAATATTGCAGATCAAAGTGTCTTGTTATCTATAGTAAATATTGAAAACTTGTGCAGCATACATATATGTAAAGCACATTCTCTCCAACATGATCCTACCCAAAGTTTTCTTTGCACAGGAGTGAAAATCTGCTATAGTTTTGATTAATATGTAAATTGAGTTTTCCTTGCATTTCGTGTTTGCTTCCTGTGCTTTGACCGTTAGATGTCATGTATTGTTTTGGAATGCATGGAATGGAATTGGGTGAGAATGGTATTCCAATAATGGTCTCGTTAACAAGTTTCTTGACTGCAATTCCTGTTAAGTACATTAAAATCTAAGAACTTGGAACTACGTATCTTCTTCTGGTTAAGAACAATGACTACCGTCTATCAGTATCATAGAACTATGTTCTGCTGGTGATTTGGTCTCCAGTGAATTCCAAGTAGCATTAGTGTGATTCATGCAATAACCAGATAGTTGATTCTCCAAAAGTAATGCTTTGCTTACACGGCACGGTAACTACGATTAATAAGCCATATCCACAAGTATCAGATGCCTTGACGTGAAACAACTAGAAATCGTGTCCATCCCGAAAAATGTAAATAAAATACGCTCAATGGAATGGAATCTGTCAAAACTTTTTGTCATTTGTTAGTGGGAAGGTTAGAAAGAGGTGTGGTTTGTGATATAAGAAACCGCTGGTATTGCGTCAACTTCATGTTGATGCGAAATTAAACTGATTGGAAACTGGATTGAACTTACTTTAAATGATTTATAATGACTATGGAGGAGCTGAGGTCCTTTTAGCTGAAGGTGAAGAAGCTTTTCATGGCAAAAGCAAAGAAACAACAAATTTGCTGCTCTCCAAAAATGAGGGGGCCTGGCCACCATTCTAACTTATGCCTCTCATTTATCTGTCGAAAACAGCTACCGTTACGTTATGGCTCTATGTATAGTATAGGTATGGTTCCAACTTCCAACTGTAAGCTCATAAAACTTTTGTTACACCCCACGTAGTGTGAGACATAACCTTACTCTTTTACCAACATGTTTCGCTGACAACTTTAGTTTGCTCAAGAATAGAGTATGTATGAAATTAATCATATAATCACCCATCACACTGTGCATTATTTCACACACACAAAAACTAGGGATGGCAATGAGCCACGTCAACTATTTTAAAATAAATTTTTTAAAATTAAAAATATAGAACAACATAATTAAACATTTTTAAATAATTTTTTAAAATTAAAAGTATAAAACAACATAATTTTTTTAATTGGGTTCATACTTGAGCTACCTAGGTCCAGACCTGCTTGCAACCTAATTCTTCTAAATAAAACGAGGTTATTTTACCTAGAATAATTGAGTCTCAAGTTGGTTTAGGCCTAAGTCTGACCTATAAATTGATTCATTGAAAATAACTAAATTTATATCCGTGGGTCAAAAATTGTTATTCCTAACAAAAACACATACATAAATACACACACTTGTTAGCGACAGGGCACGGCTTATAACACTGCCGGTGGTATAATGCAAAATGCTATATTAGTTTGATTACATCATATGTGAAGTTTCAGCATAAGTAATTGGAATATCATTGCAGGATCCAAATCCAACAAATAGCAAAATAATTACAAAACATATATTATATTTGATTTTCTAAATACAAGATCACTTAAATTCTATAGCATGATTAACACATAAAATATAAATCTTAATGAATACCTTATTATAAATATTGATCTTTTTATCGTTTCCTTTGAACTATTTTTGAAATCAGCTAATCTCAACCACCATAAATACACAAGTGTTTAGGCTCTAACAAGCGTATTGAGAAAACTTTATAACTGTTGTAGAGATGGTTAGATAAGGAGTGTAATCTTTTATAAATGGGCTTAGGTAGGAGGTCACACTCCTTATATATTAATTTTAATTAAATTTTAATTAGAATTATAATTAATTTTAACTAAATATTGATTATACCCAAATAAGATACAATAATGGTACTTATTTATCTAGCAAAATATCATGACAACTCAAATATTTAAAAATATCAAAGTGGTTTTGATTAATCTTTTCATGCACGATTTTTTTTCTATAATTTAACCATTTCATCATATAATGTTTCGATTAGACATAGAGCATGAAACTAATGTCTACTTTATTTCAGTCCAATCATGTTAGTTTTTCGCTATTAGTGATCGACTCAATTAATAAGATTTGAAAACTATTTTCAAAGTGCCATTCCATGTTGGCTAAGAATTTCTCGAACTAATACTAATGAGAATAATTAAACATTCTCCCTAATTACTTTAGGTTGATGAAATATATATTGATCACTCAACTATCTCCATATAGTTCTTGCTATATTCAGTAACTACTGACTGAGCTACTATTGATTATGATAGGTCATAAATAGTATCAAAACATAACAATTCCTATAAAGATACTCTATTGAGCTCAAGTTAAATGATCACTTATATAATCATCATGATGAGAATTTTATAGACATATAAGTAATATTCTAAATGAATTTCTCATATAGGATCATGTTTGTTTAGTTATCTTCATACTTAATCTATAAGATCAACTACTTTTTTCATAAGACAAACATAATATGTGCTAGGCTTTTTATACTCTGCTAAGGTCCAATCTTAATAAAAAATAAGTATGACCAATTTAGAGATAATATTTACATACAATATGAATCTCATAATTATGATTTTATCATAATTTCATTTGCAATGTACATTTACCTCATAAAATTTGTAATATACATATGAATATGTATAAGAAAAACAATGTCTTTAGATTATCTTGTTATTAAACTACAATCAATCGATTAACTGTAGGGCATAAACTAATAATTAAATCATTCAAAATTAATTTAGATTTAGGGGGCGCTTGGTTCATATAGGATAATGGGAATGAGAATGTGAATGAATATATTGAGGAATGAAAATGGATATAATCATTATAATAATGATGGTTGGTTAAGATGGAGGAATGATTACTATTACCTTTGATAGTGGTTAGTTTGTTAAAAATCTTAAAAAATAAAAAATTGTTAAAATTTTGGTTTATATCAAAATTTAAATATATTTTATTTAATTATATTTTATACACCCTATTTATAATTACAAAATGTCTAAAATCAAGTATATTGCAGTATTTCATTTTCAATAGTTCTTAAAGAAAAAATTACTCCAGCATTTTCTTGCATCAACATATCATTAGTTACATAATATTCTCAAAATATAGTTTAATAATCAAAAATATTGTACAATTCATCAACATAACCATAATATTCACCATTCCATTGCTATAGTAAAATCAAGTAACATAGTTTAATACAATTTACATTCCTTTGATAAGGCCAAATGATGTAAAATATCTGTCGTATACACAATACCTTAACCAAAAGCCTTTAATTGATGCAAAATAACCAGGTTAACAGTACAAAATATTGTTCGCATACAACTACAAAAGACCCAACTAATACAAAATAACCTGGTTACGTAACATCAATTGCATCATAAGTTCATAATACTTACAAAAATATTAATATGCTTCCTCGAATGATTCATATACTAGAAGATGGATAGAGGAATCCAAGTACAAAAGACTTTTTTAAATGACTTGGCAAAGCGAATAAAACCTGAACTTT
>JAOTIZ010000008.1:13623914-13641478 GCA_027123425.1 Erythroxylum panamense | reverse complement strand
AAATATAGAGGTGCGCCATTTCGTTTCTCATATTTCTCTCTTTATGTCTGTCTAATGCGTTGGTTCCCCGATTGTTGAACTTCTGTTCCTTTTCTGTTCTCCCCATTTTCCCTGAAACTATCCGGACCCAAACCCACGAATATGATCCACTAAATATCTGGATTCAAGTTGTGCAAATCTTTGACCGGTTAGCGAATTTCAGTTGAAAGTCTAAATGGGTCAAATGCGTTTGTAACTTTTAGCTGCAATTTCGTGGAAATTTTGATTTTTTTTCTCAAATTGATCAGTCTCCACTCTCGCTTGCCATTTCATTTGATAATTTTGTTTATTTAGTGTAGGCCATTTGTACTTGCTAGGTTCGTACGTAAATTGTGTAAAAGAAATGGATATTGACGAGATAATGGGGGAGACCTCAAGGTCAATGAATCTTCCAACAAAGAGTGCAATTTATGCTTGGGGATATAACCAGAGTGGACAAACAGCCAGGAATGGCAAAGAGCGGCTATGGCGAATTCCAAAGCAGCTTTCCCCTGAGCTCTTTGGATGCCCAGCCGGTGGTAATGCTCGGTGGTTGGATATAGCTTGTGGCCGTGAGCATACTGCGGCTGTTGCCTCTGATGGGTCCCTTTTCACTTGGGGTTCGATCCCTTTCACTTGTTTTGGATATTGCTAATGTTGTTCCTCTTCTTGCTTTGGGTACAAGATTTCGTTGATTTTGAATCCTTAATAACGTAAGGATCCTGGTTGAATGTGCCTATGCAATTTGCTTCGACATGAATGCCAAATATTATTAGTATTACAATCTGCATTTGTTAGTTATTGTTGGTTTATGGAATGTGAACTTTTGGCTATTGCCTCTTGTGGTTCCTTCCTAAGTTTGATGAGCTTGACTAACTTGGAGAGTTGTTCTTGTCTTTGTATTTTTCAATCCTCATCCCCTTTTATGTTTTTGAGATATTTACGTCGAGTACCTCTGTTAATCACTTGTGTGCATGCGTGTTTCAACATTTCCTACAATGCTAAAGTACTGCCTTTGTTGGTTGTTTGTTCTAATGGCATTATGGGCCTTACCTTGAGAATTCTTTAGGTGCTAATGAGTTTGGTCAACTGGGAGATGGCACTGAAGAGGGTAGGAAGTTTCCAAAGAAAGTGAAGCAATTGGAGACAGAATTTGTAAGATCTATATCTTGTGGAGCACACTGTACAGCTGCTATTGCAGAACCACGTGAGAATGATGGAAACATGTCAGTGGGCAGACTCTGGGTTTGGGGTCAAAACCAGGTATCACATTTTACAAATATAAACTGCTTCTTTTCTTTAAAGTTTGAAATTTTTAGTAAACTTCCTTGAGTATCACACTTTTATCAGTTATCTACTTATGATGCAGGGATCTAACTGTCCACGATTATTCTGGGGGGCCTTTGCTGCAAATACGGTATGCCCTTGTTTAATTTTCCTTACGATATTCCAATAACATGCTTGTGGTGTAAAATGCATTTACTACTCTGTAGTATCTGGATGGGTTGATTTTCATCTTTATTTTACTTCCAGATGTTTTACAGGTATTTCTATTCTTTTTAATATGTAATGACAATGATAACATACTGGCCTAATTTTTGTCCTTTTTCTTGTGATCCCTTCATCTTTTTCTTAATCAGCATTGAATCCATTCCTCAAAATCCATCCTTAGCTTTAACTAGTATGCTGTAAATGTTATTGGTAAGGCTTGTAAATTTTCTTCCATTTAAGGCGAAGCCTCACTTTGAATCGTTACTTTGCAAACAAATAATATTAGACAAATCAATAGTAGGATTTAAGAATTTTTTATGCTCACAGACATGCTCTCTTGGTGTGGATTGTTTGAATAAAAATTTCCCAATGTTTCAAAAATACAATTTAAACATTGGTTGTTCATCATATAAGGAACTAATCGATAAGAGACAAGATTTTGTCAATTTAGATGGTATAATAGGCATGAAGACTTCCTCCATGTTGGAAGCTTATCCCTAGTCCTAGAAATGTTGAATATTCATTAATTGGAATAACATGGGAATATTTTATATAGCCTTTGTAGTAATGTTCTCACATTTTTGGATGGGGGAGCATTGTGATTCATTCCATCTTATTTTATTTATGATACATTTGTAATGCTTAGTCGCACAAGCTGGTTTACAATCTGAATATTGCATGAAATCGTAATGTAGGACAAATAAAAGAATTATTAACTAGCAGCTAAAACTCAAAAAATTAGAAATATGACTGATATTAGGCTAGTGTTTTAAGGTTTAATATGGCTGGAAGTTAGGATTTTGGTTGATGAAATTTTGTGGTGAACACAAAGAATGGAAGGTAGGAAACTAGAAATCACTCCTAAGGTTTAAGAATCGCTCTTAGATGAAAGCATCTTATTTTCTAGTTGAAAACTCAAGTTTATAGAAAAATTTTAGATTGCTTGTTATTGAAGGGCCGAATATACACATATTTATAGAGGAACCCTTATTATATTCTTAAACAACTAGGATATCATATCTAAAATAGAATAATATATTTAACTTATTACTACTTTCTATCTAATAAGGAATCCTAACACAATATAAATTTCAGCTCTTATCTTTGATGTCAACTCAATTCTCAATCATCATCCCACTAAATTAAAGTTTGTGGTTGATTAATCTTTCCTCTTTTATTTCTTTGATGGACTTTAAGTTCTTTTATATCAATTTTCTCTGACTTGTTTGAAGTCGTCCTCGGACATAGAATGTGATAAATACTAATCATATAAGTCTGGATTCAACTTTCGAAATTCTGATTCTTAAATTTAAGTACTGTCAAAACTCGATCTTCTTTTTCACTTGACAAGATATTGTCGATATCCTTCATCTCTTGTTGCTACAATTTGTTCATCAAGAATATCCTCTATCTCCTTTTTAGGATGAGGAATGGTTGGAATTCTTATAGTTGTAATAGGGGATTGCTCATCATCTTGCCCATGATAAATAGTTAAGTCCACAACAGTAAAGATATGACTTATTCTTGTCACTTGGTAATTTGAAAACATAAGCATTAGCACTTATCTTCTTGATGATCTTATAAGGTCCAGCACTTCGTGAATGGAGTTTCTTATATTTTCCTTTTGGAAAACACTCTGGATGAATCCTTACCATTACCATATACCCGTCATTGAATTCCATCAATTGACAATATTGATCAGCATATTCTTTATCAGACAAGTTGCTAGTCTTTATCGTTCCTTGTATCTCATCAAAGATGTCCCTTATGTGTTGTGCAAAACCTTCAGCTTCAACACTAACTCGTGTTGTTTGTAGTAAAGGATCTTGATCAATAGACTTTCTTGGTTAAACTCCTGAGACTATCTCAAAAGGACTCTTACTAGTAGATCTGTTTATAGAACTGTTGTATGCAAATTCTGCTAGGAAAAATTAGGTCCCAATTTTTACATTGTCTCCAACCAAACATCTTAACCAGTACTCCAAGCTTCTATTCACCTCCTCTGTTTGTCTATCGGTTTGGGGATGGAAAGAACTTGAAAATTGAAGCTTATTGTTTTTGTTTTCTGTAGAGTTCTCTAAAAATAACTCATAAATTTCACATCACCATCAAATACGATGGTTAAAGGTAATCCATAGAAATGTACAATTTCTTTAAAGAATAGTTTAGCAGCATAGACAATATCATAAGTCTTAACCAATATATTTCCAAATGGTTTCATAACGAAATCACATGGCTTTTCTACAACATTGGCATTAAGAACATACATATTATTGCTTCTTGTAGGTAGATGCACTAACTTGCTATCATTGCTTGCAAGTGCACTCACAACTTCTTCTTTATTCCTATGTTATACTATTTGTGCATCTTCAGTCGTGTCTACTTCTCCTTCATTAGCCATTACAACACAATCTTCATCAGCAACACCAAAGATATGATCAAGTTTTGAACCAACAAGCTCGGGAACCACAAGTAGTTGCTGGTTAATCTATTAACAGCTTCATGTTTTGTTATTTTAGCTTGTTGTCCTATCCTTTGAACTTGTTGTACTATTGTTTTAGCTTGCTACTTAAGTGTTTGAACTTGTTTTTTTCAACTTTAGGGTTTGCCAAAAAATCCACTTCATTCAGGTTTTCTTCATCTTCAGTACTTTGATCATCCCCTACTGTCAAACTCTCCATATCATCAATTATTTGAGCACCTTCCACATGTAGGCTTGATGATTCAAATTGATATACTAAATTTGAGGAATCAAAATCAGTACATGATTTTTAAACAAAGATTTTCCTATACATTGCATGCTGTTGATCAATATCAGTCCTTGTTTATTACCACGTTCTCCATGTTCAGCATCAGTTATAGGTTGTTGGTGGGTATAGTTTTTTCTTGTGGGAGTTATGACTTTCAGGGAATATATGTTAAGGTTGTCTAGCCTCTCTAAAATTTTTCAAACATGTTTTCTTATGGGAGTTGTTGCATGTAAGTTAGCTTTTGGAGCACCTTGTGAACAAGGATCATTGATGCCCAATTTTTTTTGCAATATTCAGAAGTATTTCGTCTTGGTCTAAGTCGCTGAATATTCTTCTATATGCTCTTCCACTATGTGTTGCCATTGTGAACCGAAGCTCTAATATCAAATTGATGTAGGACAAATAGAAGAATTATTAACTAATAGTCAAACTCACAAAATTAGAAATATGGTTGATATTAGGCTAGTATTTTAGGGTTTAATATAGCTGGAAGTTACGATTTTGGTTGCTGGAATTTTGTGGTGAGCACAAAAATGGAAGGTAGGAAATTAGGAATCATTTCGAGAGCTTAAGAATCACTCTTAGAAGAAAGCATCACACTTTCTAGTTGAAAACTCAAGCTTGTAGAAAAATTTCAGATTGCTTATTGTTGAAGGGATGAATACGCACATATTTTTATAAAAGTTTTTAGAACCCTTACTCTGGCAGGAATGTGTCCGAACAAATTTAAGTATTTTTTTTGGAAAAAACAAATTCAAATCTTGTTCTAATAAAAATTCTGTAAATCCTAAATAATTAGGATAACATATCTAAAACAGAATAATATATTTAACTTACTATTACTTCCTATCTAATAAGAAATCCTAATATATTCTAAATTGCTGTCCTTATTTTTTTATGTCAACTCAATTCTCATTTCTCAATCCTCAATTCACCAAATCAAAGCTTGTGATTGGCTAATCTTTCCTCTTTTATTTCTTTTATAAACTTTAATTTCTTTTGCATCAAATCAATCTTAAAGCTCTTGCTATTTGAATATTTAAATTCAATGTCATCATCATGATAGCTTGAGATTCATCTAATAATTTAAAATGTGTGATAGTGTAACCTAGATTTTACAAACTTATTAAGCATCTGAGTTCTTGATATTTTTATAGAGTTACTCCTAATTGATGTTGTTATAGAGTTACTCCTAAGTCAAAGTGTTCTTAATTATCAGGTTGTCCAGCAAGTATCTTGTGGCGCAGCCCACGCAGTGGCTTTATCTGAGGATGGCTTGCTGCAAGCGTGGGGTAAATGCTTGTGTTTCTACAATTTCTTTAAAATGCTTAAAATAAGTGTTGTGAACAATAGTGTCAAGCTCATATTAGTTGCTCTAAGTGCTGATGGTTCATCTTCATTTTTATGATTTTTATCTGAGAATGATTGTGGAATCTTATTTGCTAATTTCTTCCACCTTTAATCAGTAGCGCATTGCTCTTTTGATAAATCAGGCTATAATGAATATGGTCAGCTTGGCAGAGGAATTACCTGTGAAGGACTACAAGGGGCTCGTATTATAAATGCTTATGCAAAGTTTCTTGATGAAGCTCCTGAGCTTGTGAAGATTACCCATGTGTCATGTGGCGAGTATCATTCAGCAGCCATATCTGAAAATGGCGAGGTGTAAGTTATCTCAGAAACTGTTTATATGGAAATATGTTCTAAATTTTAATCATGCGAGTTACAGTTTTCTGCATGACACATATAACTCTCTTTGAAGGTTGGAAAAATCTTCTTATGCGAATCTCACGTCTGGAGATGGGATGCAATGGAAATGCGATGCATTCTAATATGCAAGTCTCTTTTCCCTATACTTGGTCTTATGATAAAAAGAGAAAAAAAAAAGAAAAAAACCATTTTAGATTCCTTATTTGATAGTACTATTTTTTATTTCTGCATTGGTCATTTGTAGTAGAATCTTGATTCTACAATTTTTCGATACCCACACTTGATCTTAATTGTTATAACTTGATTTTGATGGACTGTACAATTTAACACATTAATAAAAAGTTAGTTTCCCTCTGTGGTAGTTGATTCCTTGACCAATTTCATTATATTCTCAAGTTGTGATAAGTAATAGTCGTTTAGGCTGTATGTAATATGGCAAACTCGCCAAACTTACAACTTTTGGCACCACCAGAACTTTATGGTCATCATATACACGTGAAGGGCGAGGTTGTTTTTCATATTTGTTCAAGTAGTCAGCCATGAATGTAAATAGATGGATACAAAGATGTCTTTGTTAGTTGGAATTGAGCTTTCATGTGTGACTAGACTCATTGAATTGCTTGGGAAAAAGTGTTTGTTCTTTTTCTGTTTGGTAATGGGTTAAACTTGAAATTGGAAAATTATTTGTTGCGCTTTGTCGGCCTCCCATTGCCCTCCTTTTCTTCTTCCTTTCATTTCCATACCCAATATTGTTAAGTGGCAACTTCTCACTTTGAAATTACCAAATTTTTTTGTGAGCTTGTCTTTTCTGCCTCATATGCCTGCCCTGGCTCTCTCTCATGTTTACGATTTTATCCATCTTCAAGGTATACTTGGGGTCTAGGAACTATGGGTCAACTTGGACATACTTCTCTTCAGTCCGGGGACAAAGAGCTATTGCCAAGGCGAGTTGTTGCCCTTGATGGAATCTTTGTAAAGGATGTGGCATGTGGTGGTGTGCACACCTGTGCTGTAACTGAGAAGGGAGCTCTATATGCTTGGGGTGGTGGTCAAGCTGGTCAATTAGGGCTTGGCCCACAGAATGGATCCTTTTCATTCATTCCTAGTGATTCAGAATCATTTCTCAAAAATCTCCCTGCTTTGGTTGTCCCAACTGGTGTTCAACTTGTTGCGTGTGGACATTCCCACACACTTGTGTCTCTGAAGGATGGAAGGATACATGGATGGGGCTACAACAGTTATGGTCAGGCAGCTAATGAGAAATCTACATATGCTTGGTATCCTTCTCCAGTTGACTGGTACGATTCTGCCAAAAGTTGCGATGCCTTGTTGCAGGATATGTTCTGTTCTATTTTGATGCAATTCCCATATTGCAGGTGTGTAGGGGAAGTGCGAAAACTAGCAGCTGGTGGTGGCCATTCAGCAGTGTTGACAGATGCTTGCTCCTTGAAAGAATTGTGTGAGTTTAGGCTTGCAGATAGTGTGAATCAATCAAATGCCTCAGAGATTGAGGAGGTTGCATTAAGAACAGGTGCAGATGGTTTAGCACGTCTTTGTGGAAGATTGAGGTAATATTCATTTGGCTGATGTCTGATCTTCCGGTCTGAAATTCTTTTTTATCGCCTTTTAACTTCACATTGATTTCTTTTGATTCTTTTGCAGCAAAAAATACTTGAAGCTTTTAGATTGTAAATATATGTTAAGACTATGATGTAGGACAAGTAGAAAAAATATCAACTAGTAGCTAAAACTCACAGAAACTAGGAAATATAGGGCATTAATTATTGTTAGGCTGTTGAAATATCAAATTTCAGGTTTGGATTTCAACTTAGTTCATTGGAATTTCAAGTTTAGATTAGCTGGAATTTTAGGGTTTGATGGACAGAAATTTAGGCTAGAATTTTAGGGTTTGATATGGTAAGAAGTTTAAGAAAATTGCTGGAATTTAATGAGGTAAACAAGTAAGGGAGGGAAGGGAACTAAGAATCGCTCCTAAGGTCTAACAATCATTCTTAGAAAAAGTATCATACCTTATAATTGAAAAATCAAGTTTATGGAAAAAAAATTCAGGATCTTCTTAGAATAAAGCATCATACCTTCTTATTATTACTTTTTACCTAATAAAGAAACCTAGCATAAACTAAATTTCAATTTGTAGTTTTTGTGGTCTTTGTCGTCACGTTGACTTTTAATCTTCATTCGACCAAATTAAAGCTTGTGGTTGACTAATTTGTCCTCTTTTTATTTCTTTTATAAACTCTAAGCTCTTTTGTATCATTATAGTTAAAGGCTAGAGTCAAGTTTGTAGTATAGCCTATATAATTATGTAAAATTATGTTTTACCTCATATAAATAGAAGCAGAGAAAGAGGCTAGCCTCAAACCATTCCACAAATCCTAATTCTTCAATCCTTTAAATTATCAGAGCAGGTTTGGTCCTAGCCTAACTCTTTAACTAACATCAACTCCTCTTGTGCCACCTACCAGCAATGTCTACCATGTTGCGCTTGACTCCGGAATTAGTTTTTCCTCTTTCTATGTGGTTGTGTATCATTCCAGCCACTGTAGTGTTTGAATTTCTCAGCAGACGATTGGCATTGGATGCGAGTCTCATAAACTCTACCACCATGTAGCACCTACTTCTCCGGTAGGCACCATGCCTAAGTCTCAAGAACTTCTTAATAATCGTCTTAGTCATCTTTTGTTAGACTTTGCCTTGTGAGAACATACTTTGTACGTCACTTCCTAGTCAAGTCACTAATAGGGCTATTACCCCCTTTTCTCTTGTCCACACAAAGTTGTGCGGACCAAGTCGTGCTAGTTCACCTTTAGGATTTTCCTACTGTCATCTTTTTGACGTATATATTTTTAATGAAAAATTGTTTTGAGTTGTTCTCTATATTTAAAAGCTTTTATGCTGAGATTGAAAATAAGTCTGTCTAATTTGTATAGTTTTTATAGTGATTATGCCAAGGAATATTTTTCTGATCAATTTATTGCTTTCATGGCTTCTAAAGGCATTCTTCGTCATTCTACTTACCCATTTACTCCTCCACAAAATGGATTGGTAGACAAAGCGCAAGGTCGCATTTATAACAAACTTGATGCATGATATATATGATCCAGCTTGAGGGGAGTATTGAATTATAAATATATATTAAGATTAGAGTCAAACCCCTAGTTTTGCTTATATAATTATATTTTACTGAATATAAAATATAAATAGAAGCAGTGAGAGGCTAGCTTCAACATATTCCACGAATCCTAATTCTACAATTAAACATTGGTACTGTAAGTTTGGTGCGTTAACCTTTTTCCCATGTTTTCTTCCAAAAATATTTCTCCCCACTTTGGTGCCTTTCCCTTGTTATGTTTTCTTCTAACAACTCTGTCTGCAGGGAACATTTGCTCGACGGTGGTGACTCTGATTATGAAAGTAATGGCATCAAGAGTGGGACGAGCTGATGAAACAATGGTGTGGGTCATATTTGAACTCGTGTAGATCACCTGCATAGCTAGATTTACTGCAACCTATTGGGATTGCAAATTTAAGGGCTAGACTTCCGTTATTTTATGGAATAGCCACTCTTGTATTGGCACATATTTTATATATATCAGATCAATGTACTTGCAAACATGGATGTTGTATCAGATCAACGTACTTGCAAATTGGTCATGAATGTTGTATCAGATCAATGTACTTGCAAATTGGTCATGAATGTTGTATCAGATCAGTGTAATTGATCAAGGATTTATAATTGGAACTCCTTGAAACTTCCTATGGCTTCTAATGGCTTATGGATCAGGGCATTAGGAAAATCAACTCCGATTGCTTTTAAAATTAAATACTGTTGCATGATGTGTATCTACTGTCATCGCTTTCGATCATCCCTGCGACTTGACAATTGCATTAGGTTTTCCATTTTTATTTTTGTAATAATCGACAGGAGAAACAAAAGAGGTCTCCCTACATGGACGGTGGAGGTGGAAGTGCTACAACTATGGCCCCATGCGACTCTTCTATGGAACATCTGTAAGTTGTCATATATAGCTTACCGACATAAGCAAGTCTATTGGCGTCCAGTGGTAACATTATCATCAACCAAAATGAAGTAACGGCAAAAATAGCCATGGTGGTCTTTTCCAGGTACGCATTCCAGATGCAGGAGTGTGATTTCTTCCAGTAGATGAAAGAGTTTAAAAATTACGATACCTTCAGCAGATGACACAGGTTACGATCAGGATATGCTCTTAAGCTAAGCTGATCCTTTTATTCTAGTAGCGATATGATATCTCATCTACTTTCTTGCAATGCTAATCATCCAATGTGGGATGGACATATTGTTAGCAGAGCGAGTTTGAGGTTGGACTTGGATTTGAGTTTCACTCTCCCCAGCTTGAGTGTCGCTGCAAAATTTTTAGTAGTTCATGTTAGCTACTTTCACAAATCATTTATCATTTCCACCTTAACTATGGCATTCTTATGTTTCTTTTAATGAATGCTTCCAAGTCGTTGGCATGCCTGAAAACTATAGCACACTGGTACAGCAGAACTGATGGCTGTGATGGCTTGTTCTAACTAGTCTATGACCACTAAACTCTGTCCCGAATCGTTAATTTTACTAGATTATAAAATTGAAATGGTCAAGTTCAACAAAATCCCAGCTCATTTCTTAAGACTCGACAATAAGTATAATGGAACGCGAAGCCAAGATCAGACTCTTGTTCGACCAGCTCTCAGGTCACTATCAAAGAATGAAGTTAGATTCAAATCTAATTGACAGAAGCAGTTTGGGCAAGAGATATAGGAGTCTACCGTAGGGTTAAAGAAGGCAGTGATATCATTGGCAGCGACTGCGATGGAGGCTGTTGTATGGGGGGATTTTGACCATGGTTCTGCTCCTCCAACTGAGTATTCCTAATCCCTGACTTCTCTTTCTCCTCCAGCTATTTACAAGTATTGAACGTGAAAACTTGATTATGTTAGAACCTGCAAGCAGTTTATAAGTCTTGTTTATAGAAGCTGAAACACAATTTACCTGCTTTGCCAATTGATTATTATGCTCCTGCAATGCCCTTTCCTGGAACAACCTTTTGCTGTTAGATGACAGATGTTTTATTTAAGCATAATTAATGCCATGCAAAATGACATCAAGTACCAACATGCATATAATGCTCCTGTTATGAAGGTCGATAACCTCAAGGCATGTTGCACGCTTTACGTCTAGAAAAGGACATTGATTTGGTAACATTTTGGAACTTTCTACATATCCATGAGTTTTTTTCACTCCCATTATCGCGGTGAGGTTGTGGAATGAGCAGGTCCAACTAGTTCTTTAAAGGGCAACAGTTCCAACTTCCCAGGTTAGTACATAAAGCACAAGAATGGTGACGTATGATGTGAACGGGATGGGTGTCTTCATACTTCGTAGTGTTTGGAATTCAACACATGAGAGGTTGTAATGCAAAAACATAACAGAATAAGTGCTCTTGGAGCCAGGCATAAGTTGTTCTGGGGATTCTCTATCTGCTACCTTTTTCTTTTTTTCCGTGTTTCCTAGCGTTTTTGGTTTTAACCTCATCTGGAACTTGTTGATATGAAAATGCCTAAATTAACCTGCGAGTCTCGTCACTCTAGATTCTCATCCACAATATTTTATACTTGGGATTTGAGTCTTCTGAAAAAGGAAAAACAATATGCATCACCAGTTCACCACGCTTGAGATTCACCTTTTTCTGCAGCTGGGAAATATACTCTTGAATCAACTGACTCTGCAAGTGTCAGACAATTATACTGAGTAGGCAACTTCACATATATAACATTGTTTCTCCCGAAAAGAAAAACACTCAAGTTTGTAGAAGGGTGTTAAGTTCACCTTTCTTGATCGTATGCGCTTAAGGGCAGAATCAATTTGTTGCTCCAACCGTTGGAGCTCACTCAGACTCATGGGATCTAATTCTTCTCCAGCACAGTTCCTAAGTAATTCATGTAACACGTCAGAACATTTAGGTTTTGCTTAAGCTAATGCAATCGTATGGAAAAACATGCGACGCAAAGAGATAAGCTGTGGGTAGAATGCTTTTTGTATTGTTCTAACATTCATGATTGCACCTTAGGTTTCTCTGTAGGACTTCAACTCTAGCCATCAGTTTAGGTTGGTCCAGAGTCCGGCTTCCCTAATCAGAACCCACAAAGATGTGATACTAGATGATGAGAAATGTTTAGCTCATGCTTCACATGTATACTGAAATCAGAACATTTTGACTAGCGAAAGAAAAAACTGATCAATAATATAAATTGATACAATTTCCAAGGATACTCTTAGCATTTTAAGATGCAATTTTGGCAAAGTAGAATAAATTAAGAGCTGTGACAAACATGTAGCCAAAGTAGAGTCCTCATACAACAGTTTAGGGTCGAGTTCAATTCTTCATTAAAGGCAAAGTTAAAGGGTATAATTGATTTGCAAAACCAATCTAATATGTAAATAAAAACAAAAATAAGTAGATGTTACCTGTAGTCCAAGGTCATTTGGAATCAGCTGCCTATCTACCTGTGAATATTTCTCATATCTTTCTAGAGTCTTGTCCAAGCTGTTACGGAAGGAGAAGTTAATGTTATATATGTTAACGATGTATGAGATTTAACATCAACTATAAAGAATTTAACAAGTGTTAGTGCCTCGCATTTGATCTTCAAATACACAAATGAGTGGACTTGTGTATGGGGCATCAAGTTCTTGAGCCGCAATAACTCTTAACTAGGATTGTGGCCTACACCTAAGCTATCTCTTAAATACAGCTTCTAACACCTTTCTACAACTAGATCTTATACAGCTTCAATTCAACGTCAAACCATTCAAACTAAGACAATCCCCACTTGCTTGGAGGGTACATAACCAACATACTCCTACACAAGGATTTAAAACTAACGATCCAGTTATCACACTATTAGTCTACTGCATGAACATTATCAGTTAATTTGTAGGACTTTCCTTGCTGCACTCATGATTCAAAAAAATCAGCAATCACTACCACTGCACCAGAGAGTAAGTGTGATCTAAGCTGGGGTTGCTATAGCAGCCTTATTATGAACCACAAGATACATAACGTAACAAATCCTTAGATGGGAACTCCAGAGATGATTCATTCGCTTTGCTAGTCAATCAAAATATATTATATTGATTCCATAATAATGACAAACTATTATACAGAATTGTTAAATAAAATGTGATAGAACTCACCCAAGTGTGACTGTATTATGAGAATTAATGAATCAGATGGATCAAAACAATCTCATCGATTCAGTAT
Organism: Erythroxylum panamense; assembly: GCA_027123425.1. Classification (NCBI taxonomy): domain Eukaryota; kingdom Viridiplantae; phylum Streptophyta; class Magnoliopsida; order Malpighiales; family Erythroxylaceae; genus Erythroxylum; species Erythroxylum panamense. The sequence continues at coordinate 13,628,199 of JAOTIZ010000008.1, read as the reverse complement.
TGTATATTGATATTCTGCAGAAATATGCTATTACAACCGAAACAAGGATCAGCCTATATGAGGGGTTGTACCTCTCTAACAATACTCTCAGTACAGAATTCATGCATACCCCCTTATATGACATTCCCCTCCTTTTATATCCCATCCTACCCCAATTATTAGGTGACACCTGTCACTTATTTGTAACTAACTCATGTGCTAGGATTCTCCAACTTCTTCTTACGCTTACTGTATACTAATGGCCTTCTAGCTCTATCAATACTCTCCTCCAAAGTTCGCACCTTGTCCTCAAGGTGGAATGTCGAAAAGTGGTCAACAATTGCAGCATATGATTCTCATGAATTTTCAAATGTAGGTAGATCTTGCCACTGAATCAATACCTCCTCGTTCCTAGTAGCATCCTTTCGGATCTCCAATACCATTTCTAGTTGTAAATCTAGTTCCCACTCATCTGTTAATTGCCTAGGTAAGGGTTGTATGTGCACAAGATAGGAGCAACCCTCTTAAGCAATGACACATGGAAAATTGAGTGAACTCTACTATATGCAGGCAATTCCAGTCTATAAGCCACTGCTCCAATCTTTTCAACAATAAAAAATGGCCATAGTATCGGGGGCTGAGTTTCTTATTTAACTTCTTTGCTAAGGACCGAAGTTTGTATGGTTGGATCTTCAAGTACACCTTTTCTCTAACCATGTACTCCACTTCTCTTCGTTTCTTATCTGTCTGGGTTTTAATCTAATTCTGAGCTCTCAATAGATTGTCCCTCAATTCAGTAATGACTCCATTCCGTTCCTTAAGAAGTCTGTCCACTTCTTCCACTGCTGATAACTCCCCTGCATAACCGAGCAAGGTGGGTGGGGGTCTACCATATAACGTGAAAAATGGAGAAGTTTTTGTAGAACTATTATAATTAGTGTTGAACCAAAATTCTGCCCAACACAACCATTTAGTCCATTTCTTCGGCTTGCTTCCAATGAAACAACGGAGATATGTTTCCAAGCATCTATTGGTGACCTCTATCTGTCCGCCAGTTTGGAGGTGATAAGCTGAGTTAAACTTCAGCTATGTGCCTGCCTGCTTGAATAATTCAGACCAGAATCTGCTCATAAATACCCTTTCTCTGTTAGATACTATTGAGGCAGGAAACCCAAGTAGCTTCACCATTTCTCTAACAAAGAGTGCAGCAACGTCGGAAGTAGAAAAGGGATGGGCTAATGGAAAAAATGAGCATATTTTTTCAGCCTATCCACTACTACCATGATGGTATTCATTCCCTTACTCTTCGGGAGACCTCCAATGAAATCCATAGATATATCCTCCCACACTTGCAAGGGAACTGGTAAAGGTTGTAATAAACCAGCAGGGGATAATGCTTGGTACTTGTTTCGTTGACACACTTCACAAGCTTCCACGTACTTTTTAATGTCATTCTTCATTCCTTCCCAAAAACCAGTCTCAACACCCATTTGTAAGTACATAGGAACCCCAAATGACCCCCCATGGGTGAATCATATAACTCTTTCAAAATAGTCAGTATCCGACTAGATGTTCTTGGCAGAACCAACCTCTTTTTATAATACAATATGCCTCCCTTAACCGAAAATTCTTGGTGTTCTTTGCTCCCACTTAACAAATCTTGCATGATGGTGTTAAGTTTCAGATTAGCCCGAATTTTTGCCTTCAAGTCCTTCGATTCCACCATTTTCACTGTTGATATAGCAACACATTCCATTTTATGCGATAAAGTATCAACTGCCTGGTTCTCCTTTCCCGGTTTGTATTGCACCTCAAAATCATACCCCAATAGCTTTGTTGTCCACTTTTGTTGTTGTTCTCCCAACAACCGCTAATTTGTCAAATATTTCAAGCTTCTTTGGTCAATTCAGATTATGAAACGTCTCCCCAACAGGTAGTGTCTCCATTTCTGAACCGCCATCACTACTGCCATTAACTCCTTTTCATAAACTGACTTGGAGAGCGCTTGCAGAGGTAATGCCCAGCTGAAATAAGCTAAAGGTCTTCCTTCTTGCATGAGTACTGGCCCTAATCCCTTTCCGGATGCATCAGTCTCTATAATACATGGTTTAGAAAAATCAGGGATAGCTAGAGTAGGGAGGTTTATCATTGCCGACTTAAGGGATTCAAAAGCATGTTGAGTCTCCCTATTCCATTGATACTCTTCTTTCTTAAGTAGTTGAGTGAGAGGTTTGGCGATCTTGCCATAGTCTCGAACAAATCATCGATAGTATCCCGTGAACCCCAAGAACCTTCGAACAACTTTCATATCCTTCAATATTGGCCAATTTTGCAACTTCTTCAATTTTAGAAGGATCGGCTTCTACACCCTGTCTCTAGATTACATTTCCTAAGTATTTTAATTGCTCTTTGCCAAAATCGCACTTCTTCTCATGACATACAACTTATGACTCCGGAGGGTCAACATGACAACCCTTAAATCTTTCAAATGTTGCTCAAAATCCAGACTGTATATAAGAATGTCATAAAAAAAACTAGAACGGACTTGCATAGGTAGGAATGGAATACCTCATTCATCAATGATTGGAAGGTGGAGGGTGCATTGGATAATCCGAAAGGCATCACCAACCATTCGTAACGACCTTCGTGTGTTCAAAAGGCCGTTTTGTGTATGTCCTCTTCTCGAACTCGAATTTGGTGGTAGCCACTCTTAAGGTCCAACTTCGAAAACACCTTGACCCCTCCCAATTCATCCAATAACTCGTCAATTGTGGGTATTGAAAATTTATCTGCTACAGTCACCCTATTCAACGCCCTAAAATCCATACAAAATCTCCATCCTCCGTCCTTTTTCCTCACTAAGATCATTGGGCTGGAAAAGGGACTTATGCTGAGTCTAATGACTCCCGCCATAAGTAATTTCCCTACTATCTTTTCTATTTCATTTTTTTGATAATGGGGATATCTATAGGGCCTTATAATTGGTATTTTTGCTCCTGGTTTTAATGTGATGGTGTGGTCGTGGCTCTTATGGGGAGGTAACTCTGAGGAGGGTGATAAGACATCTGTAAATTCAACTAACAGCTCTTTGAGTTCAACTGCTCCTTCCATTGTGCGTTCAGGTGGTTCTATTCTGGTTATACTAACAAGGTAACCTTCACCTCCTTTTTTCACAGCTTTGTAAAGTGACTGTAATGTTGCCACTGACTTCATCAAGGCTGGATCTCCTCTCAAACTGAATTGTTTGTCTCCTTCCATCCACTTTAACGCCAATTCTTTGAAATTGACTAGGATGTCACCCAGTCCTTCTAACCAATCCAGTCCCAAAACCACATCCACTCCTCCTAATTCAAACAGAAAAAAGTCCCCTTTAATAAATACACCTTGTGTCTCCAATTGTAAGTGCTTACAAACATCTTTTCCTCTTATTTTATACCCATCTCCCACTTGTACTAAGAATTCTGGGGTCTCTAACACTTGTAGGGACAGCTACTCCACTAATGGTTTAGAGATAAAATTATTGGAGGCCCTACAATCCACTAATATAAGGACCTTTTCTCCCTTCAAATTTCCCCATATTTTGAATGACCTCTTTGTTGTCAATCCTATTACACTCTTCATATTCAATTCTAATTGTTTACCTTCCTTATCATCACCTTCGGCATCCAAGAACACTTCCTCTGGTAGCTCATTCTCGCCTTCTTCCTCCACGATGTAGACTCAGAAATGTTTATTTTTACAAACATGATTGGGACTGAATCTTTCATCGCAATAAAAACACAACCCCTTCTCAAATCTCTCCTTAAGCATTTCGGGTGGGAGTTGTCGAAAATTGTGTCTCCTAACCCCTCCAGTCCCTTCTCTCTAGGGTGGGGTCGGGTTTGGAGCTACCGAACTCCCCTTAGTTTCTGTAGCCGCTGCGGGTCTGGGTCGAAAGTCCATTGTGGTGGATCGGTTGAATTGAGTTGGTTTGTTAAAGATTTGTCTTTGCATAGGACTCGCACTGCCATGCTTCACTATTAAATTCCTCTCCTCCACTAGTAGCACCATGTCCATCACCTCACTCAAAGACCCAGCACGGTGCAGCTTGAGTTCAGCCATGATTTCCATTTTTAATCCATTCAAAAACAACCCAGTGAGAATTTCTTCATAAATGTGTCGCAATGGCCCTGTTAACAGCTCAAAGTTTTCACGGTATTCCATCACCGTCGAAGATTGTTGCAGTCCAAACAGAAGTTCGTATGGGTTCTTAGCTAACGTTGGTTGAAAACACTTGAGCATAGCTGATTTAAACTCTCTCCAATCA
>JAOTIZ010000008.1:13604613-13616056 GCA_027123425.1 Erythroxylum panamense | reverse complement strand
ATTATTTAAAGTATATTAAACAATATGTAAAGCACAATATATTAATTATTATATAATTTTAAACTATATGAAACATAAATAAAAATATATATATCCAAATCTTTTATATGAATTATAGCATAAGTAAAACTAATATCAAAAATAAATATTAAAACATATAAAAAGCTAAATAATATTATATAACTCCCAAAATAAAAGTAAAGATGAGTTTGTGGGTATTGTGAGAATTAAGTGTAAAATATAAGGGCAAAAGAGATTAAAAAATAGACTCATTAATTAATATAAAAAATTACATGAAAAAGCGCTTTTTTTATAAGCTCCAAATTTGAGCATCTTAAAAAGTTGTATTTTGGTTGCCAAAAAAGACATTTATTAAAGAAGTGTTTTTTTAATTTTACAGTTAAACATTCATTTTTCTTAGAAATGGCTTTTGTGATGGAAAAAAGTACTTATTAATCTTTCAAAAGCTCATCCAAACAGGCATTAATGCCTAGTTTAGTAGAACCTCATTTTTTCCGTGCCTAGTTTAATGGAACCTCGTTTTTACAAGAATCCATACGTTGGTAGAACTCTAAGGTGAAGCATTTCACTATTTTTGGCATCTTATATAAAGCGGGTGTCAAATCCTATATTAAAAAAAAAGAGTCTTTAAAAATAATATTAATCTATTTTTAAATAACTATGTTTGGATTGGATTAAACAAGCAATATTAAAATAGCCCTTTATTAGTATAGTATTGAGTAGGGAAAAATCAATTAAAATTAGTTAGCCTATAATGGTCGAAGATGATGAGGACAAGAAATGATATCAGTGATAGTAATGAGTGGCTCTTAAAAGGCTTCTAGTTGATGAATAACCATAGTTTTACATCAAAAAAGAAAGGAAAGTTTGAAATTGTGGACTGGACTTTAATAAAGATATAAAATATTTAAGGACAAAAGATTGTAATATCTCTTATACGAAGTGAATGTCAAATCTCATACTAAAAAGTAGAGTGAAAAACAAAACAGATTTAATACTTTATCGAAAAATTATCGATCAGCTCTTAATTAACTATTTTTGAACTGTAGTTCTCTTATCCTCAAAATAGAATTATTGTATTATAGATTTATATGCTTTGAATTTATTATACAATAAAAGAGTAAAATTATTTACCAAAAAACTTACACTTTGAAGATATCATAAATATACTAAAAATTATACTGTAAATAGAACTAAAATTTTCTTAAATAAAAGGCATAGTAAAGAGTTATATTATTAAATGAAAATATTTTCACTAATTTTAATGAGGATATATTATTTAATTAAAGAGAACAACTAAGGGAATTAGTGTAAGGTATCATTAAAACTAGCTGAAATTAAATCATCTATGTGATATCAAGTGCCATGTGAAAGTTTGAAGGACTAAATTAGTGTCATGAGATGATTGTGATTGGTGTAGTAAAGTCCTGTCAGTTTTGAGACCTATCTTGTTTATGGATGATTACTAATTAGAACTCAACCTTGTTTGTAATTTTGCTTAATGCATCCATTCTCTTCAAATATTTTCCTTTTAATCAATATTAAGGCCCTAAATTTGGTGAATTTCTAAACTAAACTAGTGAGCTTAAAGTCCCTTCATCATCAAGACATGCTATAAATTACAGCTTTTCTATGATAAGCAAATCGTAGCATCTAAATACTACTGTGTCTGTGTGGCCATCTTGAAAAGGAATGTCATTTGAAGCCTTTACGTACAGGCTCAAGCAGTAACATGAAATCCTGTTCCAGAGCTTCAAATACTAGCTGAAACAAGCTACGCTTCAATGAAAGTCAAAATTCTAGCTGGAGAGATCTTTCTGATAAAAACAAGCTATGCCATTTCCATTTATTTGTTTGTAGGAAAAGCAAATATAGTCTAGAGGTACTTCTGCATGCATGTTCATCTCTTTTAATCAACCAGGAATCTAGGACAACATTGCATATATAAACAGTAAGTGGTTAGCTATAAACATATTTGCTTGTCATGGTCTCAACTCTCAATTCCCTTCCTTTTTCTATTCTTTTATTATATTTTTATACATCATGCATATTTGCATAACAATCTCTCTTGACATTAATGAATTTAACTTTCAGGCATTCAGAGCCACAACTATATACAGATATAAACTGAAATGTTTCTTAAAACAAATTAATTTTATTATGCATTAGTTTTGCAACTTAATTTATCTACTATTTTTCTGAATAAGAACTGTAATAAAATTAAGCACCAAACAGAATCATCAAATCAGACAAAATGCAGATAATTGGCACGCCATATACATCACAGCATACTCGTAAGCACGGCCATTTTTTTCTTCAGAAGTAAAGCATAGATTCTGAAAAGGCATGGACTACGAATTATTAAGGGAAACTGTACACCGAAAACCTACATATGGAGAAGGTCCTTATTGGAAGATCTTTGTAGAAATTTTAAATAACAACCTGAGATTGCTTTTTTAACATTGAAGATCCATAAGAACCTAGGTACACCAACAACAATAGATTCCGAAATCCTAGGCTAGAAGCACCATGGCACAAAGCACTAAGATCCTTTGGCTAGGCCTTGAACACTAAGTTTTTTTCTAGGTTTCGATCTATCAATCAATTAAGACGATCACCGGATCAAAAAAAAAAAAGGGGGGACAATAAGCTACTCTTAAAGCACCTTTGTATGTAAGTAACGGGAAACATTACTTCCGGAGCTTGTACAGAAAGCTCAATACTTGCAAATCCCAAGTAGTTGAAACTTCCACTTGTTATCTGATTAATATATGCGGTGATATGAATAAAAGGCTGACGAACATGAATAAAAGGAATTGCGTTAAAACGAAATAAAAAGAAGAGAACACTCGTGTGATTATATGTTAATGATGGTTATCTACAAAAACAAGCATCGTTGACTGTAATAGAAGAATTCTGCTAATCAAAAGGAGGCATGTTTGCATATGAATGCAACTGTGTACGGAAAAAAGTTGCAACAATCTAATTGGATTTGGGTATCCTCGTACAAGTGAAGTTATGAGGAGACGGTACTGGAAAGAGACATGAATGCTTGCAGAAAATTGCAGGCAATGGGTGAGGTATTGATGATGGTTTGCAGGGTATTGAAAGTCTTTGAAAGAAGAAAAACAAGAGCACGTAAATTCAAAGCAGTCAAGTGAGAAAGAAATTAGTTCATAGATACCTATTAACTCTTCAAGAAAGCAGAAAACATGCAAGAAAAATGAAGGTAGAAGAAGGTCAGTAATACAGGTGAAGTTGCAAAACCTTGAATCACTGGAGTACTCAAAGAGCTTTCCTTTGCTAGAGAAGACAATCAAGCCAACTTCAGCATCACAAAGAATTGAGATCTCATTGGCTTTCTTTAGCAGACCTGTCCTCCTCTTAGAGAATGTCACTTGCCTGGAAATTTTGTTCTGGATCCGCTTCAACTGAACCCTACCTCTCCCCATTTCCAACACTTCTGTTCTTGTTTTCAGTTAAAGTTTTCTTGTCTTTCTATATATGTGTAGTTGTACATCCAATAGAGAAATTTGAGATCTGATTCAAGAAAGCCTGAGGCTAAGTTTGCTGGCTCATTTGGAGGAGAGTAAGAAAAGCCCGCAAGAGGAAAGAAAACATGATGGGAAATATAGGGTTCATAGTTCAGGCATGGTGAGGTGTTATGACGGTCAACTTATCAATTTTTGCGTTTTTCCTAGCAAAGGGATCAGTGTGTATATATGGGAAAAAGGTAAAGAAAGGAATAGAAAACAGTTTATAGGTTAAATGGGGGGCTTGTTTTTCTCTCTTTTGTTTACGAATAGACTATTCGACTTGCTGGGGGATCACTGGTCATTGGAGAGCACTTCCGGAGTTTTGCGTTGTCGAGTTTTGATTGGAGGTCAGACCGAGAAGTCGTTTACTGTCTCATCTAGAGCCACATGTTTGGGAGAAGAAACATTTTCGTACATAGTTCTGTCAGTATAAGGTGGGACCCAAGATTTTTGGAGGTGTCGTTCTCCTCACTTTCTTTCAAGTCACTGTTTGAGTTGTGACGGCGCCATTTACAGTTTGTATTTTTCAGTTGGTGTCAGTCATTAGATGTATTTCAATAGTTATTATTGTTAAATAATAATATATTATTTATAATATTAATAATAACTTAAATTACTAAATTCAACTCGACATGAACGAAGCCTAGTGAAGGCATCAAATACCATCTTGGTTTAGATACGAGAATATATTCATTTGGTGATGAAGTCGTTGAAAGTTCTAATCTTACGAGCTGTAGTGACCTGTCCGCGTCTCTAGTTCTTTTTCCGAAATACCAAAACCTTTTTTTTTTCCAGATCATCATAATTACGATTGTAACATTTCAACATCATCGAAATTATAGCAGGAGTAGTGCTTATCGGAGCTTTCTGAATTGTGATGATCTCAGAGCTGTTGCCAATTTATTCTGGCCCATCCTTGGCTATTATCTAGTCTATATCCCACCTCCAATAGTGTAAATGTGAGATTAATTAAGGAAAAACCAATACAAAAAGAAACGGAACAATTTTAACTTGTAAATAACAATGTTTTAAAATCGGACTGAATAAAAGGTTAAACTAATATTAGATTATAGTAAAATTTAAATTAAATAAAATTTAAAATTTAAAATATGATTGAAAGAGGTTGTCCTTATCTATCAAAGAATTTGGAATTTAATTATAAAAAAAGTCAACATACACAATATACAAAGGCTTTCTTCGTTGCGGGAGTCTAGACAGGGACATAATATACGCAGCCTTTCCTTTGTATTCTTATAAAGAGGCTATTTTCGTGACTTGAATCTGTGACTTTATGATTATAGATGAGCTACTTTACAAGTTGCTTCAAGGTTAATTGAAAAAAGAAATTGTTAAATAAAAATTTATTTATTTATTTTAGTATATAAGAACTTTTTAATTTATAAAATTTGACCGATTAATTAATAAATTGATTAATTGTTAACAACAAAAATTATTAAAATAAATTGAATCGAAAAGTTGGATGATTAAGGTTTTTACGATTGAATAGAATGAATCTATTGAATTTTTAATCATTGGTAAATAACAAAAAATAAATTAAACTAAATTTGTCTACTTTTTTATTTCAAATATTAATTTATAATTAATTATTTAATAAATATAATAATTTTTACTGATAAATTATTAATAAATGATATATAAAATATTAAAATAAATAAATAAATAATTATTTATAAAAATAATTTATCTTTAAGTTTTATTGAAAATATAATTATTATAAGTAATAAAAATATAATTATCTTGACATTAAAAATTAAAAAGTTTTATTTTATTTTAAAAAAAACTAAAAACTACATAAAAAATACTGATGCACAAAGTTAGTTGTAACTTTTAACACATGGGCAAACTCAAAAACTGCACATATTCATATTGTTGTGCATCGAAGGCTGAAAGTAAATGTGCATCAAACTTAAGTAGGCAGTTCAATGGAACGTGAAGCGCAAGCAGAGTGGTCCGCTCCATGTTTAGGTAAGTGGGATTACTAGCTAATACATGCATGGTGGAGGGCTAGACAGCCAGCTTTCTAAGTTGTGGTCCTCCAAAGTACTAAGTGACATATTTATATTTTATGGTATAGACTCAGTACCTCCCTATTCTCCCAATAATCAAAAAAACACCCGGGGACCATAATGCATAGCCAGGTCCTTAGGACTGTAACGTTGTTATTGAATTACCCCGTACAAATCTTTTCCTACGGGGACCATTTGGACAAATACGAAATTCAAGAGTACAAAGAATAAAACAAGGGATTGATGGTTGGCTTGTATAAATGATTAATAAACTTTTCATGTAACGAAGTATGTTTTAATAACACATTGAACATTCAGATCTCTCTCTTTTTTTGAAATTTTACCTTTTCAACATCTTGAAAGGACGTTAGATTAAGTAGGATAAAAGTGAGAAGGATTCAATAGTGTAGCACATAAGTAAATAAAGGAGCACAAATTCGCAACTTTGATTATATTTATACATGGAGAAAGAAAATTCATGCTTTTGAAGGAAATCTAGATTAAAAATCCCAAAAACATTAATGCTTAACTTTGTTTAGGAATGTGTAATAGATATTCAAAACAAAAGTTTTCAATTCGGAAATGCAAAACATGTCTTTATTGACAAAACAAAGGACATAAGTTTTGCAATTATTATTTTTAGCTAGGTGACATACCTTAGTATAATTAATCTTTCTTTGTAGACATATTATTGAATTAAGTATGGCATATTCTCTCTTAAATTTGCATTATATACATTGTTGCGCTTGATGAATTAATTCACTTACTTTGACATTTAAAAGTTGAAATTAAAGCAAAGCTATATAGGAGCAAGAAGCAACGTGCTATTGTGCTTTTGATGTATACTTTAAATAAGTAGCAATTTGCCAACTTGCTTATAATGAAGAACATGTCGAATCATATTAATAAACGTTAAGATACAACTAATAATTGACAACAAACAAGTAGTATACAAGAGCTGATCCATAGATATGAATTACCTCTAAGCCAACTTTTACAAGTACTAACATTATGCTACAACTTTCGCAAGCACAAACCTTGTGATAAACTTATTGAATGCTAATACTAAAATATGATTCTGTAAATTTTATGTTGAATTAGAAGAATTGATCAATCAATCATTACTTAAATATACAATTAGCCTACTTATTTACACTTAAATTCAACTAGAAAACTTTAGTTTCGAAGTATACATGAACTCACTTTCGAGTAGATGTCATTTCGTCTTACAGTTTACCCATTGACAGACCTTGTATCTTACAAAAGATGAATAGATTCCTAAATTGCAAAGCCAAAAAAGAAGGGAGAGTTGAAAGTAATTATGTGGTGTTAATAAACAAAGAAAAGCTCCTAAGAAAAAATTGATTCTTGAACTCATTATTTGAAACCTTATTATCTATTTTAGTAGGACTTGTTCCGAGTAATTGCAATAATATGGTTGTTTTGTGCCCATAATTGTTATAAACTATACTTGTTGCTACTATATCCATCCATTCAGATGAAAGTTGAAAAATTTCTCATCAGCTAGTTATAAAGTTTTCTTTTACTTCTTAATCCATCCTAGTGAAATATGTGATATCTCCTTTGGCAAAATGGACAAAAATTGACCCTTATTTATTTTTACAAAATTTCCTATTTACAATTTACTTTCATATTTTTCTTTTATTTATTAGTAATGATAGATTAAGTACAAATTTATCTCATAAATAACCAATGATTACTTAATGTTATATCATTTTTTGAAACATTTACAAAAAATATTGGTAAGTGTAAATTGCATTGTGTTTTTAGGCTTAGTTTGATATGTATTTAACTATTAACTCAATCATTTAGTATGTGTTTAAGTTAAAGTTGTATTAGTTTGTTAATTATTTAGGTTTTAAGTGTTTTATGGGCTAGTACAAGTCTTTGAGCATAAATATTATATTTTTAAGGTACCTTAATATATTTGCTAGTGTTTTGGGGTCAACATCAAAGAACAGAGGAGTTTTGGAGACATTCGAGCAGAAACAACGTCCACAATAGTGGCATGTCAGGTCATGATCATGACAGAAGTACCAGAGTTGGCCCACGATTGTGATAGAAGGCTCGGATGTGGCCCACAATCCTAGCCTGTGTCGAGCAGACATGCAAACACTCAAGAATGTCAAATTTTGAGAGATTTTTGAACCTTTTAGACCTTAAAAAACCCTAAGATTAGCTAAAATATAAGAGGATATTTAAAGAACACAAAAAGAGGCAGAGGAGCTTTTGCATCAACCACCTTGAGAAACCTAGAGAGGAATCATAGAGAGATGGAGGAAGAGAAAAAGGAAGAGAGAAAAGGAGAAAAAGATGACTCGACGTACTTCCCGGATCAGGAGGTTTCCCAACATTGCTGCCTCCCACCATCCATTTAGATTGTATTTTCTATTTATTTTTAGTTTTATTATTGTATAGAATTGGAATAAGATCTAGAATGTTGAGGATAATCTAAACTCACATTCAGAATTTTATTCTTGAATTAATGAAAATTTGATTGTTTATGTATTTATTGGATTTGTTGTAATTTGATTATGTGATTGCATAATTCGATAATAAACTGAGAGAGTGAATCGAATAAAAAACGATTAAATTGGACTAACGAGAGTTATGTGATTTAATAGAAACAATAATTGAATCAATTTGGTAATTTGTTGAAGAGAGATCTTGCATAGGTTTACGATAGTTTATTAGAGAACTGTAGAACTAATTAGGGTTTTGGATAGGTTGTGAATTAAGAGATTGCAACTTCCATAATCTGATTAGGGTTTATGATTTAGGATTAATGGTTATAACTCGAAAGAGAGTAATCAACCTTTGGATCATCTAGAACCAACAATCCGATAATTCATAATCAATTAGGTTAGCTTTAAGGATAGGTAAATTTTCCTTTCTCTTAATTGGTAATTTCCTTAGGTTGATTTTTAGTTATGTTGCAACTGCTTAATAATTAGTATTTTGTGTTCGATTCTTAATTTGATTGATCGAATTGAATTCTCGTTTTAGTTTAGTTGCATCTTGAATTTTTGTTATTTGTTTATAGCCTTAGATTTAGGATTAGATTATCCCTTTTTGTGGGATCGACACCTTTGACACTATGCTAACAAACCGTGCACTTGCAGATTATTAAGGGTTTACACAAAACAAACATTTGATCAAGTTTTTGGCGTTGTGGCCGAGGAGGTGACTAGTTTAGTTCTTTAGTCTAAGGTGTTTTAGTTAGTTTTTAGTTTTTTTCTTTCTTTTTATCTATGAAATTGTGCTCTTGCATAAATACAAGAGTTACAAGAAGTTCGAGTTGTGCAGTTGAAACTTTAGAGCTAGATATCACTCGATTAGAACAATCAACTAGGACAGTTCGGCATGAAGAAGAAGAAGAAACCTCAAAACCAATAATGGCCAAGGAATTTCAGGAAGATTTAGATCACAAAGTGAACCGAGGATGTCAACAAAGAACCTTTATGGATCTCATAATACCAAGGTTCAATGCGGCTAACCAAGGACTAGCTAGGCCACCCGTACAAGCAGTCTCTTTTAAAATTAAATTAGCCCTCCTAAATATGCTTCAACAGAATGTGTAATTTTATAGACTAACAAACGAAAATCCCAATACATATATAGTAAATTTTCTTCAAATCTGTGATATCTTTTGGTACCATCAGATGTCGGAGGATGCAGTAAGAATTAGGCTCTTCCCTTTTACCTTAAGAGATAGAGCAACTGGTATCACTCTCTCAACCCAACCCATGTCACCACTTGGGGTCAATTAGTTCATGCCTTTTTAGACAAGTATTTTTCCCTTACCAAGACCATGAAGATTATCAAGGAGATTACCAACTTCCAGCAAAGTGATGGGGAATCAATTTATAAACCGTGGGAATGATATAAGGACTTGCAACAAAAATGCCCAAGCCATAACTTACCTAAGGAGTTCTTGTTGGAAACATTCTATAATGGAGTAACCCCACATATGAGAGGCACTATTGAAGCAGCTTTAGGAGGATCACTGATGAGAAAGATGGTAGATGAAGCAAAAAGTTAATAGAAGAGATGGCAAGTAATAGTTGCTTATGGATTAACGAGTGAAGTAGACTAGCAACTACCTTCCGAGAACAAAAAGGAGTTGTAGTTGTTGATCAAATGACGAAGATGTAGGCTAAAATTGACAACTTAACTCGACAGCTCAACAACATGAAGACTTCGTCCTCAGCTACGGTAAAAGCCGTGCAACTAAAGTGTGAACTTTGTGGATAGATGGACCATGATAGAGTGGATTGCTTCTTGATGAAGGATAACAATCAAGAGCAAGTTAATTATATGGGAGCTCAATACGGACAAGGAGGGGGAAACAACCCCTACTCCAACACATATAACCTTGGGTGAAAGAATCACCCTAACTTCTCTTGGATGAACAATGCTGGAGGACAATTTAGACCCCAAAGACCACCAATTTTCAGTAAGATAAAGCAAGCTTAATGAAATCCAAGTTAGACAAGACAAGCTTGGAACCCTAGATGATGCACAAAAGAGTCTGGAAGGCAGATTCAAACAAGTAACAAAGAACTATGCATCTTTAATCTACAATCTAGATGTCTAAGTAAATCAATTGTCAAACGCTTTCTTTATGCAAAATATGGGAATTCTTCCTAGCACTTCGAGAACAAAACCGAGGGAACAACTAAAGGCTATTACACTTCAAAGTGGGAAGGAACTTGAACCACCCACAAAGATAATATAGGAGCCCTTCCCTCCTGTTGAGAAAGATCAAAAAAAGGAGAAAGAAGTGAATATGAGTGAATACCCTCCTTATGTCGCTCCTCCACCATATCCACCCACAATTTCTTTCCCTCAACGATTACAAAAGAAGAAGCTAGATGCACAATTTGCAAGATTTGTTGAGAAATTAAAGACATTATAGATAAATCTCTTATTTGTAGAGGCTTTGGAACATATGCTTAAATACATAAAATTTTTAAAGGACATATTACCAAAGAAGCATACTTGGGAAGATAATCATTTGGTAGCGCTAACTCGCACCTCCAATTTCATAGTCACCAGCCAGATGTCATCTAAATTAAAGGATCCAGGGAGTTTCACAATACCCTGTGTGGTTGGTGACTTTGAACTCACAAAATGCTTGTGCAACTTAGGAGCAAGTTTTAATAACATCGATTTTAATTCAGTTAGCTGATCAATCTACTAAAAGACCGTTTGGAATAGTAGAAGACGTTTTGATACAGGTGGATAAGTTCATTATTCCTATTGATTTTGTGGTTCTCAATTGTAAAGAAGGTAAGAACTATCTACTGATCCTTGGTCAACTGTTTATGAATACAAGGAAAGTTATAATTGATGTTCACAAAGGAAAATTAACACTTTGAATAGGCGAAGATCAGATCAAATTCAATATGAATAAGGCTTTAAAAAACCAAACAGTAAGCAGCGCGTGCATGAAGGTTAAAATTATGGAACAAAATTTGCAAGAAAAAGTTGAGAGTTGCATCGTAGAAGTACAGTTAGTGGCAATAGAGAAAAATAATGGATATGAAAATTTTAAGTCTAAAGGAGATGAGGAGATGTAGGAGTCAAATGTTCAAACGCATTAAGATAAATTATTATAAACTGAAGCAATAATACCACCATCTACAGAAAAACTGTAGGAAAATCCCGGTGTGAGCATCACATGCCCACGGTGCGGAAAACAAAATTTTTTTATTCCGGGACCTTCCTGAAAGCCAGGATCCATGTGTCTACACAACAGACTCAAACCATAACGGCCAAAGGAGACCGTCTCTAACGGTATCCACGCAGAGATCGGAGAACCTAACCGGGACAAAC
>JAOTIZ010000008.1:13570483-13590048 GCA_027123425.1 Erythroxylum panamense | reverse complement strand
ACAGATCGAGATATCACCAAAATACTGAAGCATGTTCAGACTTTTTCAACCGATCCTCTCACTTTGATTCAATCCATCTTTTTCAAATTTATCTCAAAAGCCATAAATTTCTATGGAGAGGTAGAGGAAAGTCTTAGGAATCTTATACTTCAAAAATCAGATCAATCAGAGGTTGGACAGAAAAGTTATAAGCAAAAAAGTGGAGAGAGGTCGGGTTAGGGGGAAAACATGACAATAGTCGACTAGTCGAAGACTATTAGTCGACTAATGCAAGTAAAAACATGATGATTAGTCGACTGGTCAAAGACTATTAGTCGACTAATCCTATAGTGATCGACTAGAAACTCTTGGTCTTTTTTCTTCCGACATCCTAACTTCCACAACTCATAACTTTTGACCTAGAACTTCAACATTTACAAATTTAGTATCAATGGAAACTTAAAAAGAAGCTCTAACACTTCCATGAAGGACTTAAAAACAATATCGGTCTCTAAAAGGGTCAAAAGTCCACGACAAAGTGACTGTCCTACAATTTCATCCTAAACAGTAGCATAAATTCTAAAAATCATAACTTTCTACTACATTTTCCAAAAATTTCATACTTTATATCAATGGAAAGATAAATAGATAATCTACAACTTTCATGAAGAACTTAAAAGCAAATTCTGCCTCTACAGGGGTCAAATTTCCAGTCAAAGTGGCTGTCCCGAAAGTTCACCCTAAACAACTTCCAAACTTCAAATATTCATAACTTCCAGCCCCAATATCAAAAAATGTCATACTTTATAGCGTTAGAAAGCTGGAAAGATAAGCTACATCTTTTATGAAGAAAATATTAGCTAATTCCACCTAGATCAACCCAGAAAATTTATGCAATTTTAGATCAAAATTTCAACTCTCTCATACTATTTATTCCCAAAATTTTCGGACTTCAAAGTTTCAAAAACAAAAACAACATTCCAACTTTTTATTCTAGTCATTTCACTCTATTTCTACCAACTTATTCATCATAAATTTCATAGTATCCTTAAACATACAATTTTACTCAAAAATCTCATAATCATCAAAAACCAAAATTTATTATTCACTCTTCATCAACTTACTACATTCACTACCTTAATCTTGTCTATCATTTCAAATTCAATAATTTTCCTTTTCTTTGCACATGAATAAATCGCCACCAATTTCTCATTTAATTTCATTTAATAATTCTATCTTCCAAGAAAAGTTCGAGGTCCAACAAAAATTGTTACATTTTTTACTTGATCTTCCTCTACTATAAGGGAAGAGGCTGGTTCCTCCAAAGGGTTATGAGTGACCTGACCCTAGCTAAGATTGCCCTCTCCTATCAGTTCCTTATAGTCACCCTTTTGAAAGTTTGTACCTGCAGGTACCCATTTCTTGCCCATGACATAAGAGAGGATTTCCATTGGTAATGGACTATCACATTGTCTTCATAAAGTGTTCCGTTAGTTCCTAGTCTCATAACTAGGATTTTAGGTAAGTCCTTTGAGAGCTCCATATTAACACACATTCTAGCATATCCCAACTTTTTCCTCTTTGTTGTATTGTCATCCAAGTATAGAGGTTTAACTAGGAATCTTGAAATCATACTCAACCCATCTGTTGTCCAATATTCTAATGGAACATTGTATAAATTCACCTATATATGAATAACACTAAGCCTATTGGACTCAATTTGTAATCTAGGTTACCAAGGTTACAAGAAAAGTGGGAATCTAAAAGCATATCATGGCCTTTTCTCAATGATCTTAAAGGTCTGTGCTTCTAAGGAGAAGATAAACATAATGTATCTATCTTTTGTCACCAGTACATCTATTAATCCTTTGTCTTTCTACATTGATGATGTCCATTTTTGTATCACAAAAATGCAGGTCTTTTGTCCTAGAAGAACCCTATTAGGGAGTTCTCCCATGATTTGACTCCCTCTTGAAGTATTTCCAAATCTAGGGAGATGACAACTCTCCCATATTTAACCTTAGGAGGTAGAAATGCAGTGATAGCTCATCATTCCCTCCAAGTACCTATTTCTAATTCTTTTGATCTCCAGTTTTCTAGGAGGATGGCAAAGTCTAAATTGTGCCTGATGAGAAATAGTTAGTTTGCAGGCCTACATGGTGTCTAAAGGGACGGGAAATGTTTGTCAAGGGGCTGAAATAGGGATGTAGTTACATGAAACAAAAATATCCGAGGCAGGAAAGCAAATATAAAGAGTAAAGAGTCTAGAAGGCCCTCAACAAAGCTCTCTCTAAGAAAAGGAACGATTGCTGAAAGTTGATGAACCAAAGAAAGTGAGGATGAGGAGGATGCAAGATTAGTGATAGATAGAGTAATTGTAGAGAGATTAGCAGGGGTTAAAATCAGGGATATAAGAATGGAGATAGATTGGGTAAATGGTTAGAGAGATTAGGGGGAGGCAATTTTTGATATCTGTAGAAAATATATAATTATTATTTTCAAATGTGTATTAAATAAATTATTAAATACATATAATATTTCATAAATAACATATTATAACATAATTTATGAGTTCAATCTAAATAATGTCAACATGTTTTTAAAGTTTAGATGAGTTCCATGTTATAATGTGGCCTAATTAGTGGCCATATTTTATATATATTAATGATAATATTAATCTAATTAAAGAACCCTATTTGGTCCATATTTCCTATTTAATAGTATAATAAATCTCGCCTATTTGTTTTAATTACTTGATGAATGTACCATATTAAAAGTTATTGATTTATAAATTGGTCCTCTCTCTACTAATTAGGTTGACATATAGTTTTCTATCAAGTTTCTATAGTCGTAAGAGAATTAAGAAAAAGCAACTAATTTTAACCAAGAACACGTGAAGTTTCTTAATCTCATCACGGTAATGACATGTTCTGCATCAGGTAGACAATTATTTATACAAGATCTTAAAGTTTTAAATGTCAATTTTGATTTTATTTCATAAAGATCATATTTTCACATTTGATATCAAGCATGTGTTTTGAATAAACAACTTGCTCATCTATTTTACTATGATTCATTAATGATTATTGTTAATATTTGAGTGTTTGACTAACAAATACTTTGATGAAAATGACATTAGGTGTTCTGTTTCCTTAGCTAAATATGTTTTAGGTGAAATGAAACAACAATTTTGGAAGACTCCTTTTAAAGCTATAAAAGTGTTTGTGGGTCTGTAACCTATTAATATTCTTTCCAAATTCAAATCATCTCCAGTAAGACATTGTCATCTCAGCATATGTATATATATATATATATATATATACACACACACACACACACATAATAGAATTCACATACCATTGTTTAGAAAGCGCTTTTTATGCCAACATGCCCATAATGTCCCTGTGGTAAAGACCAGAAAAGTTGAATACTAATGGCTATTATTTCGTACATCTCATATTTTATTTTATTTTTTATTTATTGTTTTATTATCATATTATGTATTCTATTAATTTTATAATGATTTCATGTTAGCTTTATACATATTACTATTGCTATGTAATATGTGATAAATTTATACATAACATTAAAGATAATTTATTACTCACCAAAGTGACTAAACTAATTAAGTTAATAGTCATTTATTCATAAATATTAATACATATTATTGACTTAATTATATGAATAAATAATATTTATTAGTTGATATAGCTTCAGAATTTACCCAAAGGTAAATTAATACTCTATGATTAATAAACATAATAAAGGAAAATCACTTTTTTCTTGTCAAATATGTTATATATCCAAAGATATTGAATGTATTTAATAAGTTTTGTTTGATTACTTGATAAGGTTTGTATGACATTAAATTTATGATAATATATTGTTGAGTTTGCCTAAAGAAAACTTGCATTATATTCTAAATATTTAATTATTTGAATCTGATAATTTATTGAGCATTTGTGTGTTTATAGTTATTCCTCTTCATTCATATGCTTCTTCTATTATCATTTTTAATTGTTTGAACTTCTCTAGTCAATTTCTATTTAAGTGTTTTAGGTCTTGATTTAGTATTAATGGAAGAAAAATTTACTATCATTACAAATACGAGAAGTGAGGTTAAAAACACAAACAATAAAGCATGGGAAAGGTCAAACATATTATGTCTTAATTTTATGAGAATGACTGTTGTCGACAACATCTAATACTTCACAAACTAAAAGTGTTAGAGAATATCTTAAATTTGTGGAATAACATTTTTATTCTATAGATAAGTCTCATGCTAATACACTAATGGTTGAACACATGACCATGAAGTTTGATGGGTCACGAAGCATACAGCATCATGTCCTATAAATGATGAGTATTGTAGCAAAATTAAAGAACTTGGGTATGAAAGTTGATGACTTCTTCTTAGTGCAATTTATTATAAACTTGTTACCTCTTGAGTATGGATTATTTCAAATTAACTACAATAATATAAAGGACAAATGGAATGTTAATGAATTGTTCAATATGCTTATTTAGGAGGTAACAAGGCTAAAGAATTAAGGAGTTCATTCAATTAACCTTATGGGTTAAGAAGCTAGTAAGACTCAAAAGCCAAAGGCAAAGAAAGGTAAGAACAAAATGCACACACTAAGGCGGCACAGATTACTACTAATATAGAAGGAGAGAAAGACAAACAAGTATCATTCATGTAAGAAAAAGAGACACCATTAGAAAGATTGTTTGAAATGTGAGGCTTGGTTTGAAAAGAAAGGTAAATCTAACATTTTTGTAGGTTTTGAACTAAACTTAACTAAAGTTCCTTATAGTATTTAGTGGCTCGGTTCTGGTGTTACTACTTATGTTTCTAAAGTTATGCAAAAATTTCTTACAATCCAAACCATAAACCCAAGTAAGAACTTTCTATTTGTGAGAAACCATAAGAAGGTCCCAATTGAAGGCGTACGGACTTATCATCTAATATTAGATAATTTTTATCATGTAGATTTAATACAAACTCTTTTTGTACCTTCAATTTCTAGAAACTTAATTTATGTTCTAAACTTGATGAAAGTGGGTTTATTATTAAGTTTGGTGATGGTTGTTTTAGTTATTTAAACATAATTCTATTATTGGTTATGGAATTCTTTTGGATGGTTTATATAAATTAAAAATTGATTTTAATTTTTCTGAATCTTTATTTTCTATTTGTCATATCACTGGAACTAAGTAAATTACTTGTGATATAAAAATTTGAGTCATATATCTAAAGAAAGATTAAAAAGATTGGCAAAGAATGAAATTCTTGTAAATTTAGATTTTACTATTCTCGATGTGTGTCTGGATTGTAAAGGAAAGCAAACCAAACATAGTAAGAAAAGAGGTCTAAAAAGTGCTCAGTTTTTTGAAATTATACACACCGTTATAGATGGACTTTTTAACACTCCATCTTATGGTGAAAAAAAGTACTTTATCACCTTTATCGATAATTTTTATGTTATGGATATGTCTGTTTACTTTTTAAAAATCACCCTTCAAGTGTTTATAACCGAGGTTGAAAGGCAAGCAGATAAAAAAATGAAAATTATAAGATCTGATAGAGATGGTAAATATTATGGAAAGTATGATGAATCAAGACAATGTCAAGTCCATTTGCGAAGTTTCTTGACAAACATGGCATTTATGTATAGTATACTATGCCAAGTACACTTCAATAAAATGGTATGGTAGAAACGTGTAATAGTAAATTAATGGATATGGTTAGTAGTATGATAACTAATTCCTCATTACCCTAAAATTGCTATGTATTTATTAAATAGGATTCCTAGTAAGGCAATTCCTAAAACTCCTTTTGAGTTATAAACTAGAAAGAAACCTAGCATAAAGCACCTGTATGTTTAAAGTTGTCCAGCAAAAGAATGAATTTATAATCTACATGAAAGGAAATTAGATTCTTGAACAGTTAGTGGTTATTTTATTAATTACCCAGAGAAATTTAAAGGATACAGGTTTTATTGTCTGAACCATAGTCCAAGAATTGTCGAAAAATGGTCAAATTAGTCAAATAAGGGTATATTCCATTACCTATAAATGTCCTAGTATCCACATCTATACCAAATACAATCTTAGTATTGGAAGAATAAAATGATCCTGGACACATTTAGATGAAACACCTCATAAAGAAAACTAACTTACAAGAAATTGCCATAAATGAACCACATGGAATAACTTTGAATAAACATATAAAAATAAGGAGATCAATTATTTCGTATGACTATATGGTTTATTTGTAAGAGTTAGAATTTCATTGTGGCATTAATAAGGATCGTGTTTCGTTTTCACAAACTATAGAAAGTGATAAGTTTGATAAATGGATTGATGCTATAAAAATGATTTAATTTAATGGAATAAAACAATGTCTAAGACTTTGTTGTTTACCAGAAAGTTTTAAACTAGTTGGATGCAAATGGATCTTTAAAATCAAACGTGACTCAAATGGTGATATTAAACAATATAAAGTTAAACTTGTTGTCAAAGGTTATATTCAAAATGATGGTATTTATTATAAAGAGAATTGTTTATCTGTCTCAAAAAAAGACTCAGTAAGAATAATTATGGCATTACTGACTCAATTTGATTTAGAATCACATCAAATTGATATAAAAATTACCTTTTCTAAATAGTGATTTCGATGAGAAAGTTTATATGGATTAACGTGAAAGGTTTTTCTGTAGAAGGAAAAGGTCACATAGGGAGTAAACTTAAGAAATTGACATATAGACCTAAACAAGATTCCCAATAATGGTATATTAAGCTTAATGATATCATAATATATTTTGATTTTTAAGAAAATATTGTTGATCATTATATCTACTGAAAGATCACTAAAAATAAGCTTATATTTCTAGTTCTATATATTGATAATAATTTTACTTATTACTAATGATTTAGACATATTGTATAAGACCAAAGATTTTCTCTTTAAGAACTTTGATATGAAAGATATAGGAGAGACATCATATGTGATAAGAATTTGAATATTCTAAGATAAATCACAAGGACTGGGATGATTGTCTCAAAAAGAATATATCAAAAGAATTCTAATTAAGAGATTTAATATGAACAAATACTCAGCAAGAATTTATTTGAAATAAAAAAGGATAAATTTAGTCTCACACAATATCTAAAGAATGATGTGAAACATAAACAAATGAAATCTATTATATATGCTTCTATTGTTAGCAATCTAATGTATTTGCAAACATGCACGAGACTCGATATCAGCTTTGTGATTAGAATGCTAAGCAAATATTAAAATAATCATACTATAAACCAATAGAAAGCTACAAAGAAAATCTTATAGTATCTATAAGGAATAAATGACTCTATGCTCATGCATAGAAGATCTAATCCATTAAAAGTTGTTGGATATTCAGACTAAAATTTTGCTGAATGCATTGATAGTAGAAACTCATTGCTTCCTCCATGACCCACCGGTAATTTGAATCTTCTTTTCAAGTACGTAGAGAATTTTATAATATGGTGACCAAGAGAAGAGAGAAAGGCAAGTGATAGGAAAAGTTTGCTTCGTATAAAACTTAGAGAGAAATAAAGTGAAGGAAATTTATAGTTGAGCTCAACAAAATGCTTCCTTCCCAAATTTATTATTCAAACAAACATAATAAGGGATTTATTTCGATCACAAGAAATAAAAGGCCTCAACAGATGAGCCTAATCCGAGAGTTGGGGCCTTAAGAGCTTTCACTTTGAGGCTTGTAAGACCGAACTGACTACCAGTTTTTCCTCGGCTCTCCTCGCGCTGTACTTATAGCAACTTTGTCTCCATTCATTACAGACTACTAACAAAGCGCAGTCCAATTGACTTTTGGGGCTGTTGTTAAGTTTTCTGGTTTGGGGGAACAAGAAAAAAATAGAAACTTTTCTTAAGTGGAAGATAATGGGTGTGTGATGGTCCCAAGCTGTCCCCTAGTTACCCCAACCGCTATTAGCAAGGGCACCTCGAAATCCAGGAGATGGCTAACTTTGAGTTGTTGCGAGTTTCTGCTTACCCAAAATATTGAAAGAAATGATGCACTCAAAATTCCAAAACTTGCCCAACCTCATTTTGGAATTAGGGCTGCGACAATTTCTTTTCATTTTTGAAAATGGCGATTCTCAAATTCGCACCAACAAGGCCGACCTTCCTAGGATTACGTTGGTCCATATTTTCTGAAAATTTCAGTTCTATTTCCCACTTTTTTACTGCTAAAAACACTGGCTTTAATTTTCTTTTTAATTTTCAGCAGAATCCAAGATGGAATTTTGGCTTAATCAAAGTGATATGAAAAATTACAAGGGGGAGGGCATAAACGACCACATAGGTGTGACATGCAGAAACTTGAGCTGCAACATGACGGTAGAGATTAAAGAAATAATATACTTCAGGTAAAATTCCAAGCAAGTATGATAATGTTAGATAAAAGTGAAGCAGAAGCTTAAGCAACAGTCCGAGTTTATGCAAAACACTTTATGGAATTACATGCCTTCCCGTCCAACTAAGGGCAGAAGAGCCCCTTGAGGTTCAGGAGAGAGAAGCATTTTATGTTCATACCACGACATATTTTCTTATAATGTCATTTACATATTGCCAGCACCAAGAAGCTATAATATAGTAGGGGTGTTTTTATGAGCAAGAAGGCAAATTTAGGCAGAGCACAAAAACTTTATACTCAAAGCATCCATCCAGGAATGAAACCGTTAACTTGCTGTGCATGAGTTGTGCTGGTCATCTGGTCTGAACATGAGGTGTTGTACCTGTGTTAATTAGGAACAAGCAAGAAACAAATGAATCAATCAAAAGACGATTCAAAGATTTCAGGGACTTGGAAGTTTGAACTTTACCCTATCTGCAAAGTGGGATTGCATTCTAAAGGTTGGAATAACCCTTGAGACTGAACTTGCTGGTGACCATATGACATGTTTTGCTCGTTACCATCCCATGATGGTTGAAAGTTACTCCTTGCACTGATTTCATCCAGCTGGCAGGAAAGAAAATTAGAATGAACTTGCTTCTACTTTACATTACAGAAACAGTAGGAACTAAAATCGAGCGTGGAACACCATGAGGCCCAAAGGATGATGCTTATCTAATTTATCAAAAGTCAGAAGATACTGTTAAATTTTCTGAAATTTCATGCTGAATTATCAGGATCAAGCAACAAACTTGGTTCTACTACTATTTGACGATGGAATCTTGAAGAAAAATGAAAGATCGGGTCAATAGCTTCTATGCGGAAAGCTTGGAACATGTGCAGAAACCAAACACAATCCTAGACTCGTAGATATGGACTGCATTTCAGCATTCAGCTTAATGGATTACCTTAATTGTCAAAGCTCTATTAGCTTCCAGCAACAATTGTTCCTGTACTCAACAAAAGCTATTTAGTACTTGAAGCAACATAAAAAAGAGCCATATAATGGTTGTAGACGTACCTTATTTTGAAGATCAGAAAGTTGGTCGAGCATGAACTGGGTCTGCCAAGCATTGTAAATTAACGTTGTCAAAACACATTAGCATGGGAATTGTTATTTACAAAAACAACAAATTCAGAAGAACCAAGAAAATATATAACTCAATTGTGGACCATATGGACCAAGTTCATATCTATAAGGCAACTAAAAGCTGTACATATACAACAACATTAGTTTGTTGGTCTTTGCACCAATCTCCATTTCTCATCCCCTCTGCATGCATTGGCTGCCTTCGCTCTATTGATTATCTAGACTTTGAAATCATTGGTCCAGAAGAGACATGCTAAATTCACCCATTATATCAAATAATATAATTCAATATAACACCGTTAATGAAGTAATGTGAAAATAGAACTACGTATTCCAATCAACCTGGTCCTGGTGTGTTTCAAGATGAAGGAAAATTATGTCATATTGGCTTATATATACTTTCTGAAGTAGATCACATAAAATAAAATTAACATGATTTGTTTTCTTATTTTCAAAAAATTAAGAAAATACATGTTACCTTGGTGGACCGAACTTGCTTCAATGAGCCTTCTAATTGGCGCTCAAGCTGTTCAAGCTCCTTGGTGTTCAGAGGTCCCAACTCCTCCCCAAGGAGGTTCCTACGTACCGACAAATTTAAAACGTTCGTGGATTATGATCATCATATACGATAGAGACAATGCATCCACAGATTCATAGTAAAGCCAAGAACTGTAGAGGTATATAAACTATCACATGCATGTAAGCCACCAGGCTAAAAAGCTAGTTATTCAGATTTCTTACATACCTTTGAGTTCGCTGCAGGGCTTCATACCTGGTTTTCAGTTTTAGGTACTCCCTATAGCTGCTCTGTTACAACAACAAAAACCACTATCAGTATTAAAACATAGCTCACCACTAATTTCTGATTTTCAACAAACCCAACGAGCAAAGAGTTGACAACTTTAAATATTTAGAATATATAAAAACATGGATAAACACGTTTCTTTACTTTCTTATAAGGGTACAAAGATCGACGTATATAATAGTCTAGAAATATTTCATTTCCATGGAATCTTTCTAGTTTATGATGAGGATAATTTCACTACTTAGAACTTTCATTGGATCTCCAAGGTGTACAAAAAAAAAAACAAGTACAAGAATCCAGTATATGGGAGACGACATATAGTAACCGAACTAACGTACTTCGAGCTCTTTGGCAGGTTTATTGACTTCCACGGCACCGTAGCTGCACTTCTGATACCTTTCCAAAGTCTTGAGCATGCTGAATTAAGGACATAAAAAGCAATAGCATCAATTAAAAAAATTTTATAGAGCATATTTCATTTTAATGTTGAAGATTAGTTACTAAAATTTATTGTATTGGATAAACAAATTGATAATACAAGTATTAGTATTTATCTACAATCTTTCATTTATAAACCATTTTAACCAAGGAAAGTAAACAACTATTGAACTCTTCACTCCTGGGGGAATATCATACCTAAGTTAGTGACCAAAAAAAGTTCTTTTAGGACCTATATCTGAGATTAACTGATGATCTAGAATTTAAATTCTAATAATTTGATCACCAATAGTCTAGGTTGTTTACATACCATTAATAATCTTTAAAATTAAGGGTGAGCTTTGGAGCAATCAGTACAATTGCTCATTTGTGATTAAAAGATCACAGATTCAAATAACAGAAACAGCTTCTTTATAAAAATACAAAAAGAAAACTGTGTACATTATAAGCCTCCTTAGACCGCTGCAAAGCGGGAAGATTTGTGCATTGAATACATTAACTTTTAACTTTTAATAATCTTCGAACTTACAAGAACCAAAAGAATGTATATTTATTATGATGTTGGGAAATAACAACTTAGAAATGAGCAAGAAAAAAATGGTACATAATATTTCTTTTATTTTGCACAAATTTTGATATTTTGTTTAATCTAAAACGTTGTCAATGACTAGGAAAGAGGGAGGTGTTTGGTTTTAGCTATTTGTATTCAAGTAAATTATAATAACCTAGCTTGTTGGGTAACCCTAACAATATAAACCAAACAGTAAACAAGAGACGAAGAAGCAAAAGAATTTCCTCTCAATTATTATTATGATAAAAGAAAATAAATTCTAGAAGGTAGATTGTAGCTTAAAATATCAATTTTTGGGTTATTAATTAAAGTGTCATTATCATAAATTTATAATAACAAAGAAAACAATTAAATGGTCAGAGCTGCTGCATGTAAGAACTTGCTGCACCTATCACAGTTCAGCAGATGGGATATAAACATGTTCTGAGGGTTTCGCATGTCTGTATCTCTTTCTCTCACTTTAAAAACCCATATTTTGCACGGAGGTTAAAACAAATTTCCGAGGAAATGCTAAACTTTTGTCCACAAAAAGCTGAAAACTCAAACATAATGAGTCGCAAACAAGTACTTCACTCTTTTTTTATTTCTTTGCTTTTCATTATCTCTTTTTTTTTTCTTTTCCAACAATACGAATGAGAAGATCGACAAAAGATACAAGTGTTTGAGCTGAGATGAGGCTTCTGTGTTTGGAGCATGATCGGTGCTGAATTGCCGGAAAATCGGTAGATGCATCTATCGTCAAACAGAATAACCTATGGTTGAACTGCAAAGAAGAATCTTAAGGCGACCTTGAGAACAAACTAAAAGGTTTTCATTTGGGTTCAGATCTAACAGAGAAAGTAAGCATATTATTAATATCAGAACTAACTAAAACCTAAAACTCTTGGAACTCAACTACATGTAATTAACATGTAAAAAAGATTAAGAGCAGGTAACAAAACTATGAGGAACTATCAAAGTACGTATCAAGAACGAGCAAATTCACAAATTAATTAAACTGATCAGTAAAGTCTTATCATCCCATCAAGCTTGAAAACGTTAATCATCACCCAATAGGGCACGAAGATATTATTTTAAAATTTGTCCAGAAACAAAAAAGCAGCTTAGAAATGTTTAAAGAACACAAGTACTGACAATTAAAAAAAAGTTGAAATCCATGAACTAATTAAAAAAACAAGAGGCAACAAACAGATCTCACAAAATTTTGCAAAAGGTTTAAGTTCAGGATAAATATATATGTTGTCATACATAGATATGAGGAGAGAGAGAGAGATGAAAAGGATCATACTTAGATGTGCTGCAGAACTCATAGAGCTTCCCACGATTGGAGAAGATGATGAGAGCAACCTCAGCATCGCAGAGCACAGACAGCTCGTAAGCTTTTTTCAACAACCCATTTCTCCTCTTTGCAAATGTCACCTGCCTGTTTATTTTGTTCTCTATCCTCTTCAGCTCAACTCTACCTCTTCCCATATTCTTAAAACCTAAAAAACAACTAAATTATTAAAAAGGAAACAAATCTATACCCTAACCTCACCTCTTTTTATTTCGATATAAACTTTTATCTATATTTATATAGGCTACTATAACCAATCTCTTAACCAAATAACTTCTTTTTTTTCCTTCAACCTTTAGTTTGTGCACTTCTTTTCTCCTCTTGGGCAAAGGGTTGATCTTGCTTTAATGGGTCAGGCTCAAAGCTCACCAAAAATGTGAAAAACTAGAGAAACTTCAATACTTAGAAGAAGAAACCCTAGAAAGAGAGAAATTGTATATGGAGAAGCTGAAACTTAAAAGAGAGGCGACGTAAGTTTTTAGAGAGGGAAAGCTAGGAATATGTAAGTTAGGAGTTTAATTTTCCTACTGCTTCGCTTGGCTAACCTCTCTGATCCTTCAACCCTCAAAGCTCTCTTCTTTGTTGCTTTCAATCTGAAGAGACCGGTAGAGATGGAGAAAATGAAGTTTAGGGTTGGGTTGTTCTTTCTTGTTTCATGTAAACCTTCTCTAATTTATTGATTTTACTGTTCTTTATTCTTGGCATCGTCATCTCTACGCGCACGCCAAGTTGGTGCCTCACACGGCGTGGCATTGTCCACGTGCGGGATAATGTTTGGATAGGCAAAATAACGCGCGTTCTCTGGAGAGTGGTCATTACCAATTTGCGTGCAAAACTTTAATAGATGGATTTTGTTTGGGTAATACTTTCTAGTTGTCTTCAGAAATAGCAGAATGTCGTCACTTACCTTAAAACGGATAGGCACGTGTCACCTTCTTATTGGCGTAATCAATGACTCCTAGATTCCTTGTTTTGTTCATCTCTTTTTTTTTAGTTGCCCACAAGATATCTTAAGAGAGTCTCAACTATAGGAAGATACATTTAAGTAATCCATACTTAGACTAATCTCCGCTAGAGCCGAAAAGGTTTCTTGCTCGAGGCAAAACTCTGACTCCAAGTTTTAAACAG
This sequence comes from Erythroxylum panamense, assembly GCA_027123425.1. Classification (NCBI taxonomy): domain Eukaryota; kingdom Viridiplantae; phylum Streptophyta; class Magnoliopsida; order Malpighiales; family Erythroxylaceae; genus Erythroxylum; species Erythroxylum panamense. The sequence goes on along the minus strand of JAOTIZ010000008.1, from coordinate 13,576,242 downwards.
TTGCATACATGAGGGGATTCCAACTCGAGGCCTCGCTTATGCCAAGAGAGTCTCTTACCAACTCATCTGCATATTATTAGAACTCTTAAATGCATTTTAGGTAGACTTTAATTTAGATTGTCTAAATTGTGCAGCACTTTAAGCTTATCACATTTTCATTTCCTTCTCCTATGTTCTTGATTTAACTTCATCTAAAAGTTAAATCAAGTCTTTCAACTGTAATTTTTGGTCTATTAATGCTTGCTTCTTTTGAAATGCTTTTAAATGTAATTGCTCATATTTTCGTGAAATGCGTATAATTCAATTATGTACATCTTTTTAAAATACAACACTTGAATTATAATGAATATTAAAGGATGGAAGTAAGAGTATGGAATATTGTTCTAAAAGGGGATATAAAAATATTGTCTATCTAATCATAATATGTTACCAACTATCTGTTTCATTTCTTCCTATACCAACTAACAAAGCACCCTTTAGACTTCAAAGAAATATTAGTGATAAATTATTAAATTGATTATGGATTGATTTAAGAGAAAGAAAAATAATTCATTCATATTTTTGGTTTTATGAAATGATGTAATATTTGAGAACTAATTATTATATATTCAATATGTTGGAATGAAATTATTTTTAATATATGTTGGTTGTGAGAAATTTCTATACATTTTATTTTTTATGTAAGAGGACAGACATTAAAAAAAACATTTTGGCAAAGGAAAAAAGCAGAAACTACGTATATTCCAAAATGAGTGGAAGAACTATGCGCTTACCAGAAATCAGCAAGACACAGCATGAACAATATATTCCATTTCTGTGGTGCAATGATCACTCTCCCTCCTTGTCAAACCTTTTCTAATTTTTTCACAACTGAGGAAAAAAAATGTCTGATACATCTCACTTAGACAAATATATCTAAGATTAACTGTGTTTTCCTCTAGGAATTCTTTAACTTCAATCTCTTTCATGCATTTTGACAAATTATAAAACTTAATATTGCTAATATAAAAATATTATATTTTAATCTTAATTAGATATTGTAACTTGTAACCAATGTTTTAAAAATTGAACTGAAAATTAATCTGATAAGACAAGAGGTTAAGATTTAAAAGATTCAACTGAAATTAAACTATCATAAAATAGGCTAAAGATTGAATAAAATTAAAGAATTTAAAATATGATTAAAATAGATTATTCTCACCTATCGAAGAATTTAAAGATTAACTCAAAAAATATTATTAAATTAAATTTATTTATTTATTTTGGTTTATAGAAACTTTTTAATGTACAAAAATTGACTGATTAATTAATAAAGTATTGATCAGTTTTTAACAACAAAAATTATTAAAATAAATCAAACCGAAAATTTGTAAACCAAGCAAAAAAATTGAACAGTTTAAAATTTTTAAGATCAAACTGCTCAAATCGGATTAGTTTTTGAATTATTTCTTGTAGTGGCGATTTTATAGTAGTTACAACCAAATGTGATGTAAAAACATAGTTATGATGCTTCAGTGAGCACTAGCTATTGTGGCTCTTAATTGATAGATTTGTTGTAACCTAAAAAAACAATGGTTTCCTCAAAATTTTAGTTAGTAGCTCAACGGATGATAGGATTGTTAGTTTATGCCCTTGCAGCCGATTGTTTGGTTGTAAATTTAATTTTATGACATTATTTTTATTCAATAAAAAGGCACTCTTTTTCTTTGTGCATTTGTTAATTATTTAACTATTAATTATAAAGATAAAATCCCTGAAATAATTGTCATGCAATTAGAAATTATCATGCATAACAATTATTTCATAATTTCATCAAGATAAGATATTGATGAAATGTTTAGACTAGTACATGCTTGTTTCTTTCTTATGAAGAAAGTAATTAATCTCATAGATTAAAGCGTAGAAATGCTTAAACAAACATGTGAGTGCTTATTAGAGAATAAGTTCACTGAACTGACTCGACTATAAGAACCCCGAATGGAACATTACTTGTGTGTATGTAGATTATCTCATTGTGATAGCTGTATAACTGATCCTTAGACTTGAGATTACCAAAGTTATCTCATATAGAAATTACTATATTTTTTATGCTACTTATGTTATACTCTTGGAGCAGTTTAATTCGGTAGTTATTGGATATAGTATGAACTATACGGAGATAGTTAAGTAAATAAATAAAGAATTCGTTGTCCTAAAGTAATTAAGGAGAATATTGTTCTTGATTAATAATGATTTTGGAAATCTCTGGCTAGAGTAAACTGAAATATGGAAAAGTTGATTTCAAATATCAATTATAAGTCATTTACTAATTAGCAAGAACGAACATGATTAGATTATTTAAAGTAGACAGGAATTTTATACTCTAATTCCAATTGAAACATTAGACGACGAAAGGATTAATTTATACATCATAGTCATACATAGACAGGTTAAGTAAACCCACTTTAACATTCATAATATTTGGGTGGTTATGACATATTGCTAGACATCAATCATAATATGTGATTATAAATTATTTAATTAGGGAATTAAAAATAAATTAAAAATGAGTTTTAATTTATCTAATTCTAATTATGAATTGGAATTATAATTTATAATCATGACCAATTTATTAGGAATCTAATGAGTCACACACAAAAGGTTTATAAAGGAGAAAGTGAAATTTGAATTATGTTAGATTTAATTGAGAAGTTTTAGAAATTTTAAAGATTAATATGAGATATTTGATCATATAAGGACTAATTCATAATTATGACTAAAGTTTCACTTTAGTTGTAATCTTTGATAAAATCCAAGGACATGAAAAATATGATTTTTTTATATAAAAGGAAAAATTAGAAAATTTGGAACTAGCATTTCTTATATCTCTCATCTCAAATTATATTTGAGTTTTTTCTGAATAGATCTGTGAATATCATTAAAGGCCGAACAATTAAACGGCTCGTGGATTAACGGATTCAACGTGAACGGAAAATTACAACAGGAAATCGAAACATGTTAGTATAATTTTGTTAATTTCTTGTTTTATGTTTTAAATTAAATTTTGTTAAAGTTGATTATGTGGAAAAAAAAATTAATTCATTGTATTGCCGTTGCGTGTATATTCCAACAAGCACAGGAAGACCTTTCCTTGTCAAAGTCTTCATCTTACTAAATTTGTTTTTGGTGAGGTACGACCATGTGATTATAAAACAAAAGACGTATGATACATTTTTCCAAGATAATGGTAGATGAAGATTGCCTTTATTCTATCGAACTTGGAGAGTCACGTTTTCATATTGGCTCTAACCTTAGGTTACGCAAACGATTTTAACCTAAACCACTTTAATTTTTAAAATGATTTGCCTTGTAAATAATTTTTTATTCCTTCTTTTTTAATTTCCCAATCGCATAGATATCATCATGACGTACTTTTATATTGTATTTTGTGATTATTTTCTACCTATTTATTGTGCTTCCATTTTGATATAATACATGAGAAAAAGATCTCTGAATATCAAAATTAAAAATTAAAAAAACGTTAACATTATTGAAAATTTAATCTCATACAGTAGATATTCTGAGTACACATCATTCGATTCTCCTAAGCTCGATGAGAGAGCAAGTAGACGAGTTTATATATATTTCATCAAACAATGTTCCCTAGAACTGTAATATTCACCTTATCTTGGCTTAGAGTTTGAAGGCCAATAAAATGCGGAAAAATCTGGAGCTATGAAATCAAACAACATTAAATCTTCACCACCCTTCTTAATTAAGTTGGTTTTCCTTTTGGAAGTGTGTGCTTAGTTGGAGAGGGATGCTTTTCACCAACAATTCCATGTATCATTGGTACTGCATGGACCCTACATTACAAAATCAGCTAACAGACAATTAAACCATTCCTCCCCCGTTAATATAAATAACAATAATCAATATATATGTATGTAAAAAGTATTCGTATACCATTATTTTTCTCTTTCTTTGTTTCATTTTATATTCATGATTATCAGATTGCTCCTGACCAACTCCTACGCACCATTATGTTGAATCTTACTTATTTAGTGTAGCATAATTGCAATTTGTCCAAAATGATTGACCAATTTGAGTTTGACAATTATATTTTAGGCTATACATGACTAGATTGTATTCAATCCACCAAGAAACTGCTAAAGGTTTACCTATGGGTTTGGGACTCTAAATGGCACTAACCTTAGGTAGTTTGGGAAAAGTGAATTAGTTAAATGAAATTTGCCTGATTTGTTAGGTAGAGAATATCCTTAGATATGCATGTGCACTCGTGGTCCACTAGAGCTGTCCTTCCAACGTCCCGTAACAAACATCGATATCAAAACATACTAAGGTTCAATCTGTTTTTATATATATATATAAAACCCAATCTCTCAAACGTGCGGAGAAGAAGTTCTTTTGTTAAGCTACCTTTAGATATATGTATATCATAAGATATACATATATCTAATATGATTTAGATAACTCTATGTGCACATAAGTCGATACATAATACCTAAAACAATTGAAACAAAACATGAATTACTGCTAACAAACCGTCACAAATATGCAACTTTTTAAGTACATCTAGTTGACCAAAAGTACTTTTAAACATTTCCAGTTTATATATTTTTACTATAAATATGAAAAAACAAGACTAATAATTACCGACAATAAATTAATACAAAAACAGGAGTATTTTAAGATTGTTCTGTACTAATATTTGCGCTTCTCGTGGAAAAAGAAAACCTACAAGTGTCGTTAGAAGTTTCTTTCCCTTGTCTGTCGTATAAAGCGGTGTTTTAGCTTTCCAAAGACCGTCTTTCCATTAGCTTCAATTTCCAAACACTGTGTCATCTGCCAATGTGAGACAAGAACGGCATAACATGGCGTGTCCGTTTGTTATTGGCTGTCACGAACAAGGTTCCCCAGGTGACGCAGACAATTTTTGCAGTAACCGTACACTCGCTTCCGGCGGTGAATCTAAACAGTGAACCGCCCTTAACTGGACACGTGGAGAGATTGGACAGCTGTAGCACGAAAACTGAGCTGATATGGATGGCTGCGTTGATCTCTGTCTCCGTCGGACGCGTGCTCAGCTTAAAGATACTCTATAATAATTGGATGCCTTGTTTATCTGCTCTTTACTTGTTTGCCCTTGGATTCTGCTTTTTTCTTTTCCAATATTGATGGGCGTCCGGTATGAACTTTGTTGATAAATATGGGGATAATCCACGAGTGAATGAGGCACGTTAAGGTGTTCGTGGTTCAGCCACCCGCATGCTCGTAGCAATTAGTGATCTTAGTCAAAAATGGCGATGGATCTATATAAAATATATGTCGGCTTGTCACTTTTGTTCCCACTAGATATTTAGTCCGAATAATGTCATTTCCAGCCAAAGGCTGCTAACCACAATAAGTGATGAGGACTTTTCCATCACGAGCTAAACACAAGTAGGCCACTCTCCCATCCCACCTGAAAAAAAGCTTTTAACAAATTTATCAGTTGATTTATGCTTTTAATCATTGTCCATAACTTTTATGGATACTAAAGAAAAGGGGCAATGTGAGACTTAAAAGATGAGACCAATATTGGGATTATCCAAACACCAACGGTTTGGATTGAACTTCACTCTCAAACTCTGCTTCAAACTTGATCGAATTATGTTTATGCATAAAGGGAAACGAAAACACCTGTTGTGAATGCTAGTATAAACAGAGAACACAAACCAAATACAGAGCAAAAGGGAAATATCTGGTGGACTGATATT
>JAOTIZ010000008.1:13477711-13515718 GCA_027123425.1 Erythroxylum panamense | reverse complement strand
GCCACTAGCGGGCAGGCGGGAGAAGCCTATAATTAGACAAGTGCACCTGACTCTTAAGGGACCACCACAAACCCAAACAAAACATACATATCACATAATTCACACATAATCGCCCAAAATGACATTTCTTTCGAAATCATATAGTGAATCCTTTCCACTTGATAAACAACTTTGCAAACATTTTCATAAGGCATTTACATACAAAAACATCTTATACACGTTTAAACCATCATAAAAGTAATTCATTCACAATTGAAAAGTTATAGGAAAACACTAAATGACATTTATTTCAAAACAATTAAGTAGCTTATTAACTCAATTATTAAAATATCACCCACCTTAGTTCCTTTAGCTTTTAGCTTGGTCAATTGGCCTTTCCCCTAACTCCAATTGCCTCACTTCACCTTCATCAAGCACAATAATCCCATATGAATAAGAGATGTCAAAATTGGCCATTCTTAGGGGGATGAAAGCATGAAATTGAACCTATCTAACCTTACCCATACCTTTCCTAAGCCATTCTAACCAAAACCCATCTATAATTCCAAAAGATTTCACATTTTCTTACCTTAGAAATGATACCCACGAATTTCTCTTCTTGCTTCCAATGGAAGCTTGATCCTTCCCTTTTCTTTTTTCTTCTCTTTTCTAAAGCAAGATGAACCAAAATCCTAACCTTTCTTCTTCTCTTTTCTTCTTCTTCTTCTTGGCCGAAATCTTCCTTTCTCTTTGATAGTGTCGTGAGCTCTCTCTCTCCCAAATGACTTAACAAGGTTTGTGTCTTAACTTAAAAGCCTAAGCTCCCCTCCCAAAACTACGTAGTTTTATTTACTCACCTTATACATGCTATTTTGGGCATCTTCTCCTCACATCAACGATCCCTTCATTTGCTTCTCCCTTCTTCTTGTTTTAAAAAAACTCTACAAAGACTAAAGTAGCCCTCCTTGAAAGCCTTAAGCCCTAACATCTTAAGTGATCTACCCAAATTGCCCTAAGCCATCTTATTCTTTTAAATTCTAACAACATAGTCCACTCTAATTTAAACTTGATCCCTCATTAAAATTTTCCTTTTCTTAAGAGCTAAAAACCTCAAAATAATTTAAACATGCTTAATTTCTAAGAAAAGGAATCTGGACCCAACAAGTCATATTTTGTTTGGTTTTCTCTTTTCCTTTTTTTCTTCATTTTGACTTGTTTCAGTTTGTTCAACATGTTTTTATGAAGAAGAAGATGGTTGTTCCATATATACTTCTTGGTCTGATTCATATCTCTAAATTATTTCATCTTGGTCAGTAATTGGATTTATAGTTTCATATTTTAAAGAATTATTTTCTTTATCTAAATTTAATGTATTAACTAATGGGGTGAATGTATTAACTAATTGGGTAATTTCTTCTAATTCATTTTTATATTTGTTTCAATATTCATCATAGTTTAACTAACGTTATTAGATAAGGTAGGTGAGATAGATAACTCTGATATCACTTTTGATTGTTATACTTTTTCATCTATTTGATCTAGTTTTTAAGTAATTTTCATAGCATTTATAGCCAGTATTTATTATTCTACTATTAATTTTAGTAATTAAAGGTTCTAATCTTTGTGAATTTCATTAAATTCATTAAATTTTGGTTATTGATAATTTTGATTTCTATTTAATAATGGTTGTATTACAGTAATTAATTCCTTTAATTGAATTTCAATATTAATTTGTTATCTAGTAATTCAAATAATTACTTGGTAACACTCATAATGTATTCTTAAGATGACTTGATAATTCTTGAAGTTGTCTTTTAATATTAACTAATTCGTCAACTAATTATTATATATTCTTTCCTACTTTTTCATTTGATGTTCCAAGTTCAGTAAACCTAATAAGTTTTTCTAATCTTACAAATTGTGATCATAAAAGACTATGTTCTTTTTTAAGAATTTTATTTTCACATAAAGATAAGCTAGGAGTATCTTCTAAACTTGTTATGTTTTGTAATTTTATGAGATGATTAATACTTAGTAATTTTCTTAGGTTAGTTCTTAAATTTATTCCAACTTTTGCAACATCATTAAATAATTTGTCTATATAAATTATATCTATATTTTTAAATTTAACAATGTGATGTGAATTATTTAAAGTATAACTAACTTGATAAGTAATTGAAAAAGGATATTATCCTCGGGGTCATTAGATTGTCTCAATAAAACTTATAGCCTATAGTGATTGTTTCATCTAAATTTTGTGGATTTAAAGGAATTCCCTATATCTTGAAATACATTTTGTCTATTTTAGCAAACTTAATTAATTTTGTTTTAACAAACCAAATTCGCTCAATATCAATCTCGCTATACCAATCAAGTTATTCTTAAATAGGAACTAACCAATCAAAAAAATTACAAAACCATCTATAGCACCATCAAATTTAGTAATTATAATATTAGATGACTTCATGATAATCCTTTTGTGATGGTCTAAATTATCTATCATGATTTCTCTATTCTTATTTCTATAGAAAATTTGGGTCTCTACCCCTATTACCATTAGCTCTAGTCTGGTAATTTCATCCATCAAGTGTTGGGTAATCTATAGAAAGGTTAACAATTTCAATGTTATACCTTTTACTTAGGTTAAGTGAAACGACACCTAGTACACGTATCCTAGTGGTAGACCTATTAATTATGTCATGTTACCCCCTAAATTCAAGTTGCCTTGGTGTTTATGTTGGATGATGTCATCACATATGTTTGAACTCATAACAGTACAAAAACTCCCTATGTGTGCTGGACTAGTTTGTTTCTCGACAAACTTAACAAGTTTTCCAATTTCATGTTTAGCTAAAATTTTCAAAATCAACTCCATCTTTTTATCTAATGCATTAAAGTTTGACTCACATTGATATTTGTAAAAAGGCTGCGATTGATTTAAAAGAGTATATATAGAGTTTAGTTTATTTATAGATGCGCATAAGGATATAATTTGAAAGTCATTACAACTAATTATGTTTATTACATCATTGACATCTTAAAACAATACAAATAATCTTAGTTCAAAATTATCAAATATATTTATTGGATCTACCAATTTAGACGAAGAAGATGCAATAATGGGTAACTTAGCTTGAGTCGCATTGAGATAAACTTAAAATTCCACTAGATAATGAAATTTGTAATTTATATGGTGATGCACACTCACAAATTCACAAAATTTAATATGACTAGATGTCACAATTTACACTAATCACACAAAATATTAAAGAAAAATAAATTTAATTTTTCAAACTATTCTTCATTTTAAAAAATTACAAATTTAAAGGAAACCATTAATTCGAACTAACATGATTAAAAAAACTAAACTTAAATTCCAAAAGCGATTGAGATTGAACTTGATAAAAGGTTCTAATTTTCAAGCTTTAATAAGAAACCGAATACAATCAGAAAATAGTAATTAATAAAAATTTTAACTAAAAATTTTTAATTAGCCAACATAATTTAAAACAAATATGTAATAAGAATTCTAAGTAAATTTTTTTTACTAAACTAAAGCAGAAGTGCAAATTATTAACGATAGTATTTCGTGGCCTTTCCCGTCTTTTATTAATCACATTAGGTGTTTTTATCAGTTGTAGCTTAAAAAAGGAGATTTGCTTCGCACCAAAACAGAGGTGGTAACATAAACGTAAGAAATTAGTAAAGCACGTGATTATGGGGGGAAGTGCAATGAGTAAATTGTGCAAGCAAAAAGCATGAGGTAACAGCGTGTAATGTACATGCGTTGAAATTAATATAAAGAGTGGTCAAAGCCTCGAGCTAAGAGAGGGGGACTTTCTTCATTAGGCATCGTATTCGTATGGAATTGACTTGTTCAAGAATCAAAGAAAGGTTGGGCGTTGAGTAGAAAACAAGGAAACCTTTCCTGTGTTTGTATTTGAATTCTTCTTCTTTTGTTCACTCTTGGCTTGCCATGTTTGTGTATGACTCAACCGTACCTTCCAAGTGGAGAAATTATGAATCGTGATATGACTTTGACGGTGGTCTTTTCTTGAGAATTAGTCAGCCAATGAAGCAGTTATCCAGCACAAACAAAATTGGCAGAGGACTGATGAATAGGGTGCGCAACTGTATAAGTACCCCGGCCCATTGCTTTCTGAAAATTTCTCCATGAGCCCACAGAATCTATTGTGTTTCGTCAAACACACCAAGCTTAGGCCTTGTCAATCTGCCCCGTCCTCCTGAGGAGAAAAGCAAAAAACGTTGGGAGTTCGAGACCTAATTATATTACAGACTGCCTAAAAATTTCTACAGATTAATAACTGATAAATTAACAGGGGGTTTGGTTTGATGGTTTGAGAACGAAGGAATGAAATAATTGTAAAAAAATAGTGTTTATTTTGAAGTTTTCAATTCCAAAAGAATAGATTTATCCCATTAAATTTAGAAATCTGCTAAACTTACTAAGGAGGTGGGTATCAAGTTTTCATTCCAATCTAAGTTTTTACTACGTTTATTTTTTACTCTTTTATCATTAGCCTTTGCCCTATCATCCTCTTTACTTCCTTATCACCTCTCAATTCCTTACGATCTCCCATCCTGTCTTATTGCGTCTCATCAACGAAGGAATTTTTTGTTCTGCGTCTCTAGGTATATTTTCTGAAATCCCTCATTTTAATTTGATGTTAAATGAACTGGATAGAACATGGTTTCATCTCATTGTAAATGGGGCCTTTTCTTCTTCTTTTTTCTTATATATTCTCGTTTTATGATTTAATCAAGAGAATAACCAATCTGCTATATGGTTTGATAATGTGAAAGTACATATGGCTATAGATTGAATGAGAATCATAAAACCAATCTACTCTTTTTTTTTTCCTTTATAATTATTGTTTTGTGATTTAATTTAATTTTTCCTATATTGTTTTAACTCTTTTTTAAAAAATAAAAAACACATAGCGAATCGTCTTCTACATGGGTGTTTGTTTATTTAATTGCAAAGCTCTTAATGGCTTTCAAGAACAACGAAACAGAAGCACTTTTTATAGTTTTTAACCTTCGTATAAAGACGCAAGTCCTTCATCTTTATCCAACATCTATTTCTTTATAAAAGTCATGTCTTTTTTGTTTTGATAAAGTCTTAACCTTTGGATAAAGAGAAGAATTATTTTTGTTTGGTTTTACAATTTAACAATTATATAAAGATGTTCTTGAATTTATTTGGTGTTATTGTTTAAAGAGCAAATTATTTTCATTTTTATTGAGAGTAATATATTATCTTTCATTTCCATTAATGCAACAAACCAAACAATATTATTGGTATTAATACAAAAAGCCCAAATTACAAACTAAATATTATTTTTTATTTTTCATATCCATATCAATCCCCATCCTCTTCTACTATTATACCCATATTTATAGTTAACCCCGTGCTCAAACCAAACGCCTACTAAATTAACCTTCTCAGGAAAGTTTTTGACATACTTTGGGTAACCTGGTTGCTTTGTTGGTGCATGGGCTATGTTTTTTTTTTGGCTATGTTTTTTTTTTGCTACAGAGGGAGAAAACAATATAACTAAAAAAATAAAAATAAAAACCCTAGCTGACACAGGGTTTTTTGGTAGCTAACGCAGGATTTTTTGGTACAAAGCACCGTGCTCGTTGCGATGAATTTGGTCCCGGAAGGTCACCGGAGGTTCCTGCAGGACATGCAAGCCTGGACTGAAGATCACTGCGAAAGAGGCGATCTGATCTATACACCGATTCTCTTCGCGATACACATGCTGTAGTTGCACCTTCCAATCTCGTTGTAATAATCCTCGTGTACCTGCCACAAACAAAAGATCGTCAATTAAAACTAACCTAGAAGAGAAGAGGATGTTAATAACCTCAAAAAAGTCCACTTCAATAATTACTCGTCGGTATCCTAATGTTCAAATCAAAAAAAGGCCCGAGTGGACGCCCCATAATTTCACAGTTGCATGGGCTATTAATCTATACGGTCTGGCCTAAAACTCAAGGCTTACAATGTTTTGACGCCATCAACCTCCGGTGATTTGCCTTGGAGATTCTATTCTATTTCTATGCAAATAAAAAACTTATATATACATGTCAGGATTTCTTGAACATGGGTTGCAAGTGCGCAGCCTCATTCGTTGTTCTTACTTTTTTCTTTTTTAATTTTAAAACAGATTGATGTTCCTTCTTACCTACATTCAGATTGAGGAAAATGCTTATGATAACATCTTTGTAGTTGGATTCTGTTATGGGCCAAGACTTGCCAATGATGCTTCTTCATTAGTTTCATTTTCCTTCGTTGTCCTATCAAATATAAAGGAGAGATATGTATGCAAAAATGGGGACTCACTTTCTAATATGTTAGAAGGAAATTTGTACATTCTTATCCCTTCCATTCGAAATGCTCTATATAATCTTTTATGTACATGCACAGGGTCAGCTAGTAAGATGAGATTCTAATGTGTAGCCCATTAGGTGCTTCAACTCTGGGAAACTTCAAAAGTGTGTTTCCTCCAACTTCTTCCCATCTGCAGTGTAGATAACTAAACATATTAGCAATCCGCCTCACATAAACTTATAACTTTGATGCAATGGACCGTATTCTTATCTCAATTAAAGACCAGAGCAACAGGACTTGGTGGATCTTTAATTTTTACCTGTATCGAGTTACAAAATAATGAAGGAAAGTTGAAATCTCTGCTATTCCTAGTTCTTTTCCAGGGCACTGTCTGGTGCCCCCTCCAAAAATGAAAATATTGCTGTGGGACTCTAAGCTCTTATCCTGCATATGAGTAACAATCAGTCTCTCGGCCACCTTATTGTGCCTAAACACGCAAAGAGATGACAACATTAAGGGTTACTAACCAGCCACCTCCAGGGGTTGAAGGAAAATGGCTCAGGATATAAATATGGATCATAATTTATTTCTCTAGTGTAGACATATATTCTCCATCCTTTTGGAATGACAAATCCTGTAAGCAATAACAGAAAGAAAAAAAAAAGCCTGTTAATCTTCCATCCAAGAACAAAAGAACCTAAAGGTTTCTTGGTTAATGCACGTTATCTTCAAGAAGAGGACAACCACTTCATAGAAGATTGAAAGAACTTCCCATTTGTCAAGAATAATTTAAACAAGACTTGGGGCGCTAGCTGGATTTGTAGGTATGCTATGTAAATCATTCTAGTGTAAGGTCCCACAATGGAAGATGATCTTATTTGCATCACTTGTGAGACATTAATTAAAACAGGTACTAGCTAGTTGCAAACATCTTCTTGAGCCCATAAAGACCAAAAAAAGCAACATTATAGTATCAACTTTTTCTGATACTACTCACCATTAAGTTCCATTTCTTTAGTGGTTTTCCTCAAAACCCCATTAACAACTGTAGCCAATCTTGAAGTCTCATAGATAACCTACATCACGGGAAACAAGAACCTGATCAAGTTTTTTACTTTTCAACATGTTTCTTTAACATTGTCAACAAAGCTGTAAACTTCTCTTACCGCACGAGTGAAACGCATAGATTTAAGGTCACTCAAGTCAATTGGATCCTCGGGACTTTTCCTTTGTCTAATTGCCAAGTGCTCTTTCTACAATAAACATAAATATTCCATGTTAGAATCATAACATTATGAAGTAAATATGCAAAATTACTTGCAACTGGTCCATTCCTTTTTGGTTAATCGTACCCTTAGTTCTTCAAGAACTCTTGGGTGATCATGCAAGTACTTCACTGCCATCATGGAAGTAGTAGAAACGGTTTCGTAGCCCGAATACAAAATCGTGATTATTTGATCAATTATCTCCTCGTCTTTTAATTTGTGTCTGTTTTCTCCATTTTTCATTAAGCAACTAAGCATGTCGTGGTGGCATTCTTTTGATGATCTTCTTTCTTCTATTAGCTTCCTTAACATGCTCACAATGCTTTTTCTTGCCTGAGTAACAGGGTAGAAACAACAGTTATGGATAGAACTTGATTGATAGCGTGAAATCATCCGGGAAATAAATGAGAATGCCAATTTTTACCTGGAACCCACGACGGTAATTTGTGCCAGGAAGGTCAATTGGCAAGGAAAGGGTCCCTAAAACAAGCTTGAAGAACTCTGGCATGAAGGATTGAGAAAGAGGACCGGAATCAATGCCAGCAATTTGTTTGAGCGATGACAGAAGCGCCATCTGCAAGAAAACAATGGGGCTCATGCATGTTAATACCACAAGTGCAAAAGGCTTATATCGACTTTGTTCCAAAACTGATAAAGCATTCACCTCTTTGGTTTTGAGCTGAATATCAATAATTTGGTTATCCCAGTTACCGAGATGGGCTCTCATGAACTCATCAATGGTGCCAAGGAGTTGTTCTCTGATCATGGTATGGCTAACGAGTGAGAGTAGAGCACCTCTCATGTACTTGTGTGCGGAGCCTTGAACTGCTGCAATGTTGCATTTACCTAAGATATCCAACATGGACTGAGGGTAACCGGGAACAAGCCCTTTTGCTTCATTCATCAAGATGTACCTGTTGAGCTCTGGCTCCATGGAAACAATGGTAGGACAACCGAGAATGTGGGATTTAAAAATACTCCCATACCTGCCCAAAAAAAAATTAACGATGGTCACTTAACCATAAAATAGATCATGAGAATATTTAGATGTTTGTAACTAAAATTTCCCATACAACCCTTTTTAACTGTTCTGTCTAACACCCCTGACGAGGAGTTACATGGGCAACATTGGTGGTAAACAATGGAGCAATCCCCAACCCAAAAGGGAAAAGAAAACAGCACAGTGTGGGGGAGGGAGGCCATGTTTTTTCTTATTCATGTGTACAGGTCCTTGTTCCTTTCTTGGCTTGGATTAAAAAGAATTTATACGAATTAAAACTGAAAGCTAGTTGGCCAAGGAATAAACAAGAGACTCAATAGCTTGTGTCCATTCGAAGTAAGATACCGGCAGTAACCGGACAAGTGAATGAAACCAGATATTGGAGGCACTAAGAACAGAAAAGGTAGAGGGAAGCACAAGTTAGCAATCATTAGGAAGATAATAACAGAGGTCATGTAAACAAGCACCTCGCTCTTTGGTTTTTCATGAAGTTAGGTCCTTCCTTTAAGAACTCAGTGGTCTCTCCAAAAACTGGCCACCCCATGGTACCTGGAGGCAAACCTTTCTTTCTGTATCTCAACTCATTCCATTTCAACAAAGCAGAGGAGATACAGAGCACTAAGAGAAGTACCATCATGATAACCACGAAAATAGCCATTGATGCTTTCCAGGAGAAAGCTCCAAGCCCCAGTCCCCAAAATAGTTGGTTTGATGGTATGGAATTAGCTTGAGCTGAGGCTAGGCAGAAGTATACATATTTATAGACGACCTTTGAAGATGATGGCCACATAAGCCAAACCATGCACCCTACAAAGCAAGGGAAGGGAAAGGACCCTAGGTAACAGAAAATTAAATGTAAAAGTTTTTTAAGCTTAAAAAAATAGTTTTAACTAAACCTCTCAGTTTGACTCATCAGAGGTCTGAAGTCAAGATTCAAGTTCATGATGAATGTTACGTTCGAATTGGTAGAAGCTGATGTGATAAAAGAAATTTAGTAAATGGAAGGATGAAATGATTTGGGTATTATTGCCATAGAAACTAGAGAGAAAGGACCTAACTAATGTAGTTTAAAAAGGGAAAGAAGGCACATGCAGGCCACCCCATGGACCTAAAAGAAAAAAGGGCATTACCTTCACATGTTCGTCAACAAGACCTGCGCAAATGGAATTTACAAAAACCACGACAAGACAGGCTCTTGGTAACCGCGTAAATAAGTGAAGAGAGAGAGGGGACTGCAAGTTTGAAACTTTTTAGTTTTAGACTGTGACTCTCTCTTGCGGTGCAGAATGTTATTTGAAGCTTTGGACTGTAGTTCCTAGAAAATCACCACAGACTGTTATTTCATACACTCGGAGATGAGCCAACATCAATGATCCTTCATTTATCCTCAACCCTTACTAATGCACCAGAATTTGATGTACCTGTTTTGTCCATAAAGGAAAAGGAGGAAGAAGAAGAAGAAGGAGAAGAAGAAAAAAACAACATGAACCCACTTTCCTCCCCTTGAATGACTATTTGGTGGAGCTTAGCTAAATCCCTGGTTTTCTTCTAATCACATCAATCAATTGGACTTAATATGATTAGATATTTTTGGGGTTTTTAATTACTCTAGAAATTTTCCCTCCTTTTTCATCACTTTCTAATTCTATGATTTCTTTTCGACTAATACTGTTTCTACGTAACCTTTAATTGCGGGCTACACCGACCAACTAGGAAATCTAAAACTTTACAAATATGAAGCTATTAGCACAATCTTTTTATTCTTTTGTCCAAAACTCTACATTGCGAAACTTGCACTATCTTATTGATTCGATGTGCTTAGTTCCATCAACGGTGTGTGGCATAAAGTGCAAAATCTATAGCACATCTGTTTACGTATTTGATGTCTTTAAGTGATGCCTGTAAAGACTTACTAGAGGAATAGAATATGTGTATTTATTATTGTCTTGTAGACTTGTTTATATAAATGAGAATTACAACAGAAAGAAGAATATTGTTATTTGTTACAGATACTCTCAACCAGTTGTTGCCTTTGTTGTAACAGAAGGGTATAATGGCTGGCAATGGAAATGTCTTATGTGCCCTTGATGTATCTTCATTTTACAACTTCACTCAAACTAAACCGCTTGGTTTGGAAAGCAAGAGATTAAACCGTGTTAAAGTGAGTGGTTTTGTGAATATGTCGGCGATTTGATATGTGGAACTCACATATCTAATCTCCAAACACCCAACTTCGATCTTGTCCCTGATAAAATGTACATCTATCTCCATGTGTTTGGTTTGTGAGTGAAAGAAAGGATTTTGGGCGAGCGATCGAGCTCCATTGTTGTTGCACCATAGAGTTGGAGTGTGAGGAGGAAAGAACCCTAGCTTAGAGAGTAACGACGCGAGCCATAGGACTCCGGTGGATACTTGTGAGAGAGCTTGATCTTCGGCTTCGGTGTTGAATCGAACTACGGTGAGTTGCTTTTTGGAGGTCCAAAAGACGAAGTTACCCTCGAGGAAGACATAACCACCAGTGGTAGATTTCTGATCGTCTGGAGAGTTGGCCAAGTCAGAATCACTATAGGCGTGAAGGACTAGAGGTGTAGAAGACGGTCGAAAGAGTATGCCCAAATTTGAAGTGGCTTTTAGGTAATGTAGAACATGTTTACAAGCAACCCAGTGTGTGTTTAGTGGATCTGCTGAAAACTGACTTAATTTATTGACAACAAAACTAATATCTGGTCTTATGTTACACATATACTGAAGCGCACCAATAGTGCTACGATAGAGAGTTGGATGCTCAAATGATGTACCGTCATGAAGAGATAACTTTGTTGCTATGCTTATGGGAGTTAAACAAGGCTTGCATGAGGACATATTGGCTCAGCAAAGAAGATCGTGGATATAATGACTTTGTGAAAGATACAACCCACCGTTGTTTCGATAAGCCTCAAAACCAAGAAAGTGATTTATGTTTCCAAATGTTTTTAATGCAAACTAAGACTGTAATTGATTTATGACTATATGGATTACTTGAGGTGAGTTTCTTGCGATTAAGATATCATCTACGTATAGTGACATCTTGCTTGTGAGAATAAAACAGAGAAGTATCTGACCTTGAATTGATGAAGCCCCACCAGAATAATGCATGTTTAAGTTTATGGAACCAAGCCCTAGGAGCTTGTTTTAAACTATAGAGAGCCTTAGTTAATTTCCAAAAATGAGCTGGCTTTGTTGAGCTTTCAAATCCTTGTGGTTGACGAATGTAAACTATTTCTTGTAGTTCACCATTAAAAAATGCATTGTTAATGTCAACTTATTGTATATCCCAGTGATGGGAGACAACAAGTGACAAAATGAATTTAATTATCAAGGCTTTAACAACTAGACTAAAGGTCTCCAAAAAATCAACACCAGGGGTTTGATTAAACCCTTTGGTAATAAAATGAGCTTTATACTTAGAAATGGTCTCATCAGTATTGTATTTAGTTCAAAACACCCATTTGGTACCAAGAATGTGCATAGTGGGTTCATAGGGAACAAGTGTCCAAATATTGTTTTGTGATAAATCATGAAGTTCAGCTTGCATGGCTTGAAACCATATAGGGTCATTTAAGGCTTCTAAAACAATTGTAGGCTCAGTACGTGGGGTAGAGGAAAGAGTGATAGAATAAATGCTAGGTTTGAAGATACCGCTTTTGGAGCGAGTTTGCATAAGATGAGTGTTTTGTGGTAATGGTAAGATGGAATAATTGATTGCAGTGTTAGTTATGGTAGTATGGTTTGGAGAGCAAGGAATCGGAGAGCTTATCGATTAACAGAGGATTCTGGCGATTGGAAGTGTTCTATTGTTATGGAGTGATCCGAGATTTCCTTCAGATAGAATAAGGCTGAAGATACAATGGAAATAGGTAAACTTGGTGGAGCTGCATTTTGGTATGAATTTGAAGGAAAAAAGTTGAGAAAAGGGGAACTCTTCTTCATTGAATTCTACATGGCGAGATATGAAAATCTTACCTTGATTCTTTAGGCATTTATATTGTTTGTGCATTAAACTATACTCAAGAAAAACACATTTTGTGGTGTAGAAATCAAATGTATGATGAGAATAGTATCTAAGGTAAGGAAAACACCTGCAACCAAAGGTTTTGAGGTAAAGTTAATTTGGTGGTTTGTTTTACAATTTCTCAAATGGTGAGACGTTGATGATTCTTGGAGATGGAAGGTTATTGATGAGAAATGTAGTTGTAGAAAAAGCTTCAAGCCAGTAGGTAAGAGGCATATGAGCATGGGATAACAGAGCTAGGCTTGTTTAAGTGATATGTCTATGATTTTTTCTCAGAAATACCATTTTTTCGGTGGGTATAAGGATCAAATGTGATTATATCTCGTGTTATGTAAGGTAAGGTACTAGGGATTTAAATTCCCCTTGCATGTCAGTGTGAAAGGCTTTGATTTTTTTTATTTAACTGAAGTTCAATATTGGTTTTTACTTTAATGAAAACAGATAGTGTGTCTGATTTTAGCTTTAGGGGATAAAACCATATAATCATAGTGCAAGCATCAACAAAATTGAGATAATATTTGTATCTTCTGTTGAGAGATATGAAGAGGGTCCCCAAATGTCAAAATAAATTATATCTAATATATTTTGGGATGTGATATCATGTGTTTGCAATGGTAACTTATGCAATTTTCCTTATTTACAAGCATCACAAAAGGACAAGTTGTTTAGGTTTATGTTGAACTTCATTGAACTCAGAATTTGTTTCAATATTTTGTTGGAAGGATGCCCTAGTTTGGCACGTCAAACATTTGCATTCTTTTATGCTAAATTTGCCTCACAATGACTTTTTTTTAAGAAAGAAAATATATGTAGAGTGGAGTTTTGAAAACATTAGAACTAGGTGTAGAATGTGATTATTTGACTGGCCTGATTTGGTTTTGTGTCTTGGTGGCTTCAAGACTATATAGGACATCCTAAAGCACTCCCTTGAGCAAAACCTTCCCTGTTGCCTTGTCCTTAAATAAACAATTAACCTCAGCAAACTCAACAGTAATTTTGTTATCTTTGGCGAGTTTAGGTATACTCAATAGGTTTTTGGTTATGTTTGGAACATGTAAAATTTGTTTCAATCCAATAGGTGTGTGTATGCTGTCTTGGAAGTGAATATGAGATGAACCCATATTAGCAATAGGAAGGAAAGTACCATTTCCAACAGTGAGTTGATCTTTGCCACCATATTCTGAACTGATTGAAAGATTGTTGAGGTCTGTTGTTACATGATTAGCTCCACTATCCACAAATCATGTACTGTCACTAAGTGTTTCAGAAGAAGGATCACATTACTGATTTAAGGCCAAATAGGATTGAGAATAGCCTTGTGAATTGTTTTGTGTAGATTTTCCATTATTGTTAGATCTCCATGGTCGGTTAATGCTTCCTTTCCACGATATGTCGAACCTTTTGTGACATTTGAGTGTCTCATGGCCAAGTTTGTGGCATAGCTAACAAAATATTTGATTTCCATTCCATCTGCCTCCTCTTCCACGACCTCCTCTGCCTTTAAAGCTGCTCCTTCCACCTTGATTATTACGGTTTTGATTATTGTTGTTGAAAGTTGCGTAGTTGGCAGCATGTGGTGAGATGTCTGTTTGGGTGATTATGTTCAACTATTCTATTCTTGTTTCATATATCATGAGAGAGGATTGTACTTCTTGTAGAGTTGAGGTTTTCATGGAGTGTGTTAGATAAACCACAATAGGATCATATTCATGACCAAGACCATTGAGATAACTTTATATTAGTTCATATTCTATGATGGCATGTCCTGTAACTTGAATTGAGTCTCCTGTAGTTTTAACTTTTTGTATGTATTTGGATATAATGTATGATCCCTTTTTAATTGTTGAGAGTTGATGTTTGAGCTGTAGGACTCTAACCATTGAGCATAAAGATTTTCGAGAATTTTCCATACTTGGTGGGAGGAGTTGGAATGGTTTACCTGACCAATTATTTCTTCTCCAATGGTTGAGAGCAACCAACATAATAGTAGCTGATCTGTTCTACGCCAGGTTTTGTAGTCTGTGTGGTCACTGGCTTGATCTGCATCTGTGCTGAAAGTTTGAGAAGGAGGTGTAGTGGTGATGAAGTGTTTAAGTTCAAAGGCTCTTATGGCTACAAGTACTTGTGCTCGCCAGTTGATAAAATTCTGCCTGTCGAGCTTAATGGGAAGGTTGAAGTTTAGGGGTTTTTGCTAGAATGGGAAAATCAAGAGAAGGAGTGAAAGGTTGTGTGGAATTATTGCTAGTAGCTGATGAGCCAGAGTTGGGATTCATGACGTTGGTCAGGAAAGTTCTGATACCATATAAAGGCTTATGAGAGTAATAGAATATGTGTATTTATTATTGTCTCATAGACTTGATTACATAGACAAGAATTACAACAGAAAGAAGAATATTGTTATTTGTTACAAATACTCTCAGCTAACTATTGCGTATGTTGTAACAGAATTGTATAATAGCTGGCAATGGAAATGTCTTGTATGCCATTGATGTATCTTCATTTTACAATGCCATTGAATTTCCCCAAACCAATTGAACATACAGGAAATTTACACAAAATCTGTATATGAATTTCTCGTAAGCACACCTTCTGTGAAAAAAAATGAACTAATCTAGACATGCATTTCAATGAGCGACCTTCTGACCGAGAAATAACTACTTAGTTGCTACAAAATTAGCAAGAGAGGAGGAGAAAGATGTCCTCTGATCGTCTCTACACATGTGATATAGAACAGATGTGTTGAAGAGCTTTAATGGAGGCCATAACTCCATTGTCTATCCAAGTTCTAAATGTGCAAGATCAAGTACATTGATCCGCGTGCAAAAAATCAAATTGGTCCTTCAGCATTGAAGCTGTTTGCAAGTGTGAGATAGTCCTTTCACTACAAAGTCTAGGGGACTTGATGCAGTTCAATATGGTCACAAGAAGCAATTCTGTGAAGAATTGGAATGTGGGCACCGAACCAGCTCCTTGGAAGGAGTCAAGTTGAATACAAGTCGTTGAAATTTTCATTAGATACTTAATAATGCATTTCACATTTTAAAGATTTTCTACTTTAGCATTATCACGTCAATAAGCTTTTAAGAGAAAATTTTGTTATCGTTAATATAACCGATTGAGAAAATAGATTACATTTAAAAACATGTCCAGTAGACCAATGTTTCCCGATTTTTCTTTCTAATTGTCTCTTCATTCTTACTATTTCTTTCTTTCTTAAAAAAAACACTTAAGCCTCGTTTGGCAAATAATTGATCAGCTATTTTTTTTGACAGATTGAAAGGTATTTGGATGTTTGATTTGTCAAACCACTAATAATCATGTTTCATAATTAGTTGATTGGGTTGACGAATTGAACTCAATTTACTGTTTTTGAAAATACTCCTATGAGGAGCGTTTTGCTCATAAATTAATAGAGAAAAGATGATTGTGCCCAAAAGTGAGAGGAGAGAGAGAGACAAACAGAGAGATGTAATATTGTATAATTGAATTTATTATTATTAATTCATGTAATATATTATATTACATGAATATTTGTATTTGATAGAGATATATATTACTTGTTGATTTGTAGGTATAGATGATGATGCTATGCAACTTATGTAACTTCTGCAAATTAAGCAATTTTTGGACAATGAGAATGAGTTTTCGGATTTGGTGGCTTGTGTAGTGGACTATATGCGTGTGTATTTTCTGAACCATATATACAAGGAACTATGCATGACTTCCCATCTAACAGGAGAAATATGGATGAATGAATTATTGAATGGTCATGAAAAATGAAGTTTTAATACATTTAAAATGAATAAAAATACATATCGTCAATTATATATGATTTTGGAAAACAATTATAGTTTGAAGCT
Organism: Erythroxylum panamense; assembly: GCA_027123425.1. Taxonomy (NCBI): domain Eukaryota; kingdom Viridiplantae; phylum Streptophyta; class Magnoliopsida; order Malpighiales; family Erythroxylaceae; genus Erythroxylum; species Erythroxylum panamense. The sequence goes on along the minus strand of JAOTIZ010000008.1, from coordinate 13,499,205 downwards.
TTAGGATAGATGTCAATTTTGTAGAAAGTGAGTTTATTCGTGTATGTCCTAAGTGGGTTTATTCGTCTTTTTCTTGATACGATCGATATTCTGAGACTCAAATTTTCAAAACCATCGATAATTAATTTTAATATTTGTATGATTTTTTATTCATGATTTAGATTTTTTATGATATTATTCATAATAATTATATTGCCTTTATGGAAACTTAGGTAAATATTACTTAGTTAACAAAGGCTATCTGAAAGCGAAGGATATTTGGCATCTTACTTAAAGATAAGGTATTTCAATCGGGGTTTCATGGTGTAAATCTAAGAGGATCTCGAGAAGTTTTAATCGAGCTCATTCATCATTGAGAAGTTGTATTGAGAGAGCTTTCAATGTTCTTAAGGCTCGATAGAAGATATTAGAGAAATTGCTTAAGTATTCATTAATGAATCAAAATAAAATAATTTGTTTAGCTTTTGCGTTGCATAATTATATTAGAAGAAGCATAATTGACTACCTGACTTTTAACATCATCGATCAAGATCCTAAATTTATATCTCTAGATGTATTTGAAGATGTTAAAATTAGATCTACATAAGAAGACGTTAAAGAACTTAGAATTTAGGATATGACAACTATTTATGATAATATTGTCTCTAGTTTAATGATAGTTAGACCTCGTTTTTAGATTATTATATACCTTTGCTTTAAATAATGGTATTGACTTCTTTTGCTCTATCTAAATTCTTATGAGAATATTAAAAAAAATAAGATATAATATTCATGTCCTTATAATTTTTTTTAAGTCATATCCTTATAAGTCATTTTACATATAAACAACTAATACTAAATAGTTAATTTTACCAAACATCTTTAAATAAACAGTTGATATTATCTGTTAGTCAAATTAGCTATATTAATCTGCTGTCAATTAATCACAAATAGAATCAACTAACAATTAATGCAATCAGGTGATTGTCAAACAAGGTCTTACTCTTTCTAAAATCATCCTCTTCCTAGAGTTTAATATTTACGTAGTTTGCATTTTCTTATTTCAAACTTACTTGTTCTCTAATCTCCTTTTTGAATTTTTATTTTTTAGGCAATGAGACAAATATTTTCTTCTTGGTAAAGTTATAATTGCAATTATTTTGTATTTTTTAAATTTTTATTTCACATATTTTATTTTTAAATATTCAACAAACTTCTTAATAATTTTGTTAAATTTCTTCTTAAGTGTTAAACAATAATTTAAGATACTAATTTAAAAAAATTTTGTCTTAAACTTTTCTTATTTATTATATATGAATCCAATAATAATCGTTAATTCAACTTTTGAAATTTCAATCCTTTTATTTACGATTTGATCTTTGAAACATCAATAATTATTAATTTATTAGGTCATTGTCTCTTAAGTAATCTTAATAGTTTTAAGAATCCAACTTAAATTAATCATTTAAATGTCATATACAATATATTTACGCCTAGAAAATTTATATAGAATTTTCTTCATTAGATTATTTAATTATCATAATCTACTCAAATACTGGAATCAAAGTATATCACAATTAAATATAGTTGATTTAATAATAAGCTTGGAGTGGTGATATGTAGGAATCTCAATTTTGGCCCAACCTAGCCCAATTTTAGCCCGAGTTGACCAAGACATGGGCGGGCCACAGACCACCCAGCCCGACAATAGGACTGGATTGGGCTAGGGTGGCCCGAGCCCGACCCAACCCATTGACATAAATAGCAATGTAAATAATTCATAAGAGTTTAGATGCAAAATTAGTTTTTAATACATATTTGTTCATGTTTTATGATTTAATATTAGATACTAGAATAAAAACATAGACTTATTTTGTCGTTTAAAAAAATAAAAAAAATCTAATCTTTAAAATTCTTTAAAAAATACCTACTTTTTAATTTTCTAGAAAATCCTTTTTATTAGACTTTAGTTAAAAAATAACAACAAAACACATTTGATATGAATACCATATATGTACTAACTAAATATTATTAACATAATAACTCAATTCAACTCTTAAACTTAATTCAAACTAATTAAACTCGATCTAAATTAATGATTTGTGATAATTATAATAAATTATTAGTTTGATTTGGGTTTAATGAGTTCGATTAGAGTTAAAGAGCTAAACTAAATCATCATATAAGGAGCATTTAATTGGTACTCATATAATGTTCATACTATATGTGTTTTATTGTTATTTTTTAATTGAAGTTTAAGAGAAGGAATTTTTCTAGAAAATTGAAAACTGCAAGATTTTAAAAAAAAAATCAACAAACTATCAAGAAGGAAGTTCTATGTCTTTTAACCTAAAAGAACAATATGCTAAAAAATTGTTAGCTAAAATAATTAATAGACTTATAAAAGCTTCCACCTTTCTTCTCCCTTTTGATATGAGTTGTCATACTCACCTCTTATGTGGGATGTCAACACCTTCATTAAAAGCAAATTGAATACTAAAAACAAAATATGGTTTCCAATAGTTTTTCTGCTCAAGTACCTCCAATTTTTAATGTCAAAAACTTGCTTGTTTGGGCAATAAAACTGAAAGCTTACCTTTTAACCTTTAATCTAGGGTGTGACAGAAGTAGAGATGCTGGTATTATAAATTCCTAATAATCCAACTGTTAACCATTTCAAGATGCATAATGAAAAGAAGTCAAAGCAATTACAGGAACTCTCAGTTATATATGCTTGTGTATGACACAATTTTCTTTAAGAATAATGACAAGTAATATTATAAAAGAAGAATAGAAGAAGATAAAGGAGTTTAAAGGTAAAAATAAAACTAAGCAAATTCAAGTCTTAACCTTTAGAGAGAATTTACTAGCTTCGTAAACATGCTCGTAAAAGTAGTAAATATGGTGAGGTTATTAAGAAAAAATTATGACTTCATAGTGGTCAACAAATTTCTAATAAGTATGTCTGAGAAATTTAAGTCTAAAACATCATCTTTAGGACTCAAATAATATGTGATGGCCTTACAATTTGAATAAAAAAGAAATTTAAGGCATGATGTTACATCAAATATAGCTCTCTTAATGAAGCACAAGGATGCAAAGACAAAGTTCAGTAGAGGCAAGTAATTTAGTGAAAGAAAAGGATAAGTGAAACAAGACAGTGATGTTTTTGTAAGTAGTAAAAAAACAAAAAGCAAGTTCTCACCTTGTCCATATTGCAAAAAGAGGAGTCGCACTAAAAACTACTACTAGTTGAGGCCTAATGTGAAATGTAGGATTTATAATCAACTAGGACTTGTTAAGAAGGTTTGCAAAAGTAAAGATAAAGAGCAGCAAAAAAGCATCAAGCAAAACTAGATAAGGTAGAAGCATAATTTGATAAGAAGCTCTTTATTATAATTGCAAATTTAGTAACAATAATTTATGCTTTCAGTTGACTACTTGATAATGTGTTCACATCACATAACAAACAATGATAAAGTTAGGTTTCTTTTTCGATTCGAAAGTCAAAACCTTGTTAGAGTTCAAGAAGTTTAAAAGCTTATTATAAAAGTAGAAATGTTAGGTTTCTTATTCGATTCGAAAGTCAAAACCTTGTTGGAGTTCAAGAAGTTTAAAAGCTTATTATAAAAGTAGATTGACTATTCAATTATATCTTTATGTCATATAATTTTACTGAAATAAGTAATTCAAGTAGTTTTTGGAACATTAAAGAAGCAAACAACAACTTATTGTTCATTTTAATCATTAGTAGAATAAGGTTAGTAAGAGAATGAACTGGACAGTGATGGAAATGGCATGTTGCTTGATGTTTGAGAAAAACATTCCCAAGTATTTTAGACTGAGTTAGTGCATATTTCACTTTATTTATTAAACATGATTTCAATAAAAGTTTCAAGAGGAAAGACAATATATGAAACTAGGTTTAATAGTAAACTTTAGTTGAACACCTCAAAGTAGCTAGTTAGTTGCTACGTCGAGAGGCAAGTTACACATGAAAGATGAGACGGGAGAGTTCATGGATACAACACTACAAGCAAAGTTACAAATTTTATAGCTTAAAGGTTAGAAAAATAATAACTAATAGAAGTATGGTATTCAATGAAAACAGTAGCTTAAATTAGGAAAACAATAATATAGATGTTGTAATCAACTGAAAAGGTATAGATAATAAATGCACAAAAGATTAATTCACGTAAGCTATTATTTCAATACTCAATACTAAATTCTAAAACATGAAAATCTCAATTTCATTTTAAATATATAATCATATTTTCAAAAATTCAATTCTTCAAAAATTAAAGCAAAGTAAAATTGTCTATTGCAATTTATTTTTATGATAAAGAATAAACTAAGAAACATATTTAATTAAAATAATTAGGCTACGACAAACATTAAATATCCAAAAGCACATTCATTTTAACTAATACTATCCCAATATAGCAGAAGAAAAATTAGATCTATATATTTAATATTTAATTTAATGCTTAAATGTAAAAAATGTTCTTAAAGTTTTAAGATTCTCTTATTTTTACGTTAAAATAAAAGATAATAATTTTTTCTTATTAAAAATTACATATAAAACACTACAAGAAAAATAGAGTTTAGCGACGGAATTTATCGACAGAATTTGTACATATTCCGTCGGTAAGCTTATTTAGCGACGAAATTTATTGACAAAAAAAGGCGTCAGAGATATGGCCGTTAGTAAATTTAACGACGGAAATTTTCCGTTGGTAAATTTAGCAACGATAAAAATTTTCGTCGGTAAATTTACCGACGGCTATTTTGTTTTGTCAGTAAATTCTTCTGTCAAAAAATTACCAACGGATTTTGTAATTCCGTCGGTAATTAGTGACGAAATTTTTTTCATCGGTAAATCTAATATATTTACCAACGGATTTTTTTTCCGTCAGTAAATTTGTTGAAAACTATTTTTTAAAATTTACTTGCAAAGTGTTTAGTTTCTCAGGAAGCCACCATGGAGAGAACTTCATTATTTCAAGTAAAAGATTTAAAATATTGAAATTCATTCTAAAATAGAACTGAAAATAAAGAACTGAAATCATTTTTTCAAATAATAGATATTTCATCAAACACCTTACATGCATCAAAATTTTATCTCAACATCACAACTAAAATCACATCTTGTCACTTCTATTACTAACATTTATATCTTAAAGTTGTTTTTCAATAATAAAATACACAAATAAATGAAAGTAACAAATACCCTAATTAACTTTCATTTAATATATGAAAAACACATGACAGTAGTTGCAAAAATACCTCTATCGAATGACACTATAACAATAGCCGGAGAGGACAACGCCGTCGAGCAGAAAAGGAGTCCACAACAGAGAAATGGGCTACAAGAAAACCTAAGAGAAGATGTAGGAAGAGGGAAGAAGAAGACACAAGTGGGAGGGAGATGTCGAGTGAGTTTAGATTTAAAAAGAATTTACCGACAAAATTACCGACAGAAATTTTCATAGGTAAACTCAAAAAAAATTTATACCACCAATAATTCTCGCCTTTTTACGTACGGAAAAAAAAAATTTCGTCGCTAAATCCATTTACCAACGGAATTTTTCGTAGGTAAGCTCAAAATTTTTTATTCCGCCAAAAATTCCCTCCATTTTTTTGCTGCGACGAATTTCCTCTAAATTTAGCAACGAGTATTAGTACCGTTGCTAAATTACTCAATTTTAGCGACGGAAATATGTTTTCCGTCACTAATTTCTAACGAGATATTTTCCGTCGGTAATTTTTTGTCGCTAAATTATAGTGATTACCGATGACCATATTGTTCCGTCGCTAACATCCGTTGCAAATTTTGGCGCGACGAATTTCCTTCAAATTTAGCGACAAGTATTAGTACCGTTGCTAAATCACTCAATTTTAGCGACGAAAATATGCTTTCCGTCGCTAATTTCCGACAGAAATTTTTCCGTTGCTAAGTTTCCGTCGCTAATAAACTTTTTTTTGTAGTGAAAGAATAAGAATTGCGCTTAACTGATGTACTTCGTAATCGTCTTATTTATAGCATTTAAGTTAATTCAACATGACAGAACTGTTGGAAAAAACAAATTTTATACAAATAAATATACAATCAAAATTGGCTGCAAGGGCATAAACTAACAAGAACATTTTATGAAAATATAGACAATTCGAATCTAAATTGCAATCTTTAAACTAGTTAATTAATTAGTAAAGTCTAAAATCATATAATTATACAGATGAGTGAATAATTGATTGAATACACAGGAAAATAAAAATTCGAAAGAATGTAGTTTCGCAAAAAACTTGGTTATGTCATAGTTGGTTTGAACTGTATCTGTGGTTATTTGATATAAAGCAATTGTATCAATAATTTATAAATTTTCTAACACAAATGAAAATAGAAAAATTATACGTGAAATAAACAAATCAACACTTAAGAATCGGTAACGCAATTCAACAAATCTTGCCTACTTCTACGGGGCCCTTATCCAGTTTAATCACTTTCACCAAAGAGTAATAATAATTTTGCTCAAGATATTATAGAGTTGACTCACCCTATCCTTGCACTATCCCTCATCCTCACAACTTGTGAAAGTATTTCACTCTCAATAACACGACTATTTCTTGCTAACCTTGATAGAGGATTTTCTCAACATTATTTGATAATAAAGAATGAAAATAAAAAAACTCAAGTGATAGAAACAATAATGGACATAAACAAAGACACTTGAGATCAAAGAAACAACTTCCCTAAAAATCAAACTTCTTCAACAAAAGATCGAAAAGTTGTCCACCAAAAATTTTCCTGTGAACATTCGATAATGTCACTGAGATATCCCATGCATAGCAATAGAAATTCATCAACAAAATGAATGTCTCTTCACCGAAATGTTACAAATAATGGAGCTGCAAAATACTCGAAAACCATTGGAGATTTTCGCCATAAAACAACAATGAAAACAGCCTAGAAAATGGCACAACACAAGGGAAAACATAGCTGCTAGATATGGATGATATACCCTGTGAAATCAGCTGCAAAAGATAATATAAGATTCTCCAAAAATATCGGCTACCAAGTCACAATATGCTTGTCATTTTTCCACCAAAAATGACAAAAATACAGCCCCAAAAGTCACGTAAAACACATTAAGAATGCAGCTGCAAATAGTTAATAGAATCTCCAAAAATCCAACTGCCTTAGATAGCCATTATCCCCAAAATAGGCTAATAGTCCAAAAATCTACATCTTATCTTAGTTAAGATATGGTGATTTGATTTCAACTATATCCTATCATGACTAGGATTTTATTCCAAATAAACCTCATCTTCAAAGAATCCCACATAAAGTAAAATACTCGTCATAGTGAAATTCCACAAATAACCAAAGGTGTCCAATTACAAATAATGCCCAAAATGTCATAATACATATCTTAACAATCTCCCCCTTTTTAGCATTATTTGTCATATATCAAAACTCCCCCTCAAGAAGATAATTGAACATATAACATCAAGTTTACAAAACATAGAAGAACTCCTCCTTGATCAAACATTGAGTTCCAAATAACTTCTGAATGACATCAAGTGCACATAACATCAAGTTCAAAAACAGTAATACCAAAGTTAAAAAATGTTCTCCCCCTTGGGACAAAAAAATGCTAAAGAGTAAGAAGAATGGTCACACATATACTTTGAAATCTCCCCCTAAATGGAATAGTTATCAAAAACAATATGATATGTCTCCCTTGGGATAAAACAATGCCAAAATGAAGAAAGCCTTCAATGCGATCAATCTCAACGAATAAAGAGGCATAAAAATCAGTGTAAGTTGCAGCAGAAGAATCATAAGTACGCCAGATGATAATTTACCACCAGTCAAAACACTAGCTAATATATTAATAATCACATCAAAGTCATCCACATAAACCTGATTAAATTCATAAACCCCAAAAATGAATTCAATGAATCATAATCAAACTTAATCAATCTCCTTCTCACATAAACCATGTGAAACTATATTGCCTAAACTCATACAGCCCACGATGTAGAGAGAAACCAAGAAAAAACTTGAAAAATCCAAATCATAGAAAACCCGAATCTTCCTACAGGTCTCCAACCAAGCATCAACATTTTCTTGACATAACTTCGTAAATCAAAATTCAAAAGTAGAATTCTCAAATCATCAAGCAGAGCCTTATTTTTACATCAAATATACTATTCAATAAGTAAGGTAAAGCCAGACGGACACTAAACACCTAAACCTTAGAAAATTCATAAATCAAAAGCTCAAAAAATATCATCGTTAACTCCTTCAAAACTCCCTTTTTCTTTTTTTTTGTTTTTTTAATAAATAACATTAATATACTTCAAAAGTATAAAGCACACCATCCCTATGTCCATCAAAGAAATTCAAACTTGGCCTTATTCCTCATCACATTATCTCTATCATCAACTGTCTGGTTTTAATTCGGTGAATGAGAGTATTTATCCATAATTGCAAAGCACGGATTTGCATCAACTTAACATGTCAAGTTTTGATTCGGTGACTCGCTCTGATACCAATTTAAAATTCTATAGAATGTAGTTTTGCAAAAAATTGGTTCTGTCATAAATTGCTTTGAACTGTATCTATGGTTGCTTGATATAAAGCAATTTATCAGCAATTTATAAATTTCCTAGCATAAACGAAAATAGAAAAATTAAAAGACAAATAAATAAATCAAAACTCGAAATTTGGTAATGCAATTCGACACATCTTGCCTACGTTTGCAGGGCCCTTACTTAGCTTAATCGTTTTCAACAAAGAGCAACAATAGTTTTACTCAAGATATTACAGAGTCGACTCACCCTACGCTTGACACTATCCCACATCTTCATAACACGTGAAAGTATTTCTGTTAGACCCCGAATTTTCTTTTATGATGTCATTAAGCGTGAATTGTGATTATTATATGTTTATGGTTTAGTTTGATTTAATTGGGCTTGATATTGGTTAATTGGAGTATAATCGAGGTTAATTAGGGTTTAATTAAGAAATTAGAGGATTAAAAGTGTAAGGGTATTTCGGGAAGTTCACTTAAGTTGGATTGGATTTAGGCTTATGAGGAGGGGTAAGTTGGTCTTTGACCATCCCTAGGTTTAAAAGACCTAGATATAAATAGAAAAAGAAAAGAGAAAAGAAAAGAGAAATAGAAAGAAAAATAAGAGAAGAGGTCGCCGTCGTGGGGAAGAGAGGAAGAGAAAGGGATTTCTGACTTCGGCTGATTTCGACGGATTTAAGGCTTCAATCGGTAAGTTTACGACCTTTCTAACTTGCTTTCGTTTGGATTAAACACTTAGATAACATGGATTGAGAGGAATCGATGATTTAGGGTTTTTGGGTGAAAATTGGGGGAAATCCTTAGATTGATGATTTTAGGATGGATTGGAAGCTGAGAATGGGTTAGAACTGTAGTAGAAGACTGGATCTATGGCTTGGGAGTGTTACATTTGAGTTTGGAATGGATTGAAGTTGGAAATCTGGAAATTTTGTGGTTCGGGAACGAAATCCCGATCCGCAGCTCGCGACGTGCTCAAGAGCACGCCGCGGCGTGCGAATTTTGTGCACGCCACGTGCACGTCGTTGCACGTCGTAGTGTGCCAAGGGGACTTGCGTCACAGCGCACGCATGCGTGCGTGCCGCGACGTGCTCGGGCGCTCGCCGCGAAGGCTTGGCCTTCGTCGCGGCGAAGCGCCGCGGCGAGCTCCCCTTTTCCAGACATATTCTTATTTATTTTCCGAAGCTTTTTGATTAAATTCTTTTGATTATTATTTGATTTGAGACTTGGTTTAATATAGGAAACCAAGCATATTTGATACCCATATTCATTTTTTAAAGATACCCATATTCATACCCATATTCATTTTTTAAAGATGTCTTGATATAAATAAAACCTATATTTGGTTATTTGTTTCTTTTAGCAAATAAAGCAATATGATAAAAGGGAATTAACCAATTTATCATTGTTTCATCGATTACGAAAGTAAAGATTACAGCATGTTTTGAAGTTAGATTTCATGCATTATGGTTATAAGATTTCATGCATTATGGTTATAAAATTCTACATACTAGTTTTGGTGTTGTGTTTGTTAACGATCTCTTTACCTTATCCTAATGGTCAGGTGTTACAATCCCGAGACCCATCTCACTCTTACTTTATACAATACAACACGTAAACGCAACAAATATTTCTGACTCGTTTATTATTTCTTAGGCCCATACCAATACTAATACTAAAATATTAGTCTGTCTATTCATTATAGCGGCGAAGGTCAAGGTAGTCACATTTTTTATTTATTTATTATTTCTTAGGCCCATACCAATACTAATACTAAAATATTATATATAATACAATATTGTATAATTTATTAATTAGCACAAAATCAGAAAGGAAAAGTGTTTCCGTAAGCAATTTGATTTGATCGGTTTCTAAATCTCCAGAGATATTAATGGCGATTTTAGAGAGCTCTTCGCCGTCAGGGGCTGCCGCTCGTGGGCGGTTGGCCGTACTGGTCGGTCATCTGACGACCGCTGTGGAGTCTGATAATATTGGGTTATTGACAAAGGAAATTTGCTCGGCCCAAGTCTCTCCTCCTCCTAATGTCCGAGGCAAATTGACAGTTCTTGACGAGCGCAATGGCAAAACCTATCAAATTCCCGTCTCCGATCACGGCACTGTCAAGGCTTCTGATTTCAAAAAGGTTTTCTTTTTCTTTTTTTCTGATTCTCAGATTGTCCTCGTAGTTACTGCTTCTAGAGACTTGATGATTTATTCTAATTGTGAGATGAAATCGAACAGATTACAACGGGAAAAGATGACAAAGGAATAAAATTATACGACCCAGGGTACTTGAACACAGCTCCAGTGAGATCCTCCATTTCATATATAGATGGCGATGAAGGTATTCTCAGATATAGAGGCTACCCCATTGAGGAGTTGGCTGATTCTAGTTCCTTTGTGGAAGTCGCCTATCTCATTTGTGAGTGTTCCCTTTTCTATTTTTTAATCTTTTAGGGTGTAAAAACACAAACTTCTCTTTTTAATTGCAGCTGAATTTTTAAATTTTTATGGGTTCAAGTGTACGGGAATTTGCCATCTCAAAGTCAGTTAGCAGACTGGGAATTTGCTATTTCTCAACATTCTGCTGTACCTCAGGGCATTTTGGTAATTATCTTTCTCTCTTTTCGTCTCTATGTTTGTTTCTGCACATAAGACTAACACATTAGTTCTAATGCTACCACTCATAATCGCTGATACCGGTGATGACTAGCTAACCAATTATGGGAAAATTTCTCTCTTCTTAAGTTTACTCTATTTGTAATTTTTATTGTTGCAGGATATTATACAGGCGATGCCTCATGATGCACACCCCATGGGGGTACTTGTCAGTGCAATGAGTGCTCTTTCCATTTTTCATCCTGATGCTAACCCTGCTCTTAGAGTAAGCTCTCTATCTTTTGTCTTTTCTTACACAATACTTAATTTCCCTTCTTTGTTCTGCTGCCTGCTGTTTCATTCTTTTGACATGTTTATCTCAGCCGATTGATAAAGGACTTCGTGAACCGATATGTAAGTTTCTTGAGATTTGAATTTTTCTTTCGTTCCATAAAATACTATGTTTTACTGGTATAGGGGCAAGATCTGTACAAGTCAAAGCAAGTGAGAGACAAACAAATTGCACGCATTCTTGGGAAGGTTCACTTGATCAACATTCTTTCTTCTTTCCTTGAGATTGGTTTTAAAATGTTATGCACTTTTCATGTTTGAATGTCAGCTAATTCAGGTATATTTTGCAGGCGCCTACAATTGCAGCAGCTGCTTATTTGAGGCTGGCAGGAAGACCTCCTGTTCTCCCTTCAAGCAACCTTTCCTACTTGGAGAACTTCCTATACATGCTAGATTCACTGTACGTTCAGTATGCCATCTTATTTTCCTTTGGTTTCCCTTCGAATATGAATCACCTTAAAATCAAAGGTTTAGTGAACTGCCTATATCTTGTTTAATCTACTGGATATGGCAACATTGGCAACGATAATTCTTGCTTTAAATATTGTCCCTTGTTTTTCTTTCCAGTAGCTCACAGTTAATATTGTGCATTGCCTTCCAGGTTCAAATTTAGACATAATATGCATGACTTCTTGGAATCCTTTTGAGAAATTCCATGATCTACCTTTGGGATTTATTTAATCTGATTTCAAATTTCTTCTGAGTTGCAGAGGCAATAGGTCTTACAAACCTAACCCACGCTTGGCTCGAGTACTTGATGTACTCTTCATACTGCATGCAGAACACGAAATGAATTGCTCCACTTCTGCTGCCCGACATCTTGCGTCGAGGTACATTTTGTAATGCCTAGCAGTATAGAACAGCATTGAGTCTTTTCTCATTCGGTTTGCTGTACTTGCAGTGGTGTTGATGTGTTCACTGCTCTTGCTGGGGCTGTTGGAGCACTATATGGTCCGCTTCATGGCGGGGCAAATGAGGTAAGTTAATGTCAAATGTTCATCAACTTACTACATGCTTGATATTTGTTGCCAGCTCCATTTTGAGTTAGTTTTGTCTTCTATTTACCTGCATCCTCTACTCTTGGATAATTTTTATGCCACTTTTATAGGCAGTGCTGAAGATGCTTAGTGAGATTGGAACTGTTGAAAATATTCCAGATTTTATTGAAGGTGTGAAAAACAGGTATTCCTACCTTTTATTTGATTGGATATTTAAACCTTTTACAAGGGTTGTAATGATTTTATTTTTGATCGATATTACTTGCCACTCTCTGTTTCTCCAGGAAGCGAAAGATGTCAGGCTTTGGTCATCGCGTATATAAAAACTATGATCCCAGGGCAAAGGTCATCAGGAAGCTTGCAGATGAAGTATTTTCAATTGTTGGGCGGGATCCCCTTATTGAGGTTTTTCCCTATGCTCAGTTCTACTTGCGAAGAAAAAAGTTAGCTTCTACTATTCCTCTTCTGTGGTGACATTAGTGTTTGTTATTGCACTTAACATGACTCCAAATCAGTACTTTTCAAGACTAGCAGATAGTTGTTGGTTCTTGTGTACCATATGAGGAACTATTGTGATGCTAGTACTGAGGAATAAGTTATCTGGATAAAACTTCTAACAGTATACATAAAGGAAAGAATCCTTTTGAAGCAGCTTCTTGGAACATTGTCTTTGGATATGGTAAGAACGCTCATGTTTCTTAATGGTCAGTCATGGACTTGGTAAGACAAGCTATAAGCATACTTACCGAACCATTGTTATTACTTTTATTTCATATGGTTATTTCTCCGATTGTTGGGTTCTCTATCATCAATATGATACAAAATAGTTTGTGATGGGCACATGTTTATGATTGTATGGAAACTAATATTTTCTTTCCGACTTGTAGAGAGAAAATTTGCCAAGGATTCATTTTGGAGAAGCTTTTCTCATTTAATTTGCCCTTTTTTCTTTTACTTACTCGATGTGTTCCACGATTTGGATGCAAATCCACTCTTCTCATCCGATTTGTCGTATTGTTTGCAGGTAGCTGTTGCTTTGGAGAAGGCTGCTCTCTCAGATGAATATTTCATCAAGAGGAAGCTTTACCCAAATGTTGATTTCTATTCTGGGTTGATATACAGGTGAAAAAAAAAAAGAAATTAGCTCAAATACTAGTTGGTGGTTTCTGCAACTCATGAAAACTTTAAATCAAGTGTGGAATAGGTTATTATAACAATTATATCTTTTCAGGGCCATGGGATTTCCAACAGGGTTCTTCCCTGTTTTATTTGCAATCCCCCGAATGGCTGGCTGGTTAGCTCATTGGAAAGAGTCGCTGGATGATCCTGATACAAAGATTATGAGACCTCAACAGGTTACTTACGGACTTATTCAGTTCTATGCACTTCTGTAGCTACTTGATATATTTTGTGCTTTCTTGGAATGATCTTGACTTGACCTCGTCTCTGGATGTAAGCATAGACACTGCCGTGATGGGAGCAAGGATATATGATAACCTTTAGGCACTTCCAAAACAGGCAGAATTTGTTATTTTGCATCTATGGAACACAAACTGATGTAGGATGGCTGCAGGATAGTTTTTATGCTAATTGGAAATTGGAATAGCCATAACTTTAGATTAAAATATGTAGGGTGGTTAATGAACAGTTTCCATGCTAATTGGAATTGAATTATACTAATACTTGAAATTAGGTTATATAAAGAGCTCACACTTGGTAAGTCTTAAAAATTGCATCTGGGGTTTATAAAATTTGAATCATACCTAATATTTAGAAAACACGCTTGGAATCTAAGATTATTTCTAGAACTTAAGAATCGTATCACACTTTTAATTCTGAAATTCATAACTTGAAAATTCTCTTCTTTAACTATAGTAAAGATTCATATTATTCCTAGTAGACTTAGAATCTTGAACCAATAAGAACAAACTAAATAAAATACTTAACTTACCTATTTGGGTTTAGCCCATCGGAAAGCGGCTTTGCTGAATAAAGGAAACCTTCTGATTTACTTTGGCTCCACGTGGGAACCATGCCTTGTGGCTCATGATATAATTACTCTCCATATGTTTAGTTGTTAATTTCTGGATGAATATTTTATTTTTTGTTTTTATACATAGCTTGTTTCATTGGTTTAGTTTCACTTATAGTTGTTGTTGCTAGTGTGGACATGGGATTTCACAAGTTTCAGCCATGTACCATTATGCCTTCTTATCAATACGGAATCACATTTACTGTTCTGATAAAAGAATCAAGATTCAATTAATAGCTACTCATAATATTCCATTCTTTCCATTAAGCAACAGCTTATCATACTGGTTGGAAGATAATGAAAAGGAAACTTTACATCTTTCTGATAGCTGTAGATATTTTTCTTAATCAGGTTTACACAGGAGAATGGCTACGGCATTATATTCCTTTGAAAGAACGGATAATGTCCAGTGAAGTGGACAGGCTTGGCCAGGTCTCCATTTCAAATGCCTCTAGACGCCGACTTGCTGGATCTGGAGTTTAGGATATGGATTTACTGGGAATGCAGAAAAGTGAAGAGAAGAATAAGTCATCAAAATCGTAGGCATGAATAATATGAATCTTTAGATTATCAGCTGGAACATTTTTCTGCAGCTTAGAAACAGTTATGAATTCCTGCTTTCACTTTCCCATGAGCTTTCTTGTAACACATGTAATATTGATGTCTGTAATGTTGGTCTGCAAGGATTCAAATTCATAACACTGTTCAGATTGTCTACAATAATATGTAATAATGAGGCTTTTTTCCTTGTCTCAGCAACCTCAGTGGTGTTAATAAAATTCAGTAAGTGTCCTGTACATGTGTACTGATGTACAGTAAAGGTCAATTGCTTTATGGTCCCGGAGGACCTGGACAACTGTATATAGCAAAAGGAAATAAATGAGATGAGAGGACAGGTGGGGTGTCATATGTGTGTACTGTATGAGTCATGTCTTGCATAAATGCGTGGAGTGGGGGAAGAAGAAGCTTGTCTTGCAAGTTAACATTCACTGCTGATAGGGGAGCTGGAGCCTGGAGCTTTTGGTTTTGGTTTTCTGAAGAGGCATGCTGTACTGGAATTCTTTCCAGTAAAGGAATTATAAAAGGACGTCATTGTGTTTTACTTACATGAGAAATGAAATACAAAATATGGTGTTTTGATTTGCTATGTGAAGAATTGAATCAGGACCTTTACAAACTTCTTTGTAAAGAATGTAAAATGAGGATCTTCTTAAGCGATTAGATTCCTATTCACGTCAAAATAGAGCAAAAAGAAATATAAATATATAAACAATGAGACAAGCTTATTAAAGTCGTATTAATAAGTGTTGAATAGATTTAGAAGTTCAACATTTCTCAAGAGTTAGATGATTAACTAGTTGCCTGATGTGATGTTACATAGAAATCAGTGATCATTCCGCATGTCAGTTTTGTAGTGTTCTAATGTTTGTATTGGTTTTCACCTTGTTCGTCCTTCATAGGTTCCAGCATTCTTCCTGCGTTCAAGTTCCTCTGTAGGGAGCTGTATTAATTTGTTAGACAGTCCAGTTTTGATTTCTATGGTTGAATGAATGAGATCAATCTTGGACTATTACGGGTTAGGGTTAGCCAACATGTGTGCAAGAAAGAAATGTTTTCTTTGATATTCGATTCGAAACAAACTGCACTCTGTAACTTCATATGCATATACGAGCATTAATATTACCCTTCCCAGAAACAGCTTTAGCCGTCAAAGATAACTACAAAAGGTTCAACACAGTAACCATTCATTTTATGAGCTATTGTATTACCAAAAAGATAAACATTGAATTCTTGCTTTCTTCCGGTGGTGGATACATCAGAAAACTAGAATGTACAGTGGGTGTCTTGAGTATAGACATGAATCACATTGCAAGCATCCTTAACAGAATTCCCAGAACCAATAGCTTCAGGTAAATAACGACCTTCAAGTTCACAATGGTCCGGACTTCATATCATGCCAAAATCTCCTGTCACTTGTTTCTGAAAGACGATGCGGAACTTGTCCCAGAAAAGCCACGTGGGTCTTTCATGGAAGGGGTACTGTGTAGACAAGAAAGAAGATATTCAGTTGGAAATACCCTTGTGAGCACATTCTCAGTCACCACTATTAGAGAACAATACCTGTTAATCCTTTGAACAGCATTTTTCCTCATGGCTGCAATGTTTTTCATCTCCTGACTGCTCAACCAGAGAAGGGGAAAAAATAAAGGGAAAGTTATTTCCCCAAAAAAATGCCTCAAAAGAAGTGATTAGATCACATAATCAAGGTCATACGGTAGCAATTGCTTGCAGAATATAAAACAATGAAGACAATTTCCAGAGCTAATTGACAGCAAATTATCAAGCAAGGTTTCGAAGATGATCTTCCTAGTTTGGGCACTTGGATCAAGTAAAGAAAATTTTATGCAGTTCTGCAAAAAAAATTTGTCTACAGATACCTCTCTATAAGTGAAATTTCCTGATCTGTTTGTCTTGGCTGTCAACAGTGATGTACTGGTCACTTATTAATTATTATGCAATTTGCCAGTGCTCAGAAAGCAAAAGAGGGCATGCTCTTGCATCAAATAGTCAAGTTTGAAAGATGATATAAATACAAAATAAGAGAAAAGGTTACAGAGCAAATATCTTAAAAGAAAATGTTATGTGATGTTGAATATCCTGCAAAGAATTTAAAGTCCTCCAAACTGCCATTAAAGGCTCCAAACCTTGTCAGTGTGAAGGAACTTAAATCAGTGTTGTGTGTACTGCATCATACTGGGCGAAAAATAGTATCAAAATAGGCTTAGAACACTAGAGATTTCAGTATTAATTCAATAAACCGTAATGTATATAGCTCATTACAATATGATAGTAGTATTGCTTCCCTAAACCAGAGCAGAATCGCTCCTCAGCAGGTAAGTGTACTCTGCTGTCACACTTTTTCTCACTTCCTTTCTGCCTATCTTTCCTCTCTCTCTGCCCGACAAAATATTCCCCTCCCCAGGACATTCCGTTAGCTAACTACTTTGCCACCTCAGCTACTACTAACTGCCCTCCTGCACTGCCCTTCTGCCTATTGTTCTTTCTTCTAGAGTACACCTTCCACACTACCGGTTTATTCCTTCTCCTATTGTGCTCAATGTCTAAGTCATCATCTCCCGTATAGGTTCTATAAGTATTTTACCAAACATTTATACCGGGATATATTGCAAAATTTCGGCTTACACTGCCAAAGATAGAGTTCAAAATACAGAAAAATACTAGGTAAATTGTAAAGCAAATTAAAAAAAATATATTTTTAAATATTTTTAATTGATAGTTATTATGTTGACAAAATAAAATATTTTCATGTTAATTTTAATAAATTGAGCTATTGAGTCAAAACATGAAATATTTTTTAATTTAAACCATAATATGCCACTAAATCTTAAATATATAAAAATTTAGAAACTATTTTATAATTTTAAAAATTATTTGAAACGATATCTAATATTAACTTGTACTAGTATGATCCGGTATAATGTTGTAACTCTGCTTTAAACTCCTTACAAGATATCATTTTCAAGCTGAGTTGAGACAGAAATATAACAAAACAAATCCTTTAAACAAATTGTAGTTGAATGAAATTTTTTACCTCTTAAGTAAATCTAATTTTGCCTTCTTCATCAAATTGCTCTTCCCATTGTAAAGACTGCATCCTGGTCCACTTCCTGGAGATAAAGTGAATGATAGAGGGGTACAATTTCATCTCAATTTTAGACTACATTGCACCACAGAGAACAATGAAGAATACCTCCATAAAAACTTCTTTTGCCTGCAGGTGGTACCTTCGTGCAAAGACGAACTTGTCGACTTTGTCTCCCTAAAAAGGTTGACTATTCAATAGGGATTTTACATGTGAAATAAGAAAGAAGCTAACTGAGAAACAAGAGCAAAAGGCATCATCTTCAGCAAACACATTAGTTATAACTCAATTGAATGCAGTGTGTACATCAGTAGCCAAATTTACACACTTCGGACGCACAACTAGAAAGGTAGAAAGCAGGTTAAAAGTAGATAATAGAACAAAAAGTAATTTTTGGCAACCCGAATGCAACTTTTTAGTTTGAAGGCAAAAAGGTCTCACTCAAGAAAAAGGCAATTGAAACAAACTTTCCCTGCCAGGAACTGTTAGAAGATTAAAAAAAAGCTCACAACTAGTTCTTTCAATGTCATTAAGTGAGCACACCACTTTACATGAAATATCAGTTTCATGTTCCCTACAACAGAATCTGCTAGTCCGTCAATGGCTCTAACCCGTTAAAGGAGCAGAGAATCTTTTACCCGCAGATATTCATGGTTTTGCTCAACAACTAGCTGGGTAGGAGCATGTTTGCATTCATTCCTTCATCAATTAACTTCCCATATTCAGACTTTTGTTTAGGTTAGTAACCAACAACGATGGCTAACTAATTCCAGAAAGACAGAGAAGAAGAATATTGCTAATACTAACAGCAAGAAAATGTTAATACTTACATGCAACAGAAAATCAGTTCTATTTACTTTAGCAGGCTCATCATTTGCACAAAGAGAGAGTTCAAGTGAGTTTCTAATTATGTTTAGTTCTATTGGTGAACCCAATTCAAGAACCTCTGATTTACAGTAGACAAATTTACAAGATCAGACCACTGAACTTCAAGTAGGAGCACAGAAACCCATGAATCCATGGGTCATAAGTAGAAGATATCAGAAACGACAAAGGCTTCGTTTGTCCCATAGAAAACAGACAGAATGGACGTTTACTCTCAGGTACTAAAGATCGTACCACAAGCAAGTAGCAAGTCCAGGACACATATAACCTTTAGCATATTTCACATGAAGTTTCTGCCTTCGGAACACGGCACAAGTGCCATGGCACTTGGCAGCCTTTGCTGGCCCCTAAAGGCAAGTCCCATCCATATGATCGTTGTAACCAAATATAATACAGAAAAAAAAGCATAGTTTCAGAAACATAAGAGACAAATTGCAGCAAAGAAAGATACGTATGTGGTAAGAAGGAAATTGTAGTTGATGAAGTTCAAAACAATAAACTTACGATCATCTTCCTTTTTGTATAGTTGCTTAAGTCGAGCTACAGCTTGGCTCTCTTTCTCTGCAACATCCTTCAGCTTTGCCTTAGAGAAATTCACACATGTAGTAAAGGTAAGCACAATGAACCACAGATAAAATATTCTTACCGAGGAGAACAAGGGGCAAGAGCATCTTAATATATTTAACCAAACAAATGCAATGGAGGCATTAATTGGGGAAAAAGTACCTCATAAAGTTGAAACCATTTAAATGAAACTTTTTTTTGCTTCATCCTCTCAATAACAAGTTTAGTACTTTTCTCCCCGAATTGCTTCTCATAGAATCTCCTCCATAGTTTATCAGTAATTTGACTAAGATCCCGTCCCTAATAGAGCAAGCCAAAGCATAGGATAAGTAAACTGACCAACAAAACCAAACGCAAAGTAATGTGGAATTATGTGCTTACAACTGTGCTCTTCTCTACGTGTATCAACTGATCCAAGGTACAATGGGGTAAAATTCGGTCAAGAAGATGAAAATCAGTTTCTCCAACGTCTCCCAGGTACATTACATTACTAATTGCTACGTTTACACAAAGATCAACCAGAGAAGGAGCTTTCCATGTTCTCTCTTGATGCATAGTAACAGTAATATTGTGGATTATGATGAGATCCTCCTCCTTCTTCTTCAAATTCAGGCCAATTCTGTCATTTAACACCAAAGCCTTCGCATAAAATAATTTATAAGGCTCAGGAACAAATTAATAGATAGGAATTAATAAATCCCAGCAAAGATGACAAACTTCCAGATTCAACAGCAACCAAACAATCACATCTTTATTGGAAAGCTTTCTGGGTATGCCGAAATTATTCGTCGGCAATCTTAGCAATCAAACAACCAAATTCGGAAAGGAAAAACCAAGTCTTTAAGTCAAGCTTACGGAAAGCAGCTTTGAAAAAAAGCTGATATTATTTCCTAATTTGGAAAAATCAGAAAAAAAGCGATGAGAAGATAAATAAAAGAAGAGATCGGAGAGCAATTTAAAAGAATAAAATTACTGACCGAGAAGGGAGGCTTTGGAATGATCTGTGACGGAGGAACAGAGGCGTCCGGTTTGGAAAAGCAAAGTAGCTTTATGGTTTTGTTTTGTGAATTGTGAACCGTATTACCCAGCAAGCACAAGGAGCATTAATGAATCTAATAAAATGTAGTAATTACCAAAATTAGCACTTTTAGTTTACATTCCTTTCAACAAATACTTCATAGTTACTTAATCATGCTTTTATTTTATGTTAGTTTTTATAGTTTAGAAGTGTTAACTACATTACTAAAAATCATAAGTAATTAATGATTGGTAATTAATTTTGTAACTACAAATAGCTAATAGTAAAATTAAAATTTTTATTTAAATTAATGAATAATTGTTGCTAACAATAAATGAAAAGAATAGTGACATCTAATAACTTAATAACTTGCTACTACTTGGCTTATGCTCTAACAACTCTATATAAACTTGGAACCTTTTGATAGTTATAAGAAATTAAAAAATTATAGAAATTACATTAAATTGCCAAATTTGTTAAAAAATAGTACATTTACTATATCATAGCTCATTTCTTCAAAATGAGACTTTTCCTTAACTATTTGAAGCAAAGAATGCAGAATACTTCTTTTCGATCTCTAAAGCTAGCTCCCAAGTTGCATCTTCCATAGATTGCCATTGTCATTGATTTAGGGGCCGTTTGGTTCCACTTCTATTTTTCTGTTGTTGTTTTTGGTTTTTGGTTTCTGTTTCCTGTTTTTGGTTTTTTTTTCTTTAAAAAACAAAAACCTGTTTAGTTGAGATTTGTAATATAAAAACTGAAAACAAAAACCTGTTTGGTTGAGATTTCTAATAAAAAACTGAAAACAAAA